>JBBCBC010000028.1:21969260-22441802 GCA_037126765.1 Stenogyne calaminthoides
GGATATACATGTTGTGGTGATTAAGAAAACACCAAAAATATTGATTACATGCCTTATCAACAAGTTTTCTCTGACACAGCTTATGAGTTTGTGATTGACAAAAACTAAGAAATTTGGTGACAAAAGATGATTCTTCATCTAGCGAAGAATACTTTTCAAAGCGAAATCTGTAAGTCTAGAAGTGCGAGAACTCACTTGCTAAAAATCGGGATGGCGGAGGATAAGCTAATCTTGATGGCAAGGAGGTTTGAAGGACTCGATAGCGAGATATAGAAAAATAAAAATATTCTGAGGAATCACAGTGCAAAAGACTCAAAAAGGGAGGATCTGTTTGAGATAAGAAAGGACCCGAAAGGCTGAGGGATCCTCATCCAAAAGAAGGACTCCAAGACCAAGGAGGAAAGTGATCGAGGATGATGATACCAACAGATCTTACAACTAAATCGGGAAGAAAGGTCACTTTCAATATGGTATCTGAGCTAAGTCTTTAAGAAAGAAAGGAAAGACAAGCGAGAGACAAGAAGATCTCCAAAGAAGAAAGCCGTGATTGCAGAGGAAGAAGAACATCTCGAAGAAGGTTCAGTTCCTCGAGATGAGATTTTCTCGGATAGTGGACGATGATGATATCGTCTAATGGGGTGGAAGAGGTAAATTCATCTATCTCTGTTGTTGCTCCTACCAAGCACATGAGTTCTCAAGTTCAACTGTGCTTGATAACTTTGACGATGGATTCATTTGAGAATCTTATGAAGGACTATTACGTATGTTACAAGAATGCTCCTTTGAAACTCAAAAGCGAGAACAAGGAATCGATTCTTTGAGAATCAAGTGGAAAGACTCTAAAATCTTTGAGATCACTTCTCGATTGATGGGAACTCTTGATGAACTGGATGTTAAAGTACAACTCTCATAAAAAGAAGGTGATAGAGATCCTTAATGGAAAATTAGAGAAATTCACTAAAAAGAGATTCAACTTATCGAATCGAAGTTCAATGACCTCTTTGAGAAGCATGAAACTCTAAAAAGAAATGTGAGGATAGTCTTGCGCAGAGAAAGTTAGCTCTATTGAATTCTACATCTAAAGTGATAGATGAAATTGAGTTATCAAAAGACTGCAACTATAAAAATTTGGATTGGGATACATTTCATGGGGAACCTCACAAGGGGTCTTACGAATCTGCTTCTAGTAGCACCAAGATCAATCTTTGTTAAACTAGTGGCATCAAAACTTCTTCTTGAAGAAGCGCGAGTTTTAGACAAGGGTAAAAAGGACCTATGGTTTGAAAAAGCTGAAGGTTCATGGAAGAAAGCCCGGACCTCGAGGAAAAGGCTAGAAAACTGAACACTCAATAGGAAATCTTGTAAAGGTACTTAAAGCCTCGTGCTAAGAATACCAACCTAAAGAGATGCAGACCGAACCATCGGAGAATTTTGGAAGAGAAACACTTTCAAGCAGAGAGATATTCTCAACTGAAAAGACCAAGTCCTCATTCTTGAAAGACCCCAATTTCAAAAGCAAAGAACCCAAACCCCCAACACTAAGGGTAAAGGTTTCTTGAACCCAAGTCGTGAGACAGAGACCGGTTGCACAAAAGCTAAGGCATTTGAACAAAAGTCCTAAACCCAAGAAGAACTCTAAGGCTCATGTTCATGCTAAAATTTGGCATCATACACAGGATATTGCAAGGCACCTAGGGTGGTAAATGTGTATGTAGATGTTTATGGGAGACAAATCGGCCACTCTAAAAAGTAATTAAAGTTGTTAGGCGATTTGGGTTCCAAAAAGACAACTAACACGGTAGGACCCTACACCAAATGGGTACCTAAGAAGCGTCTGTTTTTAAGTTGAAAGAAAAGAACCGAAATGAATGAAAACCACATAAAGACGATGAGTGGAAATGAATTGGCTCTGTTGTATGGTATCTGGATAGTGGATGTTCAAGACATATGGCGGGATATAAGCAACTAATCCTTGACTATGTTGAGCAAAAAGGCCCTCAAATCACATTTGGAGACAATTCAAAGGACAAAGGGAAGGATATGGAACTCTTGATGTTGACTCTGTTCATATCCATGGTGTTTCATATGTGTCTGGTCTAAAGCATAACTTGCTTTCTATTAGTCAATTCTGTGACAAAGGAAATGTGTATCTTGCTGATTGGAGTTCAACTACTAAAGATACATGTTTGGTAGCAAAAAGTTCCACTGATACCAGTTGGTTGTGGCACAAAAGAATGAATCACTTAAACTTCAAAACCCTTTGAACAAACTTGTAAGATTAGCACTTGTGGGGGTTACCCAATGAAGTGTTTAGTAAAGATCATGTATGTGATGCTTGTCAAAAGGAAAAACAAATCGAGCATCTTTCAAAATCAAAGTAGATGTTTCTAATGATATAATACTACAACTGTTACATATGGATCTCTTTGGTCCAGTAACACCTGTGAGCACTAATGGCAGAAAATACACACTTGTGATAGTTGATGACTACTCTAGATACACATGGGTCATATTCTTACTCAGTAAGAAAGAGACTCAGACAAAACTGCTTGAACTACTGAAAAGGCTCAGTACTGAAAAGAATCTGAGTGTGGTCAAAATCAGATCGGATAAAGGAACCGAGTTTATCAATCATATCATATCGATTATTGTGCAAACAAATGGAATAGCTCATGAAACATCGGTACAAGGACCCCTACAAATGAATGGTGTTCTTTGAAAAGAAGAAATAGAACTACGAAAGAAGTTGCAAGGACAATGATTCTTTGGGCGATATTCCTAAGAGATTTTTAAATTTTGAAGCTATCAACCTTTGCATGCTACTCTCGGAAACCAGATCCATGTTGACCAAGAAACAAGGAAAAACTCCATATGAATTTGTGGAATGAAAGGAAGCCTCTTGTTTTTTTTTTTCGTGTGTTTGGTTGCAAGTGTTTCATAACACAATAATGGAAAAGATCGGGTTGAAAACTTTTGATAGCAAAGTCGATGAAGGGATATTCTTAGGATATTCGAAGTCGATAAAAGCCTTGAGTTTACAAATGTAGGACTCTTATTGTGGAAGAAACACCTCATGTTGTTTTTGATGAATCTACTTGTGTTCGGAAGAAAGCAGGGAACATGAATCAGAGAAGCGATCAAGAGAATCACCAGACTTAGCTTTGAAAAGGAATGATAAAACATCCTCGAACTAAAAAGAAAGAAGTCATCACTTTCTATGAATGGAGTGAATCGGACTTCGGACAAAAAGTTCGAGGATGGAAAAACTTCGGGATGGTGAGACTTCGGGATGGAAATTCTCTTTGAAGGAAAAAAACACACCGAAGGCGACCAATCTGAACATACTGCAGTTCGGACTTCGGTATGTAATGCCGATGAAGATGTGGTCACAATTGATGCAAACTATGAATCTATCAACCAAGGGGGAACAAATGTCTCGACATTGTTACGAATAAATTTCCGAGGAAGATGATTCTCTTTCTCATTTTTTGTTGTTCCTGAATTTAATGAACTACGAACCTAACATTTTCGATGTTGAGGATATTCTTGAAGGGGGAACATCCAGAGAAAATGGTTGGATAGTCATCCTACAAGTCATTTGTGGGTGATCTATCGGATGGTGTCAAAACAAGAAGGTTTCATGGAGAAAGTGTTTTGTTCTGGCTTTGCCCCTATCTCAAAAAGAACCTCATCGAGATTGAAGAAGCTCTGCAAGATTCATTTGGATTCTTGCTATGCAAGAAGAAATTTTGAATCGGTTCTCAAGGAATGAAGTTTGGGAGCTAGTGGATAGACCTAAGAGGCACAATGTGATTGGAACTAAGTGGGTGTTCAAGAATAAAGAGATGAAAACAACAACATTGTGAGAAACAAAGGCAAGAAAGTTACAAAGGTTATTCCCAAGAAAGAAGGCTTGGATTATGATGAAACCTTTGCACTGTTGCAAGACTAGAAGCCATCGATTGTTTCTTGCATATCTTTTGCCCACATGAAATTCACGATCCATCGATGGATGTGAAAAGTGCATTTTGAATGGAGTGCTTAAGGAAGAGGTTTTATGTGGAACAACCTCCGGTTTCGACAGAATGACCTAGTTTCTGTGCTCAGAAAGCCTTGTATGGTCTTAAGCAAGCACCCCGAGCATGGTATGATACCCTTTCTCGGTTTCATTGACCATGGTTTTATCAAAGGAACTGTTGATAGGACTCTATTCGAGGATAGAAGATGGGGAAAGACGTCTTACTTGTTGATTTATGTAGATGACATCATATTTGGATCTCCAAATCATTAGTTGTGTGAAAAGTTTTCTACCCCGATGAAAGGAAAGTTTGAGATGTCAATGATGGGGAGATGAATTTCTTTCTTGGACTTCAATGTGAAACAAACTAAGGAAGGAATTTTCATCAATCAAGCAAAATACACGTAGATCGATTGCAAAAGTATGGTGTGCAAAGATTGCAATGCGGTTAGAATTCTATGAATACTAACTACAAGATGGATCGATCTGAAGAAAATCGATAAATCACTGCGCGATTATAGAGGATCATTGGATCTTTGCTATATCTCCGGCAAGTAGGCACGATATAACATTTGCTTTTGGGATATGTGCAAGATACCAAGCTAATCTAAAATTTAGTCACATGGAGGCGCGAAAAAAAGTTCTGAAATATCTTAAAGGCACTATGAATAGAGGATTATGGTATCGATGATGATAACCTTGAATTAAGCGGGTTATTCGGGATCTTGATTATGGAGGATGTAGAATTGCGGAAGTCTACCACGGGAACTTGTCAATTTCTTGGAAATGCCCGATACCATGGTTTTCAAAGAAACAAAGTAGCAACCAGATCCTCATTTGAATACATGGTTGCGGAAGTCACATAGCACGCATTCTTTGCCTCGAGACAACAATTGAGGGATTATAAGATTATAGCCAATGAAATACCTATATTTTGTGATAATAATAGTGCAATTGCTATTACACAAAATCCGTATTGCACACCGGATGTAAAGCATGTTGATATCGGACATCACTTCGCCGAGAGATCATGTTGAGAAGAAAGACATCGATGAATGGAAAAATTCATCTTGATAAATGAGAGTCGATATCTTGACTAAACCTTTGGTCAATCAACGATTTCGGGAACTATCGGTTGAATTAGGTATGTTGGATCGGTGAATAAAAGCAAATCCGAAAAATTGAAGGTTTTCGGGATCATGAAGTTTTCGTGTTTTTCTTGAAAAACTCGGGATAAAATTGAAAGTATTGAACACCGAAGTCTTGGGAAATTCGGTTATTCTAAAGATCGAGACTCGATATTATCTTGACCTTTTTGAAGATTTCGATATTATCGACCTTTTGTCAAGCTTCGATTTTCGATTATCTTGACCTTTTGTCAAGCTCAATACTCGATATTATCTTGACCTCTTTCAATTACTCAAGATTATCGACATTTTATCAAGTTCAAAACTTCGGTAGACCGATGGAGGAAATTAGTCGAAGAAGTATTGACTCATGCAACACATTTATTGTCTGGCGAATCTCGAGTAATCATTGGTGATAAATAACAAAACACTGAAGGAATATTTGGGTGGGACCTTTGAAATACGAGGAAAGTCAATAGGTCTGCAGGAGGAGCGATAATTAAATACATTGTTCATTAATCACCAATAAGGATAAATTAATGGCTAATATTTGTGAAATCGTCCTTTCATATACGATTTAGTCGGTGTTTAATCTCAATCGTCGATTTCTTCATCTATGCAATTTTCAATAAATCGAAATCCTACATCTATTGAAGAATTTCCTTCAAAGCCCGATTCCAAAAGCCTTCATCTTCAAAACTCTCTCGCCAAAAAAACTCTCGATTGCCCGAAATTATCATCTTTCTCAAAAACCCTTTACCAAGAAATTCTCCAAAATGGCGTTCTCAGATATCGACAAGTTTTCCATCTCCAATAAACCTTGTATGCGAATATCGTAGTATCTCTCGGAAGCTCATCAAATGCAACTCACGAAGAGGAAGCATTGCATATGATTCGGTTGGCAAAAGCTTACTTTGCACAGTTGCGAATCAACCAGAGGCCGAATATGCAAAAGAGGTAATAGAGTTTATCTCGAATTTGAAATTAGATGATGAAGATTGTATAGAATCGCAGACATCAGATCGCATTTAGAGCATAGTTCAAAGTATGTGGATTTTGTTGGGAATTGTATATTATTCCTAAGAATCTTAATGCCATATATGAACTAAGCGATAGAGGTGAAGACCCTACAAAGTGTATATGATGGGTAGGGAGCAAGAATATCCGGATAATTGCGAGCATCCAATAAAGTTGAAGCAACTCTCGAATAAAAGGCATTTGAAGCCTAAATATCGGTATTCTTTGGACATTGTAAGTAAATGCATCATGAGTCGGTCTGGCGACTTTTGGACGGATAAACACGCCTAAGTTGAGGCTAATGGCGACAATTGAAGATTCACCCACCAACGCATTCAATTTGGTTACACTATTTAATCAAAGTGGTGAGTGATCAAGCAAAACAAGTTCAGAAGGTGAATGGATCTGTTGTTGTCAAAGGAAAGATCCTACATGCAACCAAGATTGCATTCATCTTAGAAATGTGCAGAGAAGAGGAGGACATCTTCGCCAATTCCTCATCCTTTCCAAAGTCAAAAATCCTATTCAAGCCACCAACAACAAAGAAGACTTTGAAAGGAAGGAAAGAGAAAAGCTCTAAGTCTCAGGAGGAGACTACTGAATAAGAAGTTGTTGAAGCCCAACAAGCCAGGGGGAAAGCCCTGATGCAAGTGAAAAGAGAAAAGGGAGAGAAACTGAAAAAGAAAACACTCGCCCCTCAGAAACGCAGAAAACTTCAAACTATTACTGAGGAGGAGGTCAGAGACACTGAGTAAGTCCAACTCGGCCGCGCTATGGGTCAAATTCCATCGAAGTTCCGCTGTGACAATTGCACAAAATCAAGAAACCGAGGAACAAGTTTTCCGAGGGTATCGAATCCTTCGAAGCTCAGATAAAATTTCTTAGAAATCTTCAAGGGAGCCTGTGTCCCATCGAAGAGATACCTGCTCGCACTTCGATTGTCAACCTCGTGGATTCGGCCAATTTGACGCCCTCCCGAGTGAACCATTTCTCATCCCTTAGCACCGTAATCCTTACAACTGATCCGACTAAACCGAGAGCCCAAAGATGAAGAAGTGAGAGGCGGAAGAAACCGAATGGCGATCAAGGGGGAATGGTTCATCCGACGAGATACCCCGAGCCGAAAGGATATCCCGACCTTCGTGATCTCTTCTTCGCACTCGTAACCATCGTGGTACATCCCCGAATCGACTCTTCCGTAGATGTTTGAATATAGCCTCGCCGAGGAGAGCATTGGTGGAATCTTTGAGGCTGGCTTTTCGGCGAGTTCTCTGGATTGAGGAAGACCAAGCTCATAATGAAAAATCTTGATTTTTGATGAGCTAGTCAAGAGGAAGGTAGGGTGAGAAGGAAACCCGATATTGATGCCTCTAGTTCTAAAATCGAGGAAGGAGATGAGGATCAAGATAGAGAGGGTGACAAGCAAGATGATCTTTGAAAAAGCAATCTCGGATGGGAAAGAAACCGATCTTTGAATGACCGATATCTCACATCCTTTGATAGAAGTTAGCACTCTTGGTATCTTTTGGCACTATTAAACATTATGCCAAAGCCATGAAGTTCCTATCTTTAAATGTTATATGTCGATATGACGGCATCGAGGCTCGAATGGAGCACACAAATTTCAGTGGAAAAAGTTGTACACACTCGGAGATTGATCTCGGTCCTATCTTGGATAAATTGGAGAAGGTGGTGCGATGGTGGAGAAAATGACTCAAATTGAAGAAACCTTGGCAAGCTAATCTCAAAAAATTGGAAACTCGAAGTTCATCTTGAGACATCTTTGAACTACAAATATCTCTGGCGATAAAATGACTACTCGGAAGAAAAAGGTTGATGTAGTCAAACCGAGCTCAATGCGAGAGATGAAAGCGGATGTATCATGAAAGAACGACCTATCTAGAAGCCCAACTAGTTGAGAAGAATGATCTAATGATCAAGACAATTTGTTGAGAAATGGGCTCTATGCTCATGACCAAGATGCGAGAGATGATGCACAATGTCTTCTCAAATCGGTTTGCACCTCTTTAAGAAGAGTTCTCGAAGAGCTAAAAATCACATGAGATGGCTAGAGGATGAGCATGATCAGTTGGCAGGGGAAGTGCGAAGTATAAGCAAAGAGCAATATCATATGGATACTGCGCTTTCTCAACTTCTTCCAAGGTATGGTGCCAAAAAGGGGGAAAGGCCTGGTGGCAAACTTAGTGAGTTGTTGGCACAAACCTTGAAGAGAAAGGCTCAGAAAGAAGCTGAAGAAAAGATAATTGCTGATGCCTTAAAAGAAGTTGAAGCCATTGAGAAGCTCAAATTCAAAAAGTCGAGAGAAGCCTATCTACACTCAAACTTCCGGAAGCGCACTATTAGGAAGTAATTTCGAGAAACGAGTGGTAGAAGGATGGTGGAAACAAGCCAAGCGATTGAAGAACAAGTGGGACACAGTATGAGAAAAAGGCTATGGAATTTGTAGAACAAGAGAAGAAGAAAAGAGTTAAAGCTTCTAAGTCTACTCAGAGGAAATTGATAATAGATTTTGAAGAATCTGAGGAAGAAGCTGAAAAAGAAGTCTTCAATACTAAGAAAACTCTGAAGACCCTTCAAATTGAAAAAGAGAAGAAGATTGTTGCTTCTGTATCAGGTGTTCCTGTGATCAGGAAAAAGAAAGAAGAAGAGCAGAAAAGAAGAAGTGGTTTCAAGAAGTTTTTTAGCAAAAGGAGGGTACTGAGAGAATGCTTTCGAAATGGCGCACATTGACAAATGGATGCCTATTCAGTTCAATGATGTGTGGGAGGAGATAAAGAGAACCTTCTGGTTCTATTATGAGATTCTGAGAGAATGGAGGGGGAGCAGCTCGGATATGAATGAAGCCTTCATTGAATACTTACTAACATTCTATCCTAAGTACCTGCAAAGTTGGATCAACTTGGCAGATGAAGGGAAATACTCAAATAGTAGCCCCACGATCCATACACTTACCCGGCTCAAGACTTGAGAATGGCTATGTGAATGAAACAACCATTTCTCGGGGAGATAGCTCAATATGCCATCCAAATTAGGCCTAACAGAAACAACCCTGACATCATCAAAGCAAGGGATGAATTGAAGAAGAGATACTATGGGATGTTCAACCTGGAAGTGCCAGATTATGAAGTTGAAGAAGATTGAAGATTCTCAGACTTACATTTTGTTTTTGATTTTCATTGTAATCTGTAACTCTGATCTTACATCAATGAAAAATTATCTTTATGCTCAAATATAATATCTCATTATCTTTCTACATGTCTTTTAAGTTTGATATGCCTTATGTTTTGAAATTGTTGGGAAAATTGCCATTTTGGATTGTAATAGACAAACTGAAACCTGAGTATAGGTTAGGTTTTTGTAACAAGATGGTTTTGGCATCATCAAAAAGGGGGAAACTGTTGGGAGATGAATTTAATAAAGAAAATTTGATTAGATCCCAAAACCCCTGAGTTTGACATGTTCAGGATAATCTTGATAGATCGAGTCGAGGAAAAGATATAGAGTGTTTAGGAAGTTATCTGCACCATGTATAGTCAGCAGATATAGATCGGGTAAATAATCGAAGACTTCGAGAATTCTTCAAGAAATCAAGACTTAGTAAATGGCGAAGACTCGGTAAGTTCTTTGAACAAATCAAGACTCAAGTAAGTTCTTTGAACAAATCAAGACTCGAGAAGAATCAAGACTCGATAAGTTGATGAAGAAATCAAGACTCAAGAAGAAATCAAGACTCAAAGAAGTTGTCAAGAAACCTAACACTCAAGAAGTAATCGAACACTCAAGAAGTTTCAAGAAAATGAAGACTCAATGGTTCAAGAAACTGGAAGACTCATAAGTTTCAAGAAATCAAGACTTCGCAGAAAATCAAGACTCGAGAATTCTTTCAAGAAACCGAAGATTTCAAAAGAAGTAATTGAAGACACCGAAGACTTCAAGATGACCTTCAAGACTCAAAGATGTCATCAAGACTCAAAGATGTCATGAAAAGACATCAAGACTCGTAAGACATCAAGACACAGTAAGATATCAAGACCTGTGAGATTAATCAAGACGCAGTGAAGAAGATTGAATACTCAAGATGCTTTTAATGTTCCAGGCATTGAATAATAACTATCCAAGACTACAAAACCGAGAAAAACGCGAATATCGTAAAAAAATAGATATTGCCCTGGACAAAGCGAACTAAGTCTAAGTGTTGTTTAAGGTTATCTCATTGAGAGATTGACCAAAAAAAAAGCCGTTATGTTTGTCTACATTTATCGAAGACAAGAACCAATCGAGAGAAGACAACATCGTACTTTCTCGACCTTTGAAAGCTGACGGGACACTGAATCATGTCAAGAGTACTATGTTCTGAGATCGCAAAAAAGTGGTGATTGGCTACATGAATGCATATTTCCTAAAATATGCAAGGGAGTATTCAAACCCTAAATATAGTCGTTCATCAAACACCATAAGAGGAAACTCATGAAGTTATCTACTCCAACCGGATAGTTTTTCAAGAGTGACCTTGGTGAAGTTGCCTATAAATACTAGTGACCCTTTACATTGAGAGGTTCTGGGAAATTTCAAAAGTAACTCAAGAGCTCATTCAGATATTATTGCAAATTGAAGCACTTTCGAAAAAACCTATAATTTTCCAAGTGTTTCATTGGAGAGACCTCATTCACTAAGCCTAGATTGATAAGAAATATCAAAGCTTAGTAGAGATATCCTAACCTTTACATTGTTCTTATTGTAAAGGATATCTCATCTAGTTGGAAACACCCAAAACCCAAAGGTAGTTTGTGTGTGTTTTGTTGGTGAGTTGGAGTTGTAAAAAGAGTTATTAAGCTACAATTGAGTTTGCCGAAAAAACTCTAGAGAAGAAGTTAGTAAGCTACTTGTGGTAGTCCCGAACACTTGTGTGTGTTGAGTTAGTAAGGCTGCAGTGAGTCGACCGAGAAAACTCAAAGTAGAAAAGTGAGTAAGCTCTGATTGAGTTAGCGAGAAAAGCTTTAGGAAGTAGTTAAGGAATTTCTCACGAAGGTCGAGAGAGAGTGGGTGTAGGAGTTTGAGTCTACGAACCACTATAATTGTTGTGTTGTTTTTTCTTTATGTACAACATTATTATATGTGCATGTTTTTTCTTTGAAAGTATAATTCATCGATATTGGTTGGAACCAATCATTGAACTTGCATCAATCGATCACGACCTTAATCACTATTTTATTAAAGGGAAGATTTTCACAAAAGCTAAAACGCAGTATAAACTTAGGGCCAACCATTCCGCACACTTGAGTAGTAGCTAGAACGATAGTTACCAAACCGAACTAACTCATCGAGGGTTCAAGAAGATAATTATCTAATCCAAGTGCCTCGGGATCTCCGATAAACTTCAGCTCGGTGGGGCTAATCAAAGCTTCAAAAGCAGCTCAGATCATTGTCTCGAGAGACTTTGACTCGGGCAAATCTGGCTTCTCGAGGGCAAAAATCATCGGGATAACGACCCATCGACCAAAAATGAAAGAAAAGTTTAAAAAAATCACTGAACACGTGTATCCCCCCCATACACGTGTGAGACTCGTAAGCACCGGGACCAACATAGTTGCTTGTACACCTCCCTTATTGGCCAAACTCACGCGATCCTGCAATCAAATCAGGCTTTAGGTACCCCTGTAGGATTAGGTCCTGAGGGGTTAGTGTTACCTTTTGGGATCCAAACAAACAGGGCACTTCTATGGTAATCATCGAGATCAGAAGGCCTAATTTATCTCCCATAAGCATCTACATAATCATATATCTCTTCATGTACTTTTTGGTCAGTATGATTATGAGTGAGAACCTTGGATGAATCAGAAAACTTGGGATTTTTCTGATTAGTTTGTCCTCTTTTAATCCAGTGTGGTTCAAGTGCAAATGTCCTGGATTTCTGGTTGAAGGGATAGGTACGACTGCTACCATCAAAAGATTCATATCTCTTTTACACAAATGGTTTCTGCAGTTTACCCTTAGCATCTTTGGTTAAGGAAACTTTTGACTGATTAGGTTTTGATTAGACTTTCCTTGCGAGATTGTCTTTTTCGATTCCTAATATCTTTGACAGTTTCGAGGTCTTTTCAGAAGAATAGGATTCTTCTATTGATTCCTCGGCTAATGCTTGATCAGGTGGGGTCCATTTATGCTCCCTTTCTGATTAGACACTCGCATTTCCTGTTCAACAAGTCTTTTTCCTTCTTCGATACAGATTTCGTATATCGTGTATCTTGTCCAGAAACCTTTCTAAATTCACTTTTAGAATGTGAACCAGGTTGGACATATGAGGATTCAGAAGGGCTATCAAACCCAATACCCTTCTTATCAGTTGGCTTCCGAAAGTAGCTTGTTATTTCATCAACATTTTTAGAGGTTTTTCCAAAAATCTCTACTTTCTTTTCATAAATTGTCCTCACTTTGTTTTAGACTCTCATGCGGTTGGAAGAGTTCATCAAACTTAGCCCGGAGGATTTTTGAGATCATTAACTTCTTTGCTTGTTGATAGTTTGTTGTTCCTTAACCGAACTTACCCCGATCGGAAGAGCTGATTTTGAAACTCGGTTATGTAGTCATCTTGAACAGTCTCAACTGATTTGATTCAAAGCAGACTTTACTTACAACATTATCCTTGACGAATTTGAATGTTCTCGGACCTTAGCTTAGCGTTCTCGGCCTTCCACTATTGTATAAGTGTTCTCTTGATTAGAGAGATCATCAAGCAATTGCTCATTGTAGTTTTGCAAGTCAATCTCTCCAAATGGTGTGCTCAAAGACAACAACCGTGGACCTGTAAAACGAAGAAGGTTTAGAGGTTACCTCGGTTTGATCAAGATCCTTGGCCATGAGATAGATGTCATCATCGATGAGAACATCGGATCGTCAAAGCGACTAGCTAGTCATCGGGCGTATATTCTAGAGATGAATAACCGTAATCATCGATGGTAGATAGGAATCATCTATCCCGGATGTCAAGAACCATAGTTTTTTTTGTCTCTGTATCTTTGCACTCTTCTATTCCGCTTATCTTCTCTTTCTTTTGGAGTCAGGTCAGGGCAATCCGCACTGTAATGACCTGGTTTCTGACAGTTGAAACATGCTCCAGGTTCCGCGAAATTTCTTCTACCAGGTGAAGCATTTCTTCTGTAAGATCTATCAGGTGACTTCCTAGTTTTCCTGTAATCAGAATTCCTTCTGTCTAATTTGTTGTCTCTTCTATCGTCAGAACGATCATCTCTCTTCTTATCTTCTCTGCGGTCCTCTCTATGATCATCTCTTCTGTCATCAAAATGATTCATTTCTTGTGATCTGTCAGTAGATCTCCTATCTCTTCCTCTGCTGTTCTGATAGTCTCTATAAAATTTTCGATATTTTCCCAGTTGAACATTGGATCGTTCAAGCTTTCTGGTAAGCAAAGCAATCTGTTCAGCCTGACTCATGATATTTCCAATTGGTTCAGTAGACTTCCAACTGCTACTAGCTGCCTTGAATGCAACTGCTTTTGATGTGCTAGGTGTAGCTTCTGTAGGTGACTCGTCTTCTTCTTCTTGACCTCTTCTAGCCGCCTTGAATGTAACTGCTTTTTGATATGAATAATGTGATTGAAATTATGTGGTAATTTAATGCTTATACAATTGTTGTTTATTTCAGTTCAGCATGTCGCAACCTTTTAATCCACTGAAATATGCTCAAAGACCACTAGTGAAAACTATGTAATTTTGGAAACGTAATATGAAATTTTTCCTCACTGCACAAGAACACAATTGGGTTCTTGACCTACCCAAGCCTGATAAACCTACTAAAAGATCAACTAATGTGGAGAGATCCTTGTATGATGTCTGGGAGCGTGCCAACGAGCCTATGAAATGTATAATCTTGACTTCCTTGTCTGATGATTTGAGATACATTCATGAAGGTGTTGAATCTGCTGCGGAAATCATGCAGAGTCTTGAAGAAATATTTTTAACAGAAAACCGCATGACCAATCAGTTTAATTATGATGGCATGGCAAGGCAGAAAATGATGGAGGGAACACCCATAAGGGATCATGTTCCCAAGGTCAAGCGCCACTTTGACAAGCTTGCTTATCTCGGTACTAAGTATTGTAATGGGGCTGAAATCGATTTCTTGTTCCTAACTCTTCCAAAATGTTTCGATGAGTTTTATTGTAGTTTTATGATGAGCGATCACATGTTCACTATGGATACTCTGCAAGAAGTTTTGGAAACGATAGAGAAACATTTGGGCAAGAAGATGAAGCTTCGGTGACTAAGAATCTTCTCTCAAAATCTAGGCCAATGGAGGGCAAGATTGATGAGGAGATGAACGGTCTAGACCAAAGCAACCCCACTACTAAGAAAGGTAGAGGAAAGACTGTCAAATGGTTGGGTGTCAGAAGGAATCCAAAGGGAAAGTGTTTCAACTTTGGTGAAAGAGGACATTGGAGGGATGCCTGTTCCAAGCTCAAGTGGGCCGGAAAGAAAGGTAATTCTCACGCACTAGTTGTTGAAACTTGTTTAGCGGCGTATGCTTCTCATTCGTGAGTAGTTGATACAGGATCCACTAATCATGTTTGTTTCACGTTACAGGGGTTCAAGCTGACTCGACAACTTAGTGGAAATGAGATCCACATCACACTGGGTGATGCTACGAGAGTAGCAATTGAAGAAGTGGGAGACGTGCACCTGTCTTTTGAAGACAGAGTTTTAGTTTTGAGAGATGTTCTTTACGTTCCTATTTTTTTGGAAAAACTTATTTCAGATTCTAAACAATACTCTGATGGATATTCTGTTTATTTTAACAAGCAAGTTACTGTTTTTCATAACGATGCGCTTATCTGTCATGGAACTTTACAAAACAATCTCTATACTATTAACTGTGCACACCACTCACAAAATGCATCTTATAACACATCAATTGTTTCGAACAATAAGAGAAAATGTTCAGAAAATGTGAACGAGACACTTCTTTGGTATCTCAGATTAGGTCATATTAATCTAAATAGGATCCAAAGGTTGGTGAAAGATGGTTCACTATCGGACCTACAGCTTGAACCACTTCCAACCTGCGAATCATGTTTGGAGGGTAAAATGACCAAGAGGGCATTTGGAGCCAAGGGGACTAGAGCCACAGAAGTGTTGCAAATCGTTTACACTGGCGTGTGTGGTCCAATGTCAACCAAAGTTAGAGGTGGCTATGAGTATTTCGTGAATTTCATCGATGATTACTCAAGGTTCGGGTACATTTTCCTTATGAAACACAAAATGGAAACCTTTGATAAATTCAAAGAGTTCAAAGCCGAAGTGGAGAATCATAGGGAAAAGAGTATCAAGTTTCTACGATCTGATCGTGGAGGCAAATACCTCAGCGATGAGTTTTTGAACTACTTGTCAGATGAGGGTATTATTTCCCAGTTGACTACACCCGGAACCCCTCAACAAAATGGGGTTGCAGAACGAAGAAACAAAACACTCTTAGAGATGGTCAGATCCATGATGAGTTATTCAGATCTACCTAAGTCATTTTGGGGTCACGCCTTGGAAACAACGGCTTATGTTCTGAACTTAGTGCCATCCAAATCGATTCCCAAAACCCCTAGAGAGTTGTGGACAGGGCGCAAGCCCAGTCTGAGACATCTAAGGATCTGGGGGTGTCCGACATACGTGCTAGACAAGAAAGACGGTAAGTTGGATGCACGTTCGGAGCTAAGGCTGTTTATAGGATATCCCGTGGGAACGAAGGGGTGTATGTTCTATGGTCCCGAAGATCAAAAGGGGGTAATCAGTACGCACTTTAAATTTTTGGAAAAAGACTTTATGAACAATCGAAAGCCCAAAAGTGAGATTACCTTAAATGAATTAAGTGGGCAAACTCCTATACCAACTGTACAAGTTGATATACCAAGCGTCACACCGACACAACCGGAACCTCGTCGTAGTGGGAGGGTTGTCCGACAACCTGAGAGATTCATGGGATAGGAGAATCTTCGGATTTGATCCCCGGGGATAGTGAAACAGACCCCTAGTCCTACAAAGAGGCAGTACAAGATAAGGATTCAAAATCCTGGCAAACTGTGATGGAAGTCGAGATGGGTTCAATGGATCATAATCAAGTGTGGGAGCTAGTTGAACCACCCAGTGGGGTAATACCCATTGGATGCAAGTGGGTCTACAAGAGAAAAAGAGGATCGGACGGGAAGGTAGAAACCTTTAAAGTTAGGCTAATAGCAAAGGGATACACTCAGAAAGAGGGTATCGATTATGAAGAAACCTTTTCACCCGTAGCCATGCTTAAGTCCATTCGTATTCTCTTGGCAATAGTTGCACATCTAGATTTTGAGATCTGGCAAATGGATGTCAAGACAGCTTTCCTAAACGGAAGTCTTGATGAGGAAATCTATATACAACAGCCTGAAGGTTATTGCGAAAGGCCAACATCATCTTGTTTGCAAGCTGAGGAAGTCCATTTATGGACTGAAGCAAGCATCTCGCGCTTGGAACCAATGTTTTGATCAGGTAATTAAATCATAAGGGTTTGACCAAAATGAGTTTGAGAGTTGTGTATATAAGAAATGTGACAGAACTGCCTTGGTATTCTTAGTACTATACATAGACGATATTCTGCTCATCGGAAATGATGTAAAGGTTTTGTCAGACTTGAGAGTATGGCTATCAAAACAGATTGATATGAAGGACTTAGGGGAAGCCGAGCACATCCTTGGGATCAAGATCACTCGAGATCGCAAGAAAATGATGATAGGCTTATCGCAAGCCTCATACATAGATACATTTTTGAAGCGTTTCAGGATGCAGGATTCCAAGAAAGGTTTTGTACTTTTCAGACATGGAATCCATCTATTCAAAGATATGTGCCCTGTTGGGAGATGAATTTAATAAAGATATTTTGATTAAATCCCAAAACCCCTGAGTATGACATGTTCAGGATAATCTTGATAGACTGAGTCAGGATTTAGTATAGAGTGTTCAGGAAGTTATCTGCACCATGTATAGTCAGCAGATATAGATCAGGTTAGTTTCTGAAGATACTGAAGACTCAATAAGTTTCTGAAGAAACTGAAGACTCAGGATTAGATTATGAAGATACTGAAGACTCGGTAAGTTTTCAAGAAACGAAGACTCGAAGAAAGTAATCAAGACTCAAGAAGTTGTCAAGAAATCAAGACTCAAGAAGTAACTCAAAGTCTCAATAAGTAATCGAAGAAGTCAAGTCAAGAAGTAACCGAAAAGTCTCAAGAAGTTGTCAAGAAATCAAGACTAATAAGTAATCAAGTCTCAAAGAAGCTAAGAAAAGACTCAATATGTCATCAAGACCAAGAAGTCACCGACGATTAATCAAGACTCAAGCATTAATCAAGACTCAAAAGACATCAAGACTCGTAAGATTCTCAAGACACGTAAGATATGAAGACCCAAGAGTTACCGAAGACTCAAGAAGATAATGAATACTCAAGATAACCTCGAATGTTCCGAGGCATCAATAATATCTATCTCAAGACTACGTAATCCGAGAAAAATGCTGTAATATTCAGAAAAATAGATATTGTCCAAGACATTCATATGCAGACAAAATGAACTAAGTCTAAGTGTTGTTTAAGGTTATCTAATTCAGAGAGACTGACCAAAAAGAGTCGTTATGTTTGTCTATATTTACTGAAGGCAAGAACCGATCAGAGGAAGACAACATCGATTTTTTCGATTAATCGAAAAGCGATAGGACTCTGAATCATGTCAGTAGTACTATGTTCCAGACTGCAAAAAGTGGTGATTGGCTACATGAATGCATATTTCCTAAAACATGCAAGGGAGTATTCAAACCCTAAATATAGTCGTTCATCAAACACCATAAGCGGAAACTCATGAAGCTATCTCCTCCAACATAAAGTTTTTCAAGAGTGACCTTGGTGAAGTTGCCTATAAATACTAGTGACCCTTTACATTGAGAGGTTACGGGAAATTTCAAAGCAACTCAAGAGCTCATTCTTATTATTGCAAATTGAAGCACTCGAAAAACCTAGAATTTCCCAAGTGTTTCACATTGAAGAGAGCTCATTCACTAAGCCTAGATTGATAAGAAATATCCAAAGCTTAGTAGAGATATCCTAACCTTTGCATTGTTCTTATTGTAAAGGATATCTCATCCTAGTTGGAAACCAACCCAAAACCCAAACCCTTTGTAAGGTAGTTTGTGTGTGTTTGTTGGTGAGTTGGAGTTGTAAAGAGTTAGTAAGCTACAGTGAGTTAGCCAGAAAACTCTAGAGAAGAAGTTAGTATGCTACTTGTGGTAGTCTGAATACTTGTGTGTGTTTGAGTTAGTAAGCTGCAGTGAGTCAGCAAGAAAACTCAAAGTAGAAAAGTGAGTAAGTTATAGTGAGTTAGCCAGAAAGCTTTAGGAAGTGGTTAAGGAATTTCTCTGAAGGTCAGAGAGAGTGGACGTAGGAGCTTGAGTCTCTGAACCACTATAATTGATGTGTTGTTTTGCTTTCTGTACTGCATTATTATATGTTGCATGTTTTTCACTGATAGCATAATTCACTGATATTCAGTTGGAACCAATCCACTGAACTTGCATCAAACTAATCACAGACCTTAATCACTATTCTATTAAAAGGAAGATTTTCAGCAAAGCTAAAACGAGTATAAACATAGGGCCAACCATTCCGCACACTTGAGTAGCTAGAGCAGATAGTTACCAAACTGAACTAACTCTACTGAGGGTTCAGTAAGATAATTATCTGATCCAAGCATCTCAGAATCTCTGATAAACTCAGGCTCAGTTGGGCTAATCTGAAGCTTCTGAAAGCAGCTCCGGATCATTGTCTCAGTAGACTTTTGACTCAGGGCAATCTGTGCTTCTCAGGGCCAAATCATCAGGATAACCTGACCCATCTGATGTCAGTGAAAGAAAAGTTTTAAAAATCACTGAACACGTGTATTCCCCCCCACATACACGTGTGAGACTCGTTAGCACCGGGACCAACATGCCCTAAGACATAAAAGGAGATAGATGACATGAGAGGCATTCCTTATGCGTCGGCAGCAGGAAGCCTTATGTATTCAATGTTGTGTACGAGGCCAGATATTTGCTACGCCTTAGGCATGGTAACAAGATATCAAAGTAACCCGGGAAATCAACACTGGACTGCTGTTAAAAACATTCTTAAGTATCTGAAAAGAACTCAGGATAGAATTCTGGATTATTAGTCGGACAGTTTATTTCCGGTGGGATACATGGACTCGGATTTCCAATCGAACCTAGATTCCATAAAATCTACCTTAGGTAGTGTGTTTTATCTGGGAGGAGGAGCTGTAACATGGAGAAGCATTAAGCAGAAATGCATCGCAGATTCTACCATGAAAGTCGAATATGTAGCTGCTTGTGAAGCAGAGAAAGAAGTGGTGTGGCTCAAGAACTTCTTAGTGGACTTAGACGTTGTTCCGAATTTGCCCAGCACTATCATGATTCTGTGAGAATGTCGGGCAGTTGTGAATTCAAGGGAACCGAGAGCCCATAAGGCCAGCAAACACATTGAAAGGAAATACCATCTTATACGAGAAATCTTTAAGAGATGAGATATAGAGGTGGCAAAGATCGCATTGGAGGAAAACCTAGCATATCCAATCAAAAAGGGTCTGCCTCAGTTAACATTCGAGAGACATGTGGAAAGAATTGGTGTCAAGTGCGTTGACAATCTGCTTTGAGTATAAGTGGTAGAAATTTTATTAGGTTGATGTAGGTGACAGGAGATGTCACATAGTAATACATTAGATATGTTGTAATATACTTAAAAGCAGACTTTGAGTATAAGTGGGAGATTGTTGGGGTTATACGTGAAAGTATGCTTTTGCTTTGTATAACCTATGTATTAAACACTTATCACTGAAATAAATTATTTATCACGTAAATGTGATTGAATGTTATATATATTTATTGCAAACCGTTCATAGAATAGCATGTGTTACACTGTAGTTAACGTGGTGATACCAGATCACAGAAGATCACGTTAACAGACCCTTGTAAACAAGTGCATGTTTCACAACCTAGATAAATTCGAACATTCTATTGGTAGAAGTTGATATGTAAGGCTCAGATTGACTTGACCAAGAATTTACACTAGTGCATTTAACGCGCTTAAGCGGATCTATAGAGAGGATAAACTCATTCGCATTGACTTGTGGGATGAAGAGTTAGACCTCAGTAGTTGTTGATTTCTTAATCTCTGTTACTTAATAAGGACTGTGTGCGATTAGTAACTATTGCTTTGACTTATAATAGGAAGAGAATCACTGCGACTTCGATACCCTATATCTTGGGCAATAATAGTAATTACATGACAATTGCTAAATTAATACAGAGAATCATGTGCTTGGAGAGTCTTGCATGATTAGTCCCCTTGGTGGGCTCAGAACCTTTATCATACAAAATCTTGCAAGTGGAATTAATTTTCCAGTATGGATAATAATGTTGAGTTGTCCTTACTCCAAGGATAAAAATATTAATTAATATAAAGCTTTTGGTGACTTAATTAATTAATGGAAAAATAATCTTAAACACGGAAATAATAGGGGAGCCATATTATTGTAATATGGGTTGAGATGGATAGTGCAATATTAATTATATAGTGGAATTAATTAATATTAATAGGCTGAATTATATTGTGGCTCAATATTGGAATTCAGAAGCCCATTGGGAGGTCCATCTTAATTCTCCTAAAGGCCCCTAAAGTAGCCCAATTAAAGTTCATTAAATAAAAGGTGCATAAAATAAATTAAATATCTTGTTGCTATTTTTCCTTGCATTTTTCGAAAATAATTAAAGGAAAGGGGAGAAGGATTTTCTTGAAAAGATTTTATGGAAATGAGATAAGTATTCTTGGAATACAAGATTATCCCATAAATTCAAGAAATCTCCCACTTTTCCTCCTTAATTGGAATTTTCGAAAATTTGGGGAATAAGAAGGAAGAAAAGATTTTCTTGATTTTCTTGGAAAAAATTTATGGAAAAATATATGTATTCTTTGGAATACTAGAATATCTCATAAATTCAAGAAAGATCCAATCTTGAAAATCTCTACTTATTATTTTTTAAATTTATGGGAAATAAGGGTGTGAGATTTTTGTGAAAAAAATACACATGGAAGGAAGAAAGATTTCTTGGAGATCAAGAAAAGATCTTTCCTAACCCTAATTGTACCTAAATTTTCGTCCAACACCTCTATTATAAATAGGGATGAATTTTTCATCCCCAACACAATTCCATGTGCTGGAAATATTAGAAATTCACAAAGGTGGTGCAACAAATTATTTAATTTTCCTTTGTTTTATAATTATTCATTGGAGAACCTTCCACCAAGGTTGTTGAGCAAAGACTTGGGAATACTTGAGAAGGAACTTTTGGATTGTTGCCAGATGCCTGATCCTGCCTGTCTCAGACCGTCTCTCCAACGGGTACGTTTACGTAAACTCCTAGAAATTCCGCATGCAAGGATCTTTTACGTGAATTATTGTTTGCATGTTGTTATTGGATTGATTATTATTTGAATTCACGTAGGTAAATTCATGCTAGTAATAATCGTTAATTTAAATTTGTGTTTATGAGGTCATCCCGATAGATCCTGGCATATAGTATCACAACAGTCAGATGAAGGTATATTCTTAGGATATTCCTCAACCAGCAAGGCTTTCAGGGTGTTCAACAGACGAACTCTACTTGTGAAAGAAACACCTCATGTGGTCTTTGATGAATCAACATCTGATCCAGAGAAATCTGCTTCAGAAATGTTCGTACCAGAACAAGATGTACCTAATGCTCAGAAAACGGATCAGTTAAGCATCAAAGAAAATGAATCAGATCATGTTATAGTGTACGTTCCTAACTTTGATCTTGACCATACACCAGGTCAGACAGACCCTAAGGTACATACAACTATCGATGAAGAAGCTAATACAGCTGAGACAGTAACAATTGAACCATCTGGTTCAGGGGCAACACCTGATGTTCCGGCAGATAGACTTCAGCCTATGATGATTCCAACATCAGCTAAGACATGTCCATGCCAAGTGGATCTTATTAATGTACCTCTTCCAATCTCTAGTGACTCAATATCATATGAGGATGACGATGTCCAAACTAATATAAATCAAGAAAGAAGGATTTGGTTGAAAGACCATCTGACTGACCAGATAATCAGCAATCCTAATGCCCGAGTCCAAACTAGACATAAGATTGATGAAAGTTTTATGTATTGTTGCTATCTGTCTTTGAAGGAACCCCTCATTGTTGAAGAAGCTCTAGTTGATGCAAACTGGATTCTATGCAAAAAGAATTAGAGCAGTTTGAGAGAAATCAAGGTTGGGAACTTGTAGATAGACCAACTCACCAAGATGTGATTGGCACTAAGTGGGTCTTCAATAACAAGAAGGATGAGAATAATGTGATAACCAAAAATAAGGTAAGACTTGTGGCTAAGGGATATTCATAATCAGAAGGGATTGATTATGATGAGACCTTTGCACCAGTCGCTCGCCTAGAAGTCATTCGGCTGTTTCTGGCTTATGCTGCTCATAGAGGGTTTACTATGTATCAGATGGATGTAAAGAGTGTGTTCTTAAACGGGATACTAGTGGAGGAAGTTTATGTCGAACAACCTCCAGGTTTTGAATCGAGTAATCAGGTATACCGTTTAGGAAGGTTTTTTTATGGATCAAAACAGTTCCCATGATAAACTATCGATTCTTCTTGATAGACAACGGGTTCACTAAGGGACTTATACACAGAACCTTGTTCAGAATAGAAGATGGAGATGATATTTTAATGGTTCAGATCTATGTGGATGACATTATCTTCGGATCTCCAAATCAGAACTTATGTGAGAAGTTCAGCATACTGATGCAAAGGAAATCATGATGGGTCAGATGAACTACTTTTTGGGTCTTCAGGTAAGATAAAGCACTGAAGGAATTTTCATCTGTCAGGCCAAGTATACCAGAAATATGTTGACTAAGTATGGAATTCATAACTGCAAGCCAGAATTCCCATGATGTCTTCCTTCAAGATGGATCCAGACGAGAATGGTCAGAAAACTAATCAAAAAGAATATAGGGCTCTCATTGGATCATTACTATACTTTGACTGCCAGCAGACTTGACATTACCTTCGCAGTAGGTGTATGTGTCAGATTTCAGGCAAATCCAATGCAAAACCACCTGGAAGCAGCTAAGCGGTTTCTTAAGTATCTAAAGGGGACAGTTAACCTTGGGTTATACTACCCATCAGATGATAATCTAGAGCTTAGTGTGTATTTTGATTCTGATTATGGAGGTTGCAGGATAGACAGAAAGTCAACCTCAGGAACATGTCAGTTCTTAGGTAGTAAACTGATCTCTTGGTGTTGGGACATTTATAGTTTTGATGGAAGTTCCAAAAACAGTTGTAATCGGACCAGTCGAATCTGTTAGTCGACGATGATGAGTTTGGAAACCAGCTGAACATGTTAGACAGCTGATGAAATAGATTAGGTCACATATTGAGGGGGAACTCTATATATATAGATAGATGCCAAGATCGAGGAAGAAGACAAGATCGCAGGATCGAGGATCAAGACAAGATTAGCAAATGCCATCGAAGTTTAGATTAGAAGATGTCAAAGATCAGAGGCACACCGGCGTTATACAGCAAGAAGACCTTTTCTATTAAGGAGATCAGAATAGTCGATAAAGTTGAAGCTAAGACAACTATATCAGAAGACTCAAGGTAGCCTGATCACTAGGATACTGATCAGTAAATCAAGATAAGTCAGAAACATGATAAGATTGCCCACGATCCAAAATATACAAAGGGAATCGATAAGAAGAATGTCAACTTAGCTTGTTTTGCAATACCGAATCAATGTACTTGCTAGCCACTAAGAACTCGACACGTATGTACGGAAACTGACGATGCAGGATATGGCGTATCATGGCAAATGACTAGAAAGGACAAATATACATGAAGACGGAATGGGCTGCCTGAGCACGTCAAATCACGCCTGCAAGCTACCAAAAATAGCCTAAAATTCAAATTTCTTTCCAACGGCTCTTTAATTTCAAGGTCTATAAATATGGGATCAAACCTTCAGAGTAATTTATGGAAATTATCATCAAGCTCAAGCTACAAGTAAATTTCCTCAAGAACACTAAGAACTCAAGCAAATTTTCTAAGTGTTCTTCCCATAGTTTCTTAGCAAGAAATCTCATCCTTTAGCTTTAGGCTACAAAAATACTAGGATAGATTTCCAATTGGAAACCATACAAATCTTACCCCAAACCGAGAGTTAGGATAAGTTTGTTTTGCAAGATTTCAAGCTAGGGTTTCTAGTCTTGATTTTTGGGATTGTTGAGTGAGGACTCCATAAATATCTATTTGTATTGTGTTGGACTAACACACTAAACTAAATCCAGTTGGTTAAGTGCCCCTGCTGATAGGGAAGAGTGGACGTAGGACAATTTGTCCGAACTACTATAAATCTTGTGTGATTTATCTATTTTACATCTTACACACACACCTGATATTTAACTGAGCATGCATATTCTAAGTATCGATCGGTTCTGCATCAAGCAGCTGATCTGATCAATTGACCATTTGTCTTCTAATCTCTTTCAAAATACTTAGAATCTGATTTAAGAAAACAAGTTTTTCTACACGGGTTAAAACTTGATTCCACACATCAGTTGACCTGATAGACACCGAACTGATCTGCTTCATAGCAATCAGTAAGTTGGATATCAGATCGTATTGATCATCACTTGCACTCTATATTTAACCTGCCTTCACAACTGATCACGTGAAAAAGTTTTGGAAGTCTATTCACCCCTCCCCTCTAGACTTCCACCTCACGAAACCCGTTCGGGACCTACAAGTGGTATCAGAGCTGGTGGTTCTACGAACCACATGTTTTGATTATCATTGGTTCTTGAGGAAGAACTATTGTGGTCACCTGAACCTGATTTTGAAAAACCTGTTTTAAGATCATTTGTTTTCAAAACACACTCTTCAGCATGGATAACACTATAGGAATGTATCACGATCTTCCCAAGTTTGCAGTTGACGAATATGCCGACTGGACCATCCTTATGGCCAACCATCTGGGCGCCATCAGTTCCAGAATGATGGAGGTCATCGAAAGAGGACCTATAATCATTTATCATGTCAATCCAGCAACTGGAGGTGTCGAAGGCGAACTAGGTTGAGCCATGGTAAGAAAGAGTGTCTCTCTGATGGACACAGATGAGAGAAAACTTCATAACCTGGATACTGTAGCGAAGCACGTAATTTTGAAGACAGCTGATAAGACAACGAGGGAAAAGATCAAATACTGCAAGACCGCCAAGGCAATGTGGGATGTTCTGGCTGAACTGTGAGGGAAATGATCTGATCAAGGACAGCAGAATGCAAGCCGAACTGGTCAAGTTCGAGAAACTAAAGATGCTGCCCAAGGAGATGATCAATGAGCTTGATGGAAGAATAACCATCTCTGTTAACAAGATTCGTGAGCTCGGTAGAGAAATGTCAGATAAGGATATCAATTATAAGATTCTGAGGTCCTTAACTAAGATGTGGGATATGAAGGTTACTGTTCTCAAAGATAGACATGATATCTCAACTATGAAGCCGAACAAGTTATTTCTGAGTCTGAAGGCACATGAATTCGACTTAGTCGAAAGAGGTTTAGATGAAGATGAAGATGTTCCACCTGCCACCAGTTCTAAATTTATTGCATTCAAGGCAGCTGACAGTTCCTCCAGGACTTTTGAACCAGTAGGGAATATTATAAGTCAGATTAAACAGATAGCTCTACTGACCTAAAAACTGGAGAAGTTGAACATCCAGTTAGGAAAGTACCGGAAATTCTACAGAGACTACAGACAAAGCAGAGGAAGAGATAGAAGATCACCTGATAGGTCTAGGGAAAGGAATAGATCTGCTGACAAAAGAGATGATCGCAGAGATAGCAAGAAAGATGACAGGAAAGACGATCATAAGGATAGCAGACGAGAGGACAAATCAGAACGTAGAGGATCAGATTACAGACAATCCGGAAAGTCACCTGAGAGAGGATACAGAAGAAGAGACTCACCTGGTAGTAGAAGTTCAGATGATTCCGGTGCATGCTTCAACTGTCATAAACTAGGTCACTACAATGTTGATTGTCCTGACCTGACTCCAAAAGAAAGAAAAGAGAAGCGGATCAGAAGAGAGCAAAGATACAAAGACAGAAGAGCTATGGTTGCAGACACTTCTGGTATTGATGACTCATATCTGCCATCAGATGATTCTGGATACTCATCAGTTGAGGACTTCTGCCTGATGACAACTTCCGATGATGTCAAAGATCTCACATTCTCATCCGATGATGACATCTGCCTCATGGCGAAGGAAGTTGAACAACCTGAGGTAAACTTTAAACTTTCTATGTCTTCCTCTATTTCCACACCTGCTGGAGAGATTGACCTGCAGCTCTACAATGAGTAATTGCTTGATGATCTCTCTGAAGCAGTAAACAACTACTCCATAGTGGAAGCGGAGAATGACAAGCTAAGAACTAAGAACAGTCAGCTTGTAAAGGAATGTTCAGTAAGGAGAAAATCTGAACTGAAGTCAACTGAAACTATTCAGAAGTTGACCTCAGAGTTGGAAAACTTGAGAGTCAATATTTCTAATCAGAATAAGTTGATTAAGGAACAACAAGCTCTCAACCTGAAACAAGCTGATGACTTCAAGGTTCTTCAAGCTAAATTCAATGAACTCTTCCGACTGCATAAGAGTCTGAAAGTGAGTGAGGACAGTTTGCAAAAGAAAGTAGAGGTGTTCAAAAAGGCTTCTAAGAACATTGATGAAATCACCAACTACTATATCAAACCAACTGATAAGAAGGGTATTGGGTTTGAAACCCCTTCTGGATCCTCACATGTCCAAATTGATTCATCCTCAAAAGGTGAATCAAGGAAGGTTTCTGGTAAAGATGCACATCATGTTAAACCTGCATCAGATATCGGAAAAAAACCAATTGATCAGGTAAGGCCAAAGCTTAATCAGAAAGGGAGCAGAAATGGACCCCAACTGATTAAGCAGCAGTCGGAGAATCAACAGAAGAACCCTATTTTTCTAAAGAGACCTCAACATAATCAACAGACTACGTATCAGCCTGGACCATCTCGCAAGGGACAGTCTCAGCTGAAACCTAACCAGGTCAAGCTGCCTAACCAGCATGCTAAAGGTAAACTAACTAAACCATCTGTGCAAAGAAGATATGAATCTTTTGATGGTAGCAGTCGTACCTATCCCTTTAACTAGAAATTCAGAACAGCTGCACCTGAGCCCCACTGGATTAAAAAAAGACAGACTACAAGAAAAATCCCAAGTCTTTTGATTCATCTAAGGCTCACACTCATAACCATTCTGATCAGAATGCACATGAAGAGATGTATGATTATGTACATGTTTGTGGGAGACAAATCAGGCCTTCTGATCTTGATGATTATCATAGAAGGGCTCTGTTTGTTTGGATCCCGAAAGGTAACACTAACCCCTCAGGACCCAATCCTTCGGGGGTACCTAAAGCCTGATCTGATTGCAGGTTTGCGTGGGTTTGGCCAATAAAGGAGGTGTACAAGCAACTATCTGATACATCGATAGTGGATGCTAGAGGCAAATGACTTGCAACAAGCATCTCCTTAGTTCATACATAGAACAAGAAGGCCCACGTGTACTCTTTGTTGGAATTTAGAGGCACGTAAACACGTAATACATGCGCAGAGGAATTAAACAGTTCACCAACAACAAACACATAATTGCATAATTGAATACGTATAAACATATTTCTCTACTATGGTATCCACGTAATCCCCGTTCACGGACTTGCACAGATTTGCCAGTGTTGAATCTGAGACGGAATTTGCTAGGAAAATTCTTATTCAATATTTTATGGAGAAATATGAATTAACATTGTTTGTGAATTCCCAAGATCTCATATATATATGAGAGGCTCAACTTAAATCTTAAGCTAACCTAATTAGAATATCTACAGATTTAATTCCCATGTATATTTAATCTCTATGAATTCGATTCCATATATATTAAATCCTACAATAATATTCCATATATTATTATTGAGAATTTTTATTTAATTAAATCCAATTTCATTAAATATTAATAATAATTAATTCCAAATTAATCTATTATAATTTAGTTCTCCATAAATTAAATATTAAATTCAATTTAACATTTAATCAACCAACTATAATCCGTAAAAGAAAACTACTTGTTGTGTGACCCATAGGCCCTCATATATCGAGCGATTAATCAAACTAACAGTCTTAATTGAACCCTAGACAATAGATTAGACATTCTCAATATATGAGGTACGTTGCGAGAAATGTGCAACTACCTGTAACTAAAACATGGGCTATTACGATTTCCTCAATTCATTCGCGAATACTCGATTAAGCCTTGAACATGAAGAAGTGTCTATTCAAATAACTTAATCATATTATCTCTAATCATTAATTGATCATGTATGTCACACTTAGCCACAAAGTCTAAGTTGACGTGCATCGGCCGATGACTTTGATCCAATTATGATGAGAAGACGAGTATTATCTCTAAATCCACATTGAGGAATGAATCTTATTCTTGGCTCAACTACCACGCACATGCACTTCGTGATGAACCCAATCCAAGCCATATCTACCCATAGACGGGTGCAAGCGTCGGTCATGGTCAAAGTTCATCATCCCACACATGTCGTGCGTATTGATCTCAAGTCAAAGGTGTATCGCATCGCTCCCACTAACCGAGACACCCGTAGACACATATAGTGGAAATACATCAAACGGTTTATCGGATGGGTATACCAATACCCTCTAAGTATTTGTGCATCCATCATGAGATACCTAGTATCTCGTAGTAAGTGAGATCTTACTACACTCTCTAAGAGTATGATGCAGATCACACACCAATCTCCATTGCATCATCAATATCCCATTCTTGGTGATCCTTGATTGGGGCTATTTGAGAATCATGCTTAAGTCATCTGAGTTCTCACAACCTCAATGACAGCAATGACTCATGGGAACACTTGTATGAATAAATACAAACAGTCAAACATAATATTCAAACAAGTGTATTGTCATACATTAATATTAATTGAACTATAATATTAAATCAAACTGAATATCATCGAGTATTATGTCTTTACAATAGATTGTCTCTAGGACATTAACACTAACAATCTCCCACTTGGACTAGAGTCAATCACCTACATGTCTAACCCCTAGACCCTCAAATGTCTAGTGTGTACATGAACACCCAGTGTTTTGGTGAAATGATCTTCCAAATTAAATATGTGGGAATACATTTTAATTCCATTTCTCCTATCCTTATGATCTCTCTGATCAAATGATAAGTCTAGGTACATGCTTGTTTCTGTTTGCTGATCTCGGTTCCTTTGCTTGCGCATGTGCAGCAACGTTGTCTTAATACAACTTTATTAGACAACTGGCACTCGGAACTACCCCTAGTTCTCTTAAGAACTATAAAATCCATACAGCCTCCTTGAGGCTTCTGATACAACAATGTACTCAATTTCGCTTGTTGAATCTGCAGTCCTTTTGCTTGGAACAATTCCAACTGACCGCCTCATTATTGAGAGTGAAACGTAACCTCACTGTGATTTGTAATCATCATAGTCGGATTGGAAACTTGTGTCAGCTTAACCAGTCACTACTAGTTCTGACTGTCCACCATAGACAAGAAAACATTCTTTAGTTCATCTGAGATACTTCAGAATGGTCTCGACAGCAATCCAGTGAAACTCACCCGAATTTTGTTGGTATCTACCAGTGATGTTGATAGCGTAGGCCACGTTTGGCCTAGTGCAAGTCATGGCGTACATGATTGACCCAATTGCATATGGGACATCTTTCACATGTTTGATATCAGCTTCAATAGAAGGACAATCCTTCTTTGATAGCTTTATCCCATGATTTGCAGATAGAGATCCTCTCTTAGAGTTCTCCATCGCAAAACCTTTCAACACCTTGTCTACATAGGTGGACTATGATAGCCCCAACATCCTCTTGGATCTATCCCTGTGGATCATGATCCCTGGGATGTAGCAGGCTTCACCAAGACCCTTCATCATGAAGGTCTTTACAACCAATCTTTAATGGACTGCATTAACGGGATATTTTTTCCCAAAATCAGTATTTTATTGACATATCCAATTATGAAAACAATATTCTTCTCGTTGCGTTTACGATAAACGCAAGGATCTTCCGAGTTTTTGATGAAGTCAAAAAAACTTGATAGCTTCATCAAATCGGATATTCTAACTCCTAGAAGCTTGCTTCAATCCATAAATGGATATCTTTAGCTTGCATACTAGATTAGAATTTGACTTAGATGCAAAACCTTCCGGTTGAGTCATAAACACTTCCCTATCAATGTTTCCATTGAGGAAAGTTGCTTTGACATCCATCTGTCAAATCTCATAATCATAATGTGCTGCTATCGCAAGTAAAATTCGAATGGACTTGATCTTTGCAACTGGTGAGAAGGTCTCGTCATAGTCAATGCCTTCGTGTTGACTATAACGCTTAGCCACCAACATAACTTTGTAGGTTTGTACTTTGCCATTTGCATCGGTCTTGCTCTTGAAGACTCAATCGCAACATATGGGTCTGACCCCTTCAGGTAACTCAACCAAGTCCCAGACTTGATTGGTGTACATTGAGTCCATCTCGGATTTCATGGCTTCATGCCACTTCCCTGAATCAATATCTGATATTACTTCAGAATAAGTATTAGGATCTTCCTTATCTGGTATGTCCACATTATCGAGTTCCTCAAAGAGGTAACTGTATCTAATGGGCGGATTAAGATTCCTAATTGACTTATAGAGTTGTGGTTGTACAAGTTGTACATTCTGATTGTGAAAATTTTGTGGTGCATTGATTTCATCAACGTCTGGAGAGTCCTCAAGAGCTGCACTTTCATATGTCTCTTGGGCTGGAGTTTGAACTATGTTGTTCTCATTCAGCCCACTTTGAGGTTCTTGCACTGGCAAGCATACTCAAATTACGCTCCCACTGGCTGAAAGACAATCGCCTAGTGAAAGATTCCCACCGTGAAAGTTGTTGAATGCTCCCACTGATTCCTTGTCATGTTGTTTTAACAAGATATTAGTCTCTTTGTTAATTTGTGGTTCTTGAATTTCTTCAAGTTCTATCAGCTTACGACCTTGTTCCTTAAAGACATAGTTTTCTTCGAGGAACTTGGTCTGCCTAGAAACAATCACTGATTGCTTCTCAGGTGGATAGAAGTAATATCCTTTAGTTTCTTTTGGATATCCCACAAAGTAACCCTTTTCACCTTTGAATTCCAACTTGTCGGTAAGCATCCTTTTTCATAATTACGGGGCAACCCCATGTTTGATATGTGTAAAAGTTGGCTTCTTGCCACACCATGGTTCATATGGTGTATGCTTAATAGATTTAGATGGAATCCTAATCAGAATGTAAATTGAGGTTTGTAACGCGTATCCCCATAAGAATGTCGAAAGAGAGGAGAAGCTCATCATGGACCTCACCATGTCTAACAGGGTTTGGTTTTCTCCTTTTCGTTCATTGTTAGGGAGGAGTCCACATTTGGATTCCATGTAACTTTAAGTAATCAGTGAATTAATGGCTAAGGTATTCACCTCCTCAATCTAATCGAATAGTATTGATATTCATACCAAGTTGCTTCTCTACTTCAGCCTTAAACTCTTAGAATTTCTCAAAAGATTCGAATTTGTGATTCATAAGATACACGTATCCGTATCTTGAGAAATCATCAGTAAAAGCGATGAAGTATCTGAAGTGACCCCTAGTTAGAGTAGACAATGGTCCACAAACATCGTTATAGATCAACTCTAGAACTTCCTTAGCATGCACCCCTTTCCCAGAAAAGGGTCTGTTGATCATCTTGCCCATGAGATAAGATTCACAATCTCCATAAGACTCACAGTCTAATGGGGTTAAGTAGTCTAACTTTCTTAACCTTGAAATTCTTTTCTCGTTTACATGATCAAGTTCTACAATGTCATAAGTAAGTCGGGTTTTCATGATTACAAAGTTTGAGTCTTTTATTTTATGTTGGGAGATGAATTTAATAAAGAGATTTTGATTAGATCCCAAAACCCCTGAGTATGACATGTTCAGGATAATCTTGATAGACTGAGTCAGGATTCAGTATAGAGTGTTCAGGAAGTTATTTGCACCATGTATAGTCAACAGATATAGATCAGGGTAGATTCTGAAGACTCAGTAAGTTTCTGAAGATTCTAAAGACTCAGTAAGTTTCTGAAGATTCTGAAGACTTAGTAAGTTTCTGAAGAAACTGAAGACTCAGTAAGTTTCTGAAGAAACTGAAGACTCAGTAAGATTCTGAAGAAACTGAAGACTCAAGAAAGTTTCAAGAAATCAAGACTCAAGAAGTTGCTAAAGAAACTAAAGACTCAAGAAGAAATCAAGACTTCGATAAGTAATCAAGACATCAAGACTCAAGATGTCAGCGAAAAACTCAAGATGACATCAAGACTCAAGATGTCATCGAAGATTCAAAAGATGACATCAAGACTCAAGATGACATCAAGACTCAAAGATGACATCAAGACTCAAGATGTCACCAAGACTCAAGAAGATGACATCAAGACTCAAGATGTCATCAAGACTCGAAAGACATCAAGACTCGAGAAGATAATCAAGACTCGTAAGACACTAAAGACTCAGAAGACACTGGAGACTCAGAAGACACTGGAGACTCAGAAGACACTGAAGTCTCAGAAGATACTGAAGACATAGAAGATACTGAAGACCCAAAGAGTTATCAAGACTCGAAGAAGATGTAATACTCAAAGATAACTGAATGTTCCGAGGCACTGAATAATATCTATCTGAAGACTACAAAACTGAAGAAAATGCGAATATTCAAAAAAATAGAAATTGCCCCAGACATTCATATGCAGACAAAAGGAACTAAGTCTAAGTGTTGGTTAAGGTTATCTCATTCAGAGAGATTGACCAAAAAGAGCCGTTATGTTTGTCTACATTTACTGAAGACAAGAACCAATCGTAGAGGAAGACAACATCGTACTTTTATCGACCTTTGAAAGCGACAGTCACTTAATCATGTCGGTAGTACTATGTTCGCATCGCAAAAAGTGGTGATTGGCTACATGAATACATATTTCCTAAAACATGCAAGGGAGTATTCAAACCCTAAATATAGTCGTTCATCAAACACCATAAGAGAAAACTCATGAAGCTATCTCCTCCAACGGATAGTTTTTCAAGAGTGACCTTGGTGAAGTTGCCTATAAATACTAGTGACCCTTTACATTGAGAGGTTACGGGAAATTTGAAAGCAACTCAAGAGCTCATTCAGATATCGCAAATTGAAGCACTCGAAAAACCTAGAATTTCCCAAGTGTTTCACATTGGAGAGAGCTCATTCACTAAGCCTAGATTGATAAGAAATATCCAAAGCTTAGTAGAGATATCCTAGCCTTTGCATTGTTCTTATTGTAAAGGATATCTCATCCTAGTTGGAAACCAACCAGAAACCCAAACCCTTTGTAAGGTAGTTTGTGTGTGTTTTGTTGGTGAGTTGGAGTTGTAAAGAGTTAGTAAGCTACAGTGAGTTAGCCAGAAAAATCTAGAGAAGAAGTTAGTAAGCTACTTGTGGTAGTCTGAACACTTGTGTGTGTTGAGTTAGTAAGCTGCAGTGAGTCAGCCAGAAAACTCAAAGTAGAAAATAGAGTAAGCTACAGTGAGTTAGCCGGAAAGCTTTAGGAAGTGGTTAAGGAATTTCTCTGAAGGTCAGAGAGAGTGGATATAGGAGCTTGAGTCTCTGAACCATTATAATTGCTGTGTTGTTTTGCTTTTATATCTTGCATTATTATATGTTGCATGTTTTTTCTTTGAAAAGCATAGTTCATCGATATTGATTGGAACCAATCCAATCGAACTTGCATCAAACCGATCCGCGGCCTTTAATCTTTGTTTCATTAAAAGGAAGATTTTTAGCAAAGTTAAAAACGAGTATAAACATAGGGCCAACCATTCCGCACACTTGTTTAGCTAGAACAGATAGTTACCAAACTGAACTAACTCTACTGAGGGTTCAGTAAGATAATTATCTAATCCAAGCGGCTCAGGATCTCTGATAAACTCAGGCTCAGTTGGGCTAATCTGAAGCTTCTGAAAGCAGCTCAGGATCATTGTCTCAGTAGACTTTGACTCAGGGCAATCTGTGCTTCTCATTGCCAAATCATCAGAACAATCTGACCCATCTGACCTCAGTGAAAGAAAAGTTTTAAAAATCACTGAACACGTGTATTCCTCCCCCCATACACGTGTGAGACTCGTTAGCACCACGACCAACAAGTGGTATCAGAGCAGTGGTTCAATTTGACCACTTGCTTTGGTGGCCATAGTCTAATTTGCTGAAAGACTCTGGTGGTCTACTGAATAGATCTTTTTGCTGATATCTTACAAGGCTCAGTCATCATGCCTTCTAAGAAACTTCCTATGTTCTCTGTTGAGAGTTATGATCTATGGAGATTAAGAATGCAGGCTCATCTGTATTCAAAACATGAAAGAATGTGGAGAGTGGTTTCTGAAGGACCATTCAAATTTACTATTGTGAATCCTTAATCAACGATCTTCGAGAGAAATGGTCCCAGAGATGAATTTCCAAAATCTGATGATCAACTTACTCCTGATGAGAGAAAGTTAGTCAATCTTGACTACATTGCTAAAGATACTTTATATAGCACTATTGATGATGGTGTTATGGGGATGATTTCTCACTGTGAAACTGCAAAAGAAATATGGGACACACTTGCTGTTAGGTGTCAAGGCACAGATCATATTAAGGAAAACAAACTTTCTGTTGCTATTGGAAATTTTGATAGCTTTGAAATGGAAAATAGTGAATCCATTGACAAACTTGAGGTCAGATTCACTAGCATCATGAATGATCTGAATGCTCTTGGGAAAAGATACCCACAGAGAGAAGTGGCACTGAAAATTCTTAGAGGATTATCTAAGAAATGGGATATACATGTTGTGGTGATTGAAAACACCAAAAATATTGATTCCATGCCATATCAACAAGTTTTCTCTGAACTGAAAGCTTATGAGTTTATGATTGACAAGAAAGCTAAGAAACTGGACAAAGAAAGATGATTCTTCATCTAGCAAAAATGTGGCTTTCAAAGCCAAAGAGAAATCCTGTAAGTCTAGAGAGTCTGAGAACTCACTTGCCAAAAATCAGGATGAGCAGGAGGATAAGCTAGTACTGATGGCGAGGAGGTTTGAAAGACTCAATAGCAGATTTGGGAAATATAAGAAATATTACAGGAATCACGGGTACAATAGAGACTCAAAAGTTGAAGACAAATACACTAAGAAAAGAAAGGACCAGAAAGCTGAAGGATCCTCATCCAAAAAGAAGGACTCCAAGACCAAGGAGGAAAGTGATCAGGATGATGATACCAACAGATGTTACAACTGTCAGAAGAAAGGTCACTTTCAATATGACTGTCCTGAGCTAAGTGCTAAAGAAAGAAAGGAAAGACAAGCCAAGAGAGACAAGAAGTTCTCCAGCAAGAAAGCCATGATTGCAGAGGAAGAAGAACATTCTGAAGAAGGTTCCAGTTCCTCAAATGAGATTTTCTCAGATAGTGACAGTGATGATATCTGTCTTATGGCTGTGGAGGAGGTATATTCTTCTATCTCTGTTGTTGCTCCTACACAACACATGAGTTCTCAAGTTCTACTGTAAACAGTAACTTTGACCTGATGGATTCATTTGAGAATCTTATGAAGGACTATTCTGTGTTACAAGAACTGCTCACTGAAACTCAAGAGCAGAACAAGGAACTGACTGCTGAGAATCTGAAGTGGAAAGACTCTAAAATGTTGAGATCACTTCTCAATTGATGGGAACTACTGATGAACTAGATGTTCTGAAAGTACAACTCTCAGAAAAAAAGAAGGTGATAGAGATCCTGAATGGAAAATTAGAGAAATCCACTAAAAAGATTCAAATTTTATCGTAATCGAAGTTCAATGACCTCTTTGAGAAGCATGAAACTCTAAAGAAACGTGAGGATAATGCACAGAGAAAGTTAGTTCTATTGAATTTTGCATCTAAAGTGATAGATGAAATTCAGAGTTATCAAAGACCTGCAACTATAAAAGCTAGATTGGGATACATTCCAGGGAGAACCTCACAAGGTCTTCTGAATGCTGCTTCTAGTAGCACCAAGACTGTCTTTGTTAAACCCGGTGAACACCTAATCTTCATCAAGAACGCCCCTGAGTTTTAGACAAGGGTAAAGGACATATGGTTTGAGAAAAAATCAAGGTTCAGGGGAAGAAAGCCTGCACCTCGTGAAAAGGCTAGAAAACCCCGACCACTCAAGAGGAAATCTCAAAGCCAAGACTTCAAAGCCTCAGGCTAAGAATACCAACCTAAAGAGATCTGCACTGAACCATCAGAGGAATTTTCAGAAGAGAAACACTCAACAGAGATATTCTCAACCGAAAAAGACCAAGTCCTCGACATCGAAGACCCCAATTTCAAAGACAGCAACCTAAACCCCCACTTGCCTAAGGGTAAAGGTTTTCTGAACCCAAGTCAGCAGAGACAGAGACCAGTTGCACAAAAGCTAAGGCACTTGAACAAAAGGCCTGAACCCAAGAAGAACTCTAAGACTCATGTTCATGCCAAGGCTGGCACTCATGCACAGGATACTGCCAAGGCACCGAGGGTGGTGAATGTGTATGTAGATGTTTATGGGAGATAAATCAGCCACTCTAAAGTAATTAGAGTTGTTAGGAAGATTTGGGTTCCAAAAGGTACAGCTAACCTGGTAGGACCCTACACCAAATGGGTACCTAAGAATTGATCTGTTTTTCAGGTGAAAGAAAAGGGCACTGAGCTGAATGAATACAACATAGCACTGATGAGTGGAAATGAATTGGCTCCTGATGTATGGTATCTGGATAGTGGATGTTCAAGACATATGACAGGATATAATCAACTAATCACTAACTATGTTGAGCAAAAAGGCCCTCAGATCACATTTGGAGACAATTCCAAAGGACAAACTGAAGGATATGGAACTCTTGAAGTTGACTCTGTTCATATCCATGGTGTTTCATATGTGTCTGGTCTAAAGCATAACTTGCTTTCTATCAGTCAATTCTGTGACAAAGGATTCAATGTTGAGTTCTCAAAGAACTTATGTTATGTGAAAGACAATACTTCACAGAAAATTTTACTGACTGGTACTAGAAAAGGAAATGTGTATCTTGCTGATTGGAGTTCAACTCCTAAAGATACATGTTTGGTTGCAAAAAATTCCACTGATACCAGTTGGTTGTGGCACAAAAGAATGAATCACTTAAACTTCAAAACCCTGAACAAACTTGCAAGATTAGCACTTGTGAGGGGGTTACCTAATGAAGTGTTCAGTAAAGAACATATATGTGATGCTTGTCAGAAAGGAAAACAAATCAGAGCATCTTTCAAAAGCAAAGTATATGTTTCTACTGATAGAATACTACAACTGTTACATATGGATCTCTTTGGTCCAGTAACACCTGTGAGCACTAATGACAGAAAATACACACTTGTGGTAGTTGATGACTACTCTAGATACACATGGGTCATATTCTTACTCAGTAAGAAAGAGACTCAGACAAAACTGCCTGAACTACTGAAAAGGCTCAGTACTGAAAAGAATCTAAGTGTGGTCAAAATCAGATCAGATAAAGGAACTGAGTTTATTAATCATATTATATCTGATTATTGTGTAGCAAATGGAATATCTCATGAAACATCAGCTGCAAGGACCCCACAACAGAATGGTGTTGCTGAAAGAAGAAATAGGACTCTGCAAGGACAATGATTGCTGAAGCTGATATTCCTAAGAGATTTTGGGCTGAAGCTATCAACACTGCATGCTATTCTCAGAATAGATCCATGCTGACCAAGAATCAAGGAAAAAATCCTTATGAGTTGTGGAATGAAAGGAAGCCTCTTGTTTCTTTCTTTCGTGTGTTTGGTTGCAAGTGTTTCATACACAATAATGGTAAAGATCAGTTGAAAACTTTTGATAGCAAAAGCGATGAAGGATATTCTTAGGATATTCAAGTCGTAAAAAAGCCTTCAGAGTTTACAACTGTAGGACTCTTATTGTGGAAGAAACACCTCATGTTGTTTTTGATGAATCTACCTGTGTTCAGAAGAAATAGGAACATGACTCAGGAAAACTGACCAAGAGAATCACCAGACTTAGCCTGAAAAAGAATGATAAAACATCCTCTGAACCTGAAAAGAAGAAGTCAGTCACTTTCTATGAATGGAGTGAATCAGACTCAGACAAAGAAGTTCAGGATGGAAAAACTCAGGATGGTGAGACTCAGGATGGAAATTCTCCACTGAAGGAAAGCCAACACACTGAAGCTGACCAATCTGAACATACAACAGTTCAGACTCAAGTATGTAATGCCGATGAAGATGTGGTCACAGCTGAGGCAAACTCTGAATCTATCAACCAAAGGGGAACAAATGTCTCTGACAATGTTCTGAATGGAATTTCCCCTGAGGAAGATGATTCTCTTTCTCCTTTTCTGTTGTTCCCTGAATTTAATGAACTAATTGAACCTAAGATTTCTGATGTTGAGGATACTACTGAAGGGGGAACATCCAGGAGAAAATGGTTGGATAGTCATCCTAAAAGTCAGATTGTGGGTGATCTATCAGATGGTGTCAAAACAAGAAGGTTCCATGGGGAAAGTGCTTTGTTCTGCTTCTTCCTATCTGAAAAAGAACCTACTGAGATTGAAGAAGCTCTACAAGATTCATTTTGGATTACTGCTATGCAAGAATAGCTGAATCAGTTCTCAAGGAATGAAGTTTGGGAGCTAGCGGATAGACATAAGAAGTACAATGTGATTGGAACTAAGTGGGTGTTCAAGAATAAGAGAGATGAAAACAACAACATTGTGAGAAACAAGGCAAGGCTAGTTGCACAAGGTTATTCCCAAGAAGAAGGCTTGGATTATGATGAAACCTTTGCACCTGTTGCAAGACTAGAAGCCATCAGATTGTTTCTTGCATATGCTGCCCACATGAAATTCACAGTCTATCAGATGGATGTGAAAAATGCATTTCTGAATGGTGTGCTTAAGGAAGAGGTTTATGTGGAACAACCTCCTGGTTTCAGACAGAATGACCAAGTTTACAGGCTCAGGAAAGCCTTGTATGGTCTTAAGCAAGCACCCCGAGCATGGTATGATACCCTTTCTCAGTTTCTTACTAACCATGGTTTTATCAAAGGAACTGTTGATAGGACTTTGTTCAAGATAGAAGATGGGAAAGACATCTTACTTGTTCAGATTTATGTAGATGATATCATATTTGGATCTCGAAATCATCAAATGTGTGAAAAGTTTTCTACCCTAATGAAAGGAAAGTTTGAGATGTCAATGATGGGGGAGATGAATTTCTTTCTTGGACTTTAGGTGAAACAAACTAAGGAATGAATTTTCATCAATCAAGCAAAATACACCAGAGATCTGATTGTAAAGTATGGTGTACAGAATTGCAACGCAGTTAGGATTCCTATGAATACTAACTACAAGATGGATCCTGATCCTAAAGGCAAATCAGTAAATCACACTGATTATAGAGGGATCATTGGATCACTGCTATATCTCATAGCAAGTAGGCCTGATATAACATTTGCTGTTGGGATATGTGCAAGATATCAAGATAATCCTAAGGCTAGTCACATGGAGGCTGCCAAAAAGATTCTGAAATACCTTAAAGGCACTGTGAATAGAGGATTATGGTATCCAGCTGATGATAATCTTGAATTAACTGGTTATTCAGAAGCTGATTATGGAGGATGTAGAATTGACAGGAAGTTTACCACAGGAACTTGTCAATTTCTTGGAAGTAAACTGATATCATGGTTTTCAAAGAAACAAACCTCAGCAGCAACCAGTACTACTGAAGCTGAATACATGGCTGCGGAAGCTGTTGTGCACAGATTCTTTGGCTCGGACAACAATTGAGGGATTATAAGATTATAGCCAATGAAGTACCTATATTTTGTGATAATAATAGTGCAATTGCTATTACACAAAATCCGGTATTGCACACCAGATGTAAGCATGTTGATATCAGGCATCACTTCATCAGAGATCATGTTGAAAAGAAAGACATCGGAATGGAGAAAATTCATACTGATAAATAGAGAGCTAATATCTTGACTAAACCTTTGGCTGAATCAAGATTTCAGGAACTATCAGTTGAATTAGGTATGTTGGATCCAGGTGAATGAAGCAAATCTGAAAAATTGAAGGTTTTCAGATGCATGAAGTTTTCTCAGGTTTTTACTGAGAAACTCAGGATAAAATCGAAAGTACTGAATTCTGAGTCTTGGGAAACTCAGATATTCTGAAGTTCAGTACTCAGTATTATAATGACCTCATTCAGTACTCAGTATTATACTGAATCTGTTATCAAGTTCAGTACTCAGTATCATACTGACCTCGTTCAGTACTCAGTATTATACTGACATTTTATCAAGGTCAAAACTCAGTAAGACTAATGGAGGAAATTAGTCTGAAGAAGTATTGACTCATGCAAAACATTTATTGTCTAACTGAATCTCAGTAATCATTGGCAATAAATAACATAACACCTGAAGGAATATTTGGGCGGGACCTTTGAAATACACGAAGAAAGTCAATGGCAAGAACAGTAATTAAATGCACTGTTCATTAATCACCAATAAGGTTAAATTGGCGGCTTAATATTTGAGAAATCGTCTTTTCATATACCCGATTTAGTCGGTGTTTAATCTCGACCGTCGATTTCTTCATCTATACGATTTTTCATGAATCAAATCCTATATATCTATTGAAGTATTCCTTCAAAACCCGATTCCAAATAACCTTCATCTTCAAAACACTCTGCGTTAAAAAAACTCTCAATTGCTCAGAAATATTATCATCTTTCTCAAAACCCTTTACCAAAAAAATTCTTCAAAAATGACGTTCTCTGTATACGACAAGCTTTCCATCTCTAACAAACCTTGGTATGAATACGTCTTTTCTCTCGAAAGCTCATCAAATGCAACTCAAGAAGAGGAAGCATTGCATATGATTCGGTTGGCAAAGCTTACTTGCCTGGTTGCGAATCAACCAGAGGCAGAATACGCAAAAGAGGTAATTGAGTTTATCTCGAATTTGAAATTAGATGATGAGGATTGTATAGAATCGCAGATTACAGTCTCTCATTTAGAGCATAGTTCAAAGTATGTGGATTTTGTTAGGGAATTGTACATCATTCCTAAGAATCTTAATGCCATATACGAATTGAGTGATAGAGGAGAAGACCCTACGGTTTATATGATGGGTAGGGAGCAAGAATATCTGGATAGGATTGCAGAGCATCCAGTAAAGTTCGAAGGAACTCTGAATAAAAGGCATTTGAAGCCTAAGTATCGAGTATTGCTGGATATTGTGAGTAAATGCATCATGAGTCGGTCTGGCAGCTTTGAACAGATAAGTACGCCAAAGTTGAGATTAATGGCGGCGATTGAAGATTCACCCACCACTGCATTCAACTGGTTACATTATTTAATCAAAGTGGTGAGTGATCAAGCTAAGCAAGTACAAAAGGTGAATGGATCTGTTGTCATCAAAGGGAAGATTTTGCATGCAACCAAGATTGCATTCATCTTGGAAATGTGCAGAGAAGAAGATGATATCTTTGTTAATTCCTTACCCTTTCCAAAGTCAAAAATTCTGTTCAAACCACCAACAACAAAGAAGACATTGAAAGGAAGGAAAGAGAAAAGCTCGAAGTCTCAGGAGGTGACCACTGAAGAAGGAGCTGTTGAAGCCCAACAAGCCAGGGGGAAAGCCCTGATGGAAGTGAAAAGAGAGAAGGGAGAAAAACTGAAGAAGAAAACACTGGCCCCTCAGAAACGCAGAAAAAATCAAACTATTACTGAGGAGGAGGTCAGTGACATTGAGGAAGTCCAACCTGAAGGTCAGCAAGGACTGAAATCTCCACTGCAAGTTCTGGCTCAGGTTGTGACAATTGCACAGGAAAAAACTGAGGAACAGGTTTTCTCTGAGGTACTCGGAACATCTCTGAGCTCAGATAAAATTTCTCAGGAAATATTCAAGGGACCTCAGGTTCCTACTGAGGAGATACCTATTCAGACCTCAGATCAATCTGAACCTCATGATCTGCTGAATTTGGATGCGATCCTGAGTGAACCATTTCTCAATCCCTCAGCACCAGAGCTCATTCAATCTGATCCTACTGATCCTGAGAGCCCAAAGATGAAGAAGGGAGAGGCAGAAGAAACTGAATGGCGCAGCAAGGGGGAACGATTCATTCTGGACAGGTACCCTGAGCTGAGCGCATATCCTGACCTTCAGGATCTCTTCTTCAGACTCAGAACCACAATCTACATCCTGAATCAGACTCTTCCAGAGATGCTGAACATAGCCTCCTTAAGAGGAGAAAACTGGTGGAATGCTGAGACTGCTGTTCTGACAGAGTTCTCTGGATTCAGGAAGACAGAGCTCAGTATGAAAAATGATCATTTTGATGAGCTAGTCAAGAGGAAGGTGGCTGAGAGAAGGGAAGCTGTTGGTGATGCCTCCAGTTCTAAGGATCAAGATAAAGAGGGTGACCAACAAGAGGATCCTGAAAATCAATCTCAGATGGAGAAGGAAACAGATGGTGGTCAGACTGATATCTCACATCCTCACACTGAAGTTAGCACTCTTCAGGTATCTTTTGGCACTATTAAACATTATGCCAAAGCTACTGAAGTTCCTATCTTTAAATATGTTATGTCTGATATGCAGACTGAGGCTCAGGTGGAGCACCCAGCTCAGGTGGAAAGAGTTGTATACACTCCAGAGATTGATCTCAGTCCTATCTTGGACAAATTGGAGAAGGTGGTGCCAATGGTGGAGTAAATGACCCAAATTGAAGAAACCTTGGCAAGCCAATCTCAGAAGCTAGAAAATCTGAGTTCATCTTCAGACATCCTGCAACTACAAACATCTCTTGCTGATAAAATGACTACCTTGGAAGGAAAGGTTGATGTAGTCAAAATTGAGCTCGATGCAGAGATGAAGCAGATGTATCAGGAAAGAACTGCATATCTAGAAGCCAAGCTGGTTGAGAAGAATGATCTAATGATCAAGACAGTTGTTGAGGAAATGGGCTCTATGCTCATGACCAAGATGACAGAGATGATGCAAAATGTCTTCTCACATCAGTTTGCACCTCTTTCTGAAGAGTTCTCAGTAGCTAAAAATCACATGAGAAGGCTAGAGGATGAGCATGATCAGTTGGCAGGGGAAGTGCGAAGTATAAGCAAAGAGCAATATCATATGGTACCAAAAAGGGGGAAAGGCCTGGTGCCAAACTTAGTGAGTTGTTGGCACAAACCTTGAAGAGAAAGGCTGAGAAAGAAGCTGAAGAAAAGATAATAGATGATGCCTTAAAAGAAGTGGAAGCCACTGAGAAGCTCAAGTTCAAAGAAGCTGAAGAACCTATCTACACTCAAGTATCTGAGCAAACTATTCAGGAAGCAATTTCTGAGAAACTGAGTGGTAGAAGGATGGTGGAAACAAGCCAAGCCGGTGAAGAACAAGTCAAACCTGAAAAGAGAAAGGTTGTGGCATTTGTAGAGCAAGAGAAGAAGAAAAGAGCTAAAGCTTCTAAATCTACTCAGAGGAAATTGATTATTGATTTTGAAGAATCTGAGGAAGAAGCTGAAAAAGAAGTCTTCAACACCAAGAAAGCTCTGAAAACCCTTCAAGTTGAAAAGAAGAAGAAAAATGTTGCTTCTGTATCAAGTGTTCCTGTGATCAGGAAAATGAAAGAAGAAGAGCAGAAAAGAAGAAGTGGTTTTAAGAAGTTTTTGAGCAAGAGGAGGGGTACAGAGAAAGCTCATAAATGGCCGCACATTGACAAATGGATGCCTATTCAGTTCAATGATGCGTGGGAGGAAATTAAGTGAACCTTCTGGTTCTACTACGAAATTCTGAGAGAATGGAGGGGGAGCAGCTCGGATATGAATGAAGCCTTCATTGAGTACTTATTGACATTCTATCCTAAGTACCTACAAAGTTGGATTAACTTGGCAGATGAAGGAAATACGCAGATAGTTGCCCCTGGTCCATATACTTACCCAACTCCAAGACTTGAGAATGGCTATGTGAATGAGACAGTCATTTCTCATAAGATTGCTCAGTATGCCATCCAACTAGGTCTGACAGGAAACAACCCAGATATCATCAAAGCAAGGGATGATCTGAAGAAGAGATACTATGGTATGTTCAACCTGGAGGTGCCTGAGGATGAAGTTGATGAAGACCCAAGATTCTCAGATTGCTTTTTTTTTTTTTTTATTTTCATTGTAATCTGTAACTCGATCTTACATAATGAAAATTTATCTTTCTGCTCAAAGATAATATCTCAATATCTTTTTACATGTCTTTTATGTTTGATATGCCTTATGTTTTGAAACTGTTGGGAAAATTGCCATTTTGGATTGTAATTGAAAAACTGAAACCTGAGTATAGGTTAGGTTTTTGTAACAAGATGGTTTTGGCATCATCAAAAAGGAGGAAATTGTTGGGAGATAAATTTAATAAAGAGATTTTGATTAGATCCCAAAACCCCTGAGTATGACATGTTCGGGATAATCTTGATAGACCGAAATGAGATAGATAGAGTGTTCAGGAAGTTATCTGCACCATGTATAGTCAGCAGATATAGATCAGGGTAAATTCTAAAGACTCATTAAGTTTTTGAAAATTCTGAAGACTCAAGAAGTTTCAAGATTCGAAGACTCAAGAAAGTTTCAAGAAATCAAGACTCAAGAAGATTCTCAAGAAATCAAGACACTCGGTAAGTTTCAAGAAATCAAGACTCAAGAAGTTCTTCAAGAAATCAAGACTCAAGAAGAAATCAAGACTCAAGAAGTAATCAAGACATCAAGACTCAAGATGTCACCGAAAAACTCAAGATGACACTAAAGACTCAGTATGTCACTGAAGACTCAGTATGACACTGAAGACTCAGTATGTCACTAAAGACTCAGTATGACACTGAAGACTCAGTATGTCACTAAAGACTCGAAGACATCAAGACTCAAGACATCAAGACTCGTAAGACATCAAGACTCGGAAGATATGAAGACTCGTAAGACATCAAGACTCAAGACATCAAGACTCATAAGACATCAAGACTAAGACATCAAGTCTCGGAAGATATCAAGACACGTAAGATATCAAGACCCAAAGAGTTATCAAGACTCAAGAAGATATTGAATACTCAAAGATAACCTGAATGTTCCGAGGCACTGAATAATATCTATATTAAGACTACAAAACTGAGAAAACGTGAATATTCAGAAAAATAGAAATTGCCCCAGACATTCATATGCAGACAAAAGAAACTAAGTCTAAGTGTTGGTTAAGGTTATCTCATTCAGAGAGATCGACCAAAAAGAGTCGTTATGTTTGTCTACATTTATCAAGACAAGAACCAATCGGAGGAAGACAACAACTGACTTTTAGTGACTTCGAAAGTTTATTGTGTCACCGAATCATGTCAGTAGTACTATGTTCCAGACTGCAAAAAGTGGTGATTGGCTACATGAATACATATTTCCTAAAACATGCAAGGGAGTATTCAAACCCTAAATATAGTCGTTCATCAAACACCATAAGAGGAAACTCATGAAGCTATCTCCTCCAACGGATAGTTTTTCAAGAGTGACCTTGGTGAAGTTGCCTATAAATACTAGTGACCCTTTACATTGAGAGGTTACGGGAAATTTGAAAGCAACTCAAGAGCTCATTCAGATATTCGCAAATTGAAGCACTCGAAAAACCTAGAATTTCCCAAGTGTTTCACATTGGAGAGAGCTCATTCACTAAGCCTAGATTGATAAGAAATATCCAAAGCTTAGTAGAGATATCCTAACCTTTGCATTGTTCTTATTGTAAAGGATATCTCATCCTAGTTGGAAACCAACCAGAAACCCAAACCCTTTGTAAGGTAGTTTGTGTGTGTTTTGTTGGTGAGTTGGAGTTGTAAAAGAGTTAGTAAGCTCTGGTGAGTTAGCGAAAAAATCTAGAGAAGAAGTTAGTAAGCTACTTGTGGTAGTCTGAACACTTGTGTGTGTTGAGTTAGTAAGCTGTAGTGAGTCAGCCAGAAAACTCAAAGTAAAAAAGTGAGTAAGCTACAGTGAGTTAGCCAGAAAGCTTTAGGAAGTGGTTAAGGATTTCTCTGAAGGTCAGAGAGAGTGGATGTAGGAGCTTGAGTCTCTGAACCACTATAATTGTTGTGTTGTTTTTCTTTCTGTACTGCATTATTATTTGTTCCATATTTTTCACTGAAAGCATAGTTCACTGATATTCAGTTGGAACCAATCCACTGAACTTGCATCAAATCGATCACGGCCTTTAATCTTGTTTTTCATTAAAAGGAAGATTTTCAGCAAAGCTAAAAACGAGTATAAACATAGGGCCAACCATTCCCCACACTTGAGTAGCTAGAACAGATAGTTACCAAACTGAACTAACTATATTGAGGGTTCAGTAAGATAATTATCTGATCCAAGCGGCTCAGGATCTCTGATAAACTCAGGCTCAGTTGGGCTAATCTGAAGCTTCTGAAAGCAGCTCAGGATCATTGTCTCGGTAGACTTTGACTCAGTGGCAATCAGGCTTCTCGGGTACAAATCATCAGACAACTGACCCATCCGACCTCGGTGAAAGAAAAGTTTAAAAATCAATCGAACACGTGTATTCCCCCATACGTGTGAGAGACTCAAGTAGCACCGGGACCAACAATTTTATATATTAAGAACATCATATCCATAATACAGCAAATACATGTTGCGAGTAATAGAAAGAACTAAAGGACAATCATTAAGTCATAATCTAAAATCTAAGGGTAAGTCTAACACATAAGTCCCCACACGTTCAGTAGCAACTCTTGCTTCATTTCCACGTGTGAGACGACTTTACCCGGTCTAACTGCTCTAAGAGACATGAGCCCCTTCACATTAAATGCATTTAATGTGTGAGCCACATGGGTATCTAATACAAAAAGTTAAGCTTAGCGCTATTAGTGGACATGTTTATCTTAATAACAAACATACATGTTCTAGTGCTAGAAACACCCAGTGCCTTCTTTTCAGCAACTAGAACCTTACAGTCCTTCTTCCGGTGTCCTCTTCTACTTACAGTAGAGGCACACATCTTTGTCTACCCACTCCTTCTTTTGAACACCATCTTAGTGATAGTGAACTCAAAAGTCTTGAGCACGCCAGAAGTTCGGGGCATGGTCAAGATTCGTCTTATTCATATTGTAGTTCACAATGAGCTAAAATATGAATCCGAGAGGGATTGGAGGATAGCATAAATGAAAACGTTGGTCTTTTAGCTCAAAGCCTAAATTACTAAGTTTATCAATTAGGCCTATCAACTTAAGCACATGAGATGAAATCTTCTCTCCTTTAGCTAACCGACATTTGAACAGATCTCTCATCACTTCATAAATCTCATAATGAGATTCAGAATCAAAGAGATCCTTCAGATGCTTGAGCATTTAGAGGGACCCATTTTCTCATGTTGCCTTAAGCAATTCGGGAGTCGTGCCAAGCAACATCACACACTGCGACTGGGAAGCATCCTTTTGATGTTTATTCTGAGCTACTACGTCAAACGTAGCTGTCTCAAGAAACCAGCTGCAAGGGTAACAGGGATTGACATGTCCAACACGTACTCAATCCTTTCTTGCCTTAGCATCAAACACACGTTTAGGTGTCAGTCCAAAAATTTTGGCCTAACCAATTTGTTTGTTTCCAAAACACATCTCAATAACAGTTATATATTTTATATTTCAACTAACCAAGAGAAATAAAATAAAACGGGAATTAAACACATAATTCCTATGATCAATATTCAGCAATCAAAATAAACATGGCCTTTCTTTTGTGTTTATTTTGTCTCCATTATTTTCACATACTCAACGACCTCATCGGAAGAGTGCGAATTTATATCAAATATAAATTGTAATGGACTAGGATCCACATTCTTACTATCATGATCCTTGCTTTGGTTGAATATCACAATAGCATAACTGGTAGGTCTCCAAACCAATTGCAAATTTTGCAATTCCTAGTTGATTGAACCTAGTTCAATCGGATGTCCCTTAACTTTCATTTCCTTGCTTTGGCTGGTGAAACAAAGTTAAGTTGGTTTACAACCATCAAGCGGCGACACTACGTGTCCCTATAAAAGTCCCGTTGAATGTAGATCCGAGCAAAAAACTTTGGTCTTAAATATTCATTGGAATGAAATCCCCGGTTTACTTTTACTTTTCATGGAAGACATCTTATCAAATTAATGATAAAACCATATTTTAGTGAGGAACGTTTTAAAGGCGGGGTATTAATTGCTTAATCGATATCCAACATGATATCTAAGTCACATTTGAGCAATTACGGGCGCCGCCTACCCAAATATGACATATTCGGACTAGCAAATATTTGGGCGCCGTCTACCCAAGTATTTAATACGGTCCGACAATTATTGGGCGCCGCCTACCCAAACAATTATAATGCGGACTATAAAAGCGTTAACAATTTTAATTAAATAAATCATTAACCAAGTGGGATTTAATAACCCTTTTAAAACCAGATTTCAATTGTAAGATTATTAAAACTAATAATTAATCCAATTAATTATCCATTAAGGTCCAACCTTTGATCTAATTTTAATATTAATCAAATTAATAAATAAATCAGATTTTAATTATTTATTTCAAAAATAAATTGTTTATTGTTTAGGGGGCTCAGGTGCAATTTCTAAAATTGCACGGGAGGGCCTGTCTCAAATCAAATTTGCAAAACAGTCCTCCCACATCATCACCCATCCAAAAACAGATCCAATCCGTACAATTCGGGCAATTCCAAAATTTCCAAACCCCAAAACAATTTCAAGTTTCATCATTCAATAACAAGAATCATGAAACATCAATTTTGGAACATAGGAAATTAACGAAACAATATGAACGAGATATCAGAATCGAGACCGGCCCAAAACCAAAATGTACGCCGCCCAAGACGACGCCAATGGAACGACCAGGTTATCGCAATGGACGCATCAAACCAGAACCAGAGGGACATCGACACGGAGCATCGAGGGCGGGCAATTTCATCGCTTCACCCTAGGCACGCTGGTGCATCGCCGCCGTCACTCGGCTTCGTGCGTTTGACGAATCGCTCCAAGCGATTGAAATTGAAGAAAGAATGCCACCGCCACCTCAATCTGGGAGTGAAGATGACGCATCAAAGACGACAAAGGCGGACTGCCTTCGCTTCGAGAATCAAATCAGTCGAAGATTTGCACCAGGGAGTGACAAATCACGTACGGGATGGGCAGGACAAGGTTGCGCCGCCGTCGCAATGAGGTGAGTGGGTCCGCATGGCGATCGCCCAACGACGAGCCGTGGGTCTCGGCCCTCTAGCCGAGCGGCAGCGATAAAAGGGGAAACAATTTGGGATTTCAAAAACCCTAAATTTTGGGGATGATGAGGAAGGAAGACAAGTGGGTGGTTTTAATAAACCATCTGCTTTGTCAAACAAAACAAACCACTCGGCCCCAACACTTTAAACAATTAATCCGGTGCGGTTGACGTCAAACTCAACTGCACCAATATATTAAAAAAAATTCTTTTAATACAAAACTCAATTTAGCAATTAAATCAAGAGCCTGAAGCTCTGATACCACTGTTACAATTTAGAGGCACGTAAACACGTAATATGTGTGCAGCCGAATTAAACAGTTCACCAACAACGAACACGTAATTGCATAATTGAATACGTATAAACATAAAGAGAAATCTTACAGTAAAAATTATGCATATTTCTCTACTATGGTATCCACGTAATCCCCGTTCACGGACTTGCACAGATTTGCCAGCGTTGAATCTGAGATGGAATTTGCTAGGAAAATTCCTATTCTAGATTTTATGGAGAAATATGAATTAACGTTGTTTGTGAATTCCCAAGATCTCATATATATAGGAGAGGCCCAACTTAAATCTTAAGCTAACCTGATTAGGAAATAAAATCCCTAATCTCATAAAATAAATCTCTTAGATTTATTTCTCATATATAGAATCTCTACGGATTTAATTCTCATGTATATCAAATCTCTACGGATTTGATTCCATATATATTAAATCCTACAATAATATTCCATATATTATTATTGGGAATTCTTATTTAATTAAATCCAATTTAATTAAATATTAATAATAATTAATTTCAAATTAATCTATTATTAATTAATTCTCCATAAATTAAATATTAAATTCAATTTAACATTTAATCAACCAACTATAATTCGTAAAAGGGAACTACTTGTTGTGTGACCCATAGACCCTCATATATCAAGTGATTAGTCAAACTAACGGTCTTAATTGAACCCTAGACAATAAATCAGACATTCTCAATATATGAGGTACGTTGCGAGAAATGTGCAACTACCTGTAACTGAAACATAGGCTATTACTACTTTCTCCTTTCATTCGCGAATACTCGATTAAGCCTTGAACATGATGAAGTGTCTATTCAAATAACTAAATAATATTATCTATAATCACTAATTGATCATGTATGTCACACTTAGCCACAAAGTCTAAGTTGATGTGCATCGGCTGATGACTTTGATCCAATTATGATGAGAAGACGAGTATTCTCTCTAAATCCACATTGAGGAATGAATCTTATTCTTGGCTCAACTACCACGCACATGCACTTCGTGATGAACCCAATCCAAGCCATATCTACCCATAGGCGGGTGCAAGCATCGGTCATGGTCAAAGTTCATCATCCCACACATGTCGTGCGTATTGACCTCAAGTCAAAGGAGTATCGCATCGCTCCCACTAACCGAGACACCCATTGACAGATATAGTGGGAATACATCAAATGGTGTCTCTGATGGGTATACCAATACCCTCTAAGGTATTTGTGCATCCATCATGAGATACCTAGTATCTCGTAGTAAGTGAAATCTTACTACACTCTCTAAGAGTATGATACAGATCGCACACCAATCTCCATTGCGTCATCAATATCCCATTCTTGGTGATCCTTTATTGGGGCTATTTGAGAATCATGCTTAAGTCATCTGAGTTCTCACAACCTCAATGACAGCAATGACTCATGGGAACACTTGTATGAATAAATGCAAACAATCAAACATAATATTCAAACAAGTATATTGCCATACATTAATATTAATTGAACTATAATATTAAATCAAACTGAATATCATCGAGTATTATATCCTTACAATAGATTGTCTCTAGGACACTAACACTAACACTCTTTGGTGACAATAACTTTGGTTTTAACAGAGGGTTTGGCACCTTAGTGAATGATGATGTACAGGTTTCTAGAGTCTCGTGTGTCGATGGTTTAAAGCACAACCTGTTATCGGTTTCACAATTCTGCGACAATGGATTTAGTGTTGAGTTCTCAACTGATCAATGCACTATCAAAAATCGAGCTACTCAATAGATTTTGTTAACTGGTTCCAGAAAATAAACGATCTACACTGCAGAGTGGGACAGTTGTCCAAGAAATGCATGCCTAATTGTTAGGAGTTCCAGAAGTAACAGTTGGCTCTGCCACAAGAGAATGAGTCATCTGATCTTTAAAACTCTTAACAAGATAGCAAGGATGTCCTTGGTTGTAGGGCTCCCGAATGAAGTTTTCTCTCATGATCAAACATGTGTCGCATGTCAGAAGGGAAAGCAAGTCAAGGCTTCATTCAAAGGGATTCCTTCACCTCCATCCAGTAGAGTATTGCAATTACTCCACATGGATCTTTTTGGATCAGTTATACCACTTAGTTTCAGCGGACGCAAATACACTCTAGTGATCGTGGATGATTTCTCCAAGTTCACCTAGGTTGTATTCTTGTACAAGAAGAATGAAACTACAACAAAGATACCTGAGCTGCTCAAGAGATTGCAGAATGAGAAGGGTGTCAGTATTGTGAAAATTATATCAGATAAAGGTACAGAGTTTCTGAACTCTTTTATAACTGATTTTTGCACTAAGTTTGGTATACAACATGAGACATCAGCCGCCAGAACACCACAACAGAATGGTGTAGCAGAACGGAGAAACAAAACACTCAAAGAAGTTGCTCGCACAATGTTGGCTGAACATGCAACTCAAACTATTTCTGGGCAGAAGCAATCAACACTGCATGTCACACTCAGAACAAATGTTCTCTGACTATGATTCACTTCAAAACACCCTATGAACTGTGGAAGGGCAGAAAACCTCGTGTTTCTAACTTCCATGATTTTGGGTGCAAGTGTTTCATTCACAACAATGGGAAGAGTAAGTTGAAAACCTTTGAAGCTAAGTTAGATGAGGGTATATTCTTAGGATATTCCTCAATCAGCAAGGCATTCAGGGTATTCAACAGGCGAACTCTAGTTGTGGAAGAAACACTTCATGTGGTCTTTGATGAGTCAATATCTGATCAGGAGAAATCTGCCTCAGAACGTGACAAACCAGAACAAGACGTACGTGATACTCAGAAAATGGATCAGTTAAGCATCAAAGAAAAGGAATCAGATCACGTTACAGTGTATATTCCTAATTTTGATCTTGACGATTCACCAGGTCATTCAGACCCCAAGGTACATACAACTGTTGATGAAGAAGCTGGTACAGCTGAGACAGTAACAACTGAATGATCTGGTTTAGGGGGAACACCTGATGTTCCGACGGACAGACATCGGCCTATGATGATTCCAACATCAGTTGAGACATGTCCATGCTAAGTGGATCATATTAATGCACCTCTCCCAATCTCTAGTGACTCAATATCAGATGAGGATGATGATATCCAAATTGATATAAATCAGGGAAGAAGGACTTGGTTGACAGACCATTCGACTGACCAGATAATCGGCAATCCTAATGCTCGAGTCCAAACTAGACACCAGGTTGGTGAAAGTGCTATGTATTGTTGTTATCTGTCTTTGAAGGAACCTTCCACACCAGAATAAGTTCTACAAGATGCCAGCTGGATTCTAGCTATGTTAGTGTTAGTGTCCTAGAGACAATCCATTGTAAGGACATAATACTCAGATAATATTCAGTGTTGGTTTAATATTATTATTTATTTAATATTAAATACATGGCGTATCACTTATTAGAATATTATGTTTGATTGTTTGCATTTGACCTTATTTGTGTTCCCATGAGTCATTGTTATCATTGAGGTTGTGAGAACTCAAATGACTTAAGCATGATTCTCAAATGGCCCCAATCAAGGATCATCAAGAATGGAATATTAATGATGCAATTGAGATTGGTGTGTGATCTGCATCATACTCTTAGAGAGTGTAGTAAAATCTCACTTACTACGAGATACTAGGTATCTCATGATGGATGCACAAATACCTTAGAGGGTATTGGCATACCCATCTGAGAAACTGTTTAATGTAGTTCCACTATATGTGTCTACGGGTGTCTCGATTAGTGGGAGCAATGCGATACTCCTTTGACTTGAGGTCAATACGCACGAAATGTATGGAGTGATAAACTTTGACCATGACCAACGCTTGCACCCTTCCATGGGTAGATACGGCTTGGATTGGGTTCATCACGAAGTGCATGTGCGTGGTAGTTGAGCCAAGAAATGGATTCATTTTTCAAAGTGGATTTAGAGAGAATACTCATCTTCTAATCATAATTGGATCAAAGTCATTGGCCAATGCACTTCAACTTGGACTTTGTGGCCAAGTGTGACACGAGTGATCAATTAGTGATTAGAGATAAATTGATTAAGTTATTTGGATAGACACTTCATCATGTTCAAGACTAATCGAGTATTCGTGAATGAAAGGAGAAAATCGCAATAGCCCATGTTTCAGTAACAGGTAGTTGCACGTTTCTCGCAGCGTACCTCATATATTGAGAATGTCTTATTTGTTGTCTACGGTTCAATTAAGACCATTAGTTTGACTAATCGCTCGATATATGAGGGTCTATGGGTCACACAACAAGTAGTTCCCTTTTACGGATTATAGTTGGTTGATTAAATGTTAAATTGGATTTAATATTTAATTTATGGAGAATTAATTAATAATAAATTAATTTGGAATTAATTATTATTAATGTTTAATTAAATTGGATTTAATTAAATAGGAATTCCCAATAATAATATATGGAATATTATTATAGGATTTAATATATATGAAATAAAATCGTAGAGATTTGACATATTTGGAATTTAAATCCGTAGAGATTTTATATGTGGAAAATAAATCTAAGAAATTTATTTAAATAAAGATTATGGATTTTTATTTCCCAATCAGGTTAGCTTAAGATTTAAGCTGAGTCACTCCCTATATATATGAGCTCGTGGGAATTCATAATATGTGAGTTCATATTTTTCTCCATAAAATCTAGAGATAGAATTTTCCTAGCAAATTCATCTCGGAATTCAACGCTGGCAAATATGTGCAAGTAAGTGAACGGAGATTATGTGGATACCATAGTTGAGAAATCTGTCTACGAATTACTGTAAGGATTCTCATTATGTTTAACGTAAATAGATTATGCAATTAACTGTTCGTTGTTGGTGAACTGTTTATTTCTATTGCGATGTATTACGTGCCTCAATGTTCAGGCTCTCGTTTTAATTGCATTAAAATTGGTTTTTAAATTAATTAATTTTTTATTCAAAATCGAGTGCAGCTGCCTTTTGTTTGACAAAAACTGCACCCTTGTTTGTTTGTTTGGTCGCGCTCGTCTTCTCCACAAAAACTTAGGGTTTTCTAGAAATTACATCGCCGCCTTCGTCCCTAAATTGTCGGTGTTTGCTGGCATCCACGACACTGCTCGAGTCGATGGCTTCTCATCGCGACTTGTTGTGCTCGTGCGAAGCCGCAGCACCACGTGCGATGACAAATTGGATTTGTCTCACCATCCCTCGCTTTGCCTCGGTGCGACTTGCTTCGTCCATATTCCCGTCTTCACACCTGGTTTTTTATTCGATTTGATTGACCACCGTCTTGATTCCTCTGACTCGCGACTGTGCACTCACAGATCGATTCGAATGATGGAGGTGTGTTGCACCGCCATCTGCTTTTGATTAGGGGTAGCTCATTTCGGAATCGGGGTGAGTCGTGTGTGTTGTAGCATGAATAATCCCGACCTCCCACCTGGTCATGAAGGACAACAAGTAGTCCCACAACATCTGCTTGAAGAGGACTCAATGAGAGGATAGAGGGACCAACCCGCCTAACTCGAAAAAGGCCCAACATTCGAAATTACGGAAGTCGGCAACTCGGGAAGTCGCGGTGCGACTTACATTTTATATCCTCAAGTCGGGAATGACCTGCATCAATCATAACTACACAACTCGAATGGTCAAAGATAACACCCGACATACCACTAAATCCGCCCCTCTAAGTCCGCCCCACAATTGGCGTGCATTAAAGACAGGCAATTTCTGGCCTGTCAAGGCGAAATTAGCGATTTACGGAATTGTAACCCTTTCATATGCATGTTTCCTTATGTAAATTCCCGCTCTAGGAGCGGGAATAGTAGTATAAATAGGCCGCCAGGGCCACATCTGGAAGGGAGAACGTCTTAGAGTCTTAAGCATATATATTATAAACACATACCTGGCTTGGACGCTCCCGGACGTAGTCTTGTTCATAAGGTGAACTGGGTCAACAATCCTTCTGTTATTTCCATTGTTTTGATTGTCATTTACATAGAAGATCTTAAATAATCATTGTTCGACTGGAAAAATTGTAATCAGTTACAACAGCATGGGCGTGCCACTTTTTCAACTCGGTTCGCCGCTCCTCCCCTATTTCAAATGGGTTGCGGCTCCACACGCACCCTTCTGGTTCTTCGATGATGTTGGCGAGTCGTCGCACACGCCTAGCGGCGGCGACGACTCACCCGCACCTGATGTACGACGAAGCCTTATTTCGATTTTGCCATTCTTTTTTCGATGCTTGTTGCTTTCAATTTTGGGGTTATTTCGATTCATGTTGATTGCTGCTGAATTATTTGATTGGGTTTTCGATTGGTTTGGAACTAATGAAATTAAAATATAAATAAACCCCAATAATTGGAACAGTTTTGGGAATTTTTTTGAATAATTCTGATAAACTTATGAATTGTTGGATTTTGGTTTGGATGACCCAATCGAAAAATGGTTTTGGAAATCGGACAATGATGAGGGAAAGGATTGTGCCGAAATTAGATTTAGGATAGGCCCTTCCGTGTAATTTTTTAAATTTGCACATGAGCCCTTGACAAATAAATAATTAAATAATGATTCGATTTAAAAATTAATAGAGTTTAATTTGGAAATGGATTTTTGTTAGACCAAAGTAATTAATTGGATTAATTACCGTTTTAATAATCTTAAATAAAATTGAAAATTGGATTTTGAAATTTATTTTAAAAGGTTTATTAAAATCCCACTCGTTAACTTGTTTATTTATTTAAATTCATTGATTACGTCCGCATTATAATTGTTTGGGTAAGTGGCACCCAATAATTGTTGGACCGTATTAATTATTTGGGTAGACGGCGCCCACATAAATGTTAGTCCGTGTAAATCATGTTTGGGTAGGCAGCACCCAATAATTGCTCAAATGTGATGTAGATTAACATGTTGGATCTCAATTAAGCAATTAATACCCCGCATTTAAAACGTTCCTCACTAAAATATAGTTTTATCATTAATTTGATAAGATGTCTTCCATCAGAATTAATAGTAAACCGGGGATTTCGTTCCAATGGGTATTTAAGACCAAAGTATTTTGCTCGGATCTACATTCAATGGGACTTTTATAGGGACACATAGTGTCGTCGCTTGATGGTTGTAAACCAACTTTACTTTGTTTCACCAGCCAAAGCAGGGAAACAAAAGTTAAGGGACATCCGATTGAACTAGGTTCAATCAACTAGGAATTGCAGTTTTGCAATTGGTTTGGAGACCTACCAGTTTTATTATTACAACGATCAACCAAAGCAGAGGTTGTAGCAATAAGAACGTGGATCCTAGTCCATTAAAATTTATATTGGATATAAATTTGTATTCTTCCGATGAGGTCGTTGAATATATGAAAATAATGGAGACAAAATAAACACAAAAGAAAGGCCACGTTTATTTTGATTGTTGAATATTGATCATAGGAATTATGTGTTTAATTCCCATTTTATTTTATTTCTCTAGGATTGTTGAAATGAATAACTTGTCATTGAGAAGCGTTTTGGAAACGAACAAATTGGTTGGGCCAAACTTTCTCTACTGGCACTGAAATATTCGTTTGGTGCTCAGGCAAGAAAAGATTGAGTACGTGTTGGACACGCCAATCCCTGCTACCCCGGAGTCTGGTACTGAAGAAGCTGATGCATTTGACGCTGTAGCTCAGAAGAAGCATCAAGATTATGCGTCCCAGGCTCAGTGTGTTATGCTACTCGGGATGACTCCCAAATTGCAAAGGCAACATGAGAAGATGCTTCCCTTCGAGATGATCAAGCATCTGAAGGATCTCTTTGATTCTAAATCTCGTTCCGAGATTTATGAGATGATGAGAGATCTGTTCAGATGTCGACTATCTGATGGAGGGAAGGTTTCTCCTCATGTATTGAAAATGATTGGGCTAATTAAGAAACTTGGTCATTTGGGCATTGAGCTCAAGACCAATGTTGCGGTTTACGCCATTCTTCAGTCACTTCCCGATTCATATTCGAGTTTCGTGGTAAACTTTAATATGAATAAGATGGAATCGACTATGCCCGAGTTGCATAACATGCTAAAGACTTTTGAGTCTTCCACTGCTAAGGAAAAGCCCGTGCTCATGGTGACTGCCTCTACTTCTTTTGCTTCGAAAGGAAAGAATAAGCGAAGGGGCAAGGCAAACAAAGGCTCCAAGTCAAGCTTCCTTAAGCCCAAAAGTAGAATTCAAAAGAAGGAGATGGTGGACAAGGATGTATGCCTCCACTGCAAGAAGAAGGGGCATTGGAAGAAGGACTGCAAGGTTCTAGCAGCTGAAAAGAAGACACAAGGTGTCTCAGCAACTGGAACAGGTATGTTTGTTATTGAGATAAACATGTCCAAATGATACTAACTGCTAGGTATTAGATACCGATTGTGGCTCATACATTTGTACAAATGTGCAGGATCTCAAGGATAGCAGGGCAGTTAGGCCGGGTGAAGTCGCCCTACACGTTGGGAATGGAGCAAGGGTTGCTGCTGTACATTTTGGCATTTACGTTTTAGATTTACCCTCTAGTTTTAGACTTGAATTTAATAATTGTTATTTTGTTCCTTCTATTACCTGCAACATTATTTCTATTCCGATGTTGGATATTGAAGGTTTTTCCTTCTATTTTGCAAATAATAATTGTTATTTTTCGCTTAATGGTGATGTTTATGGAAATGCTCCTTTATCTAATGGTTTATACTTGTTGCATTGTGGATATAATGTTCTTAATATACAAAACAAATGACTCAAACTTAGTAATCATGAAAACCCGACTTACTTGTGGCATTGTAGGCTTGGTCATGCAAATGAGAATAGAATTGCAAGGTTAAGAAAGTTAGACTACTTAACCCTATTCGACTTTGAGTCTTATGAAAATTGTGAATCTTGTCTCAAGGGCAAAATGACCAACAAACCCTTCTCTGGGAAAGGGGTTCGTGCCAAAGAAGTTATAGAGTTGATCCACAGTGATGTTTGTGGACCATTGTCACTTCGAATACTTCATCACTTTCACTGATGATTTCTCAAGATACGGATATGTGTATCTTATGAAACACAAATCCGAATTGTTTGAGAAATTCAAAGAATTTAAGGCTGAAGTAGAGAAGCAACTTGGTAAGAGTATCAAGACTCTTCGACCGGATCGAGGAGGTGAACACCTTAGCCATGAATTCACTATTACTTAAAGTTACATGGAATTCAGTCACAATGGACTCTTCCCGGAATGCCTCAGATGAACGGTGTGTCCGAAAGGAGAAACCAAACCCTGTTAGACATGGTGAGGTCCATGATGAGCTTCTACTTCTTTCCGACATTCTTATGGGGAAACGCGTTACAAACCTCAATATACATTCTGAATAGGATTCCATCCAAATCGGTTGAGCATACACCATATGAATTATGGTGTGATAAGAAGCCAACTTTTACACATATCAGAATATGGGGTTGCCCCGTGATTGTGAAAAAGATGCTTACCGACAAGTGGAATCCAAAGGTGAAAAAGGTTATTTTGTGGGATATCCTAAGGAAACTAAAGGATGTTACTTCTATCTACCTGAGAAACAATTAGTGATTGTTTCTAGGCAGGCCAAGTTCCTCGAGGGAGACTATGTCTTTAAGGAACAAGGTCGTAAGATGATGGAACTTGAAGAAATTCAAGAACCACAAATTAACAAGGAGACTGATGTCTTGTCAAAGAAACATGACAAAGAATCAGTGGGAGCATTCAGCAACTCACATGGTGGAAGTTTATCACTAAGTGATCCTCTTTCAGCCAGTGGGAGTGTAATTGGAGTTGCATTGCACGAGCAACGAATGTTGTGAGAAGAATTGCATAGAGGTCGTAAGGATTGCAAGTCGCTAACAGGCGACTAGGAAGAGCGACTCGGAATAAGACTCCATGAGCTGGAGGTCGTGAGGTCGCAGGTCATAGGTCGTAGGTGGCTCGCAGTCAGGTGTCGCAGTCATAGGTCATGTGTGAGGTAGGTCACAGTAGCCCACAAGTCGCTGTGAGGTCGCAGATCCTGCCAACACTTGGAAAATATGTGATAAGCCGCAAGATCTGCCCTCGAAGTCCGCCCCGTAATTGGCGCGCACTAAATGCAGCGACCACTGACCCGCGAGATGGAATTTCCGGCCAACGGGATTGAAGCCACATTTATTGTACATTCCTTATGTAAATTCCCGCCCGAGAGGCGAGAATCCTTGTATAAATAGGCCACCATGGCCATACTAGAAGGGGGTTGGAACTTTGATCCAAGTCCTTAGTGTTAAAAACATAGAAGATAGTAAAAACACTCCTGGCATGGTTCGCCCCCAGACGTAGTCTCTTCAAAGACGAACTGGGTCACCAAACATTGTCTCTTTTACCTGTTTTGATCATCTGAATTGCTATCCTATCAATTACTTATTGTATGTTGGCTGGAAAACGTGAACCAAGCACAACAATTGGAGTCATCTGTGGGAAGATTTCTACTGTGGAGCACAACAATTGGAGTCGTCTGTGGGAAGATTTCTACTGGTTTTTCATCATTCTTAGAAGACCCACCTTCTGTTCATCAACAATGGCCATCAACAAAACTGAAGCTGCTCGATGTAAGGCTGACGCTCGTGATGGGGCAGAAGCCTCCCTGAGCTCCCATCACACCCATCAAATGGTCGTTACAGCCACTCCAGACTGGGGCAATCTCATTCGGACCCCCGAAGATGAAAAAGCCTTTCTGGCTGTCCTCCGAAAGAGACAACTTATCTCCGGCGGCCCGGAGGAACAACTCCCGAACAAGAAGACCTCCCAGGGGGCATGCCTTTCTAAAAGCAAGGGTCACCTTACCTCAAAAGGGCAGTCCGCAGGCCAACTGGCCTTCCCGGGGATGAGAATCACCAACATCAGGGAGTCCCGACTCCCCAGAATAGATAGACTGGCGGTTTTGAATAGCGTGTTCAACTGCCTTAGAAATCTTGGAGCACTGAAAGCTCCAACAAATATGGAGGATGAGGCCAACTCTCATCTCCCGAATGGCGAGCTGCACAATCTCAACCTCGCACTGGCTACACACCACCATGAAGTGCCAAAGTCTGCCGCCCATCACGAAAACAGGCAGGGCTCCTTCCCGACCTCACATCTTTGTGACGCACAAGTCGCCGCACTTACCTGCACTGTTCAGGCATTGCTTGAACATATTGAAGATCAGAACGGGATGATGAGGGCAAACACCAACCTCGTCATCCTGAGATCACCATTTGGTACGCTAATCACTTTAGCACCTACTCAGAGGAAAGTCGACACAGCGGCAATAGATTGCTACAATTGGAGCTCTGACCCAAGGATTCATGTATCGAGGTATATCTTTTCCATTGACTTTGAGCGACCAAATGTAGGCTCTTTCCATTGACTTTGAGCGACCATGATCATATGTGGTTCACCTCACTGCCTGCATGCTCGGTGGACACATTAGACCATCTCGCCAAACTATTCTTAGGTTATTTCTCGACAATGGCTCCCTGACCAGTGACCAAGCAACGCCTGATGAATACACAGCATGGCTACAATGAGTCTGATCGATCCTATATTGAAAGGATCGAGAAGCTCATCCTTGAAGGAGCTTACTTAAGGCATGAAGCAAAATTGATCGGGGCCATCGCGACCTTAGGAAGGGAACCAAGATGTGGCGGTTCATGACCACCGATTATCCGACCAGCTATGCCGACTTCAGGAAGCGGGCCGGTGACCTGATACTTATTACAGAGCTTTTGGAGTCCCGACTCTCCGACACAGAGGAAGTTGGGGCACCAAAGAGGAGTTCCAAGGGAACTGGGAGCCATCAAAAAGCTCCCAACAACTACAAGTCGTTCGAAGAGTCAATTTCTGTGAAGTTAATGGATGTCCTAGCATGACACCCATTCATGTCTACATGCAGATCAAGGGTCAAGAGTTACTTCTCCCACATCGCCCAATGAAGAATAAGAACAAGCAGAACTCATACAAATTCTGCCACTACCACGACCAGGTAGGCCACTATATAAGTGAATGCAAGGACCAGCTAAAATAGCTTTGGAGGTTGTATGAGGACGGTTTATTGAATGAGTTCGTGAAGTGACCTCAAATGGACAACGAGCTAGAGCCTTGAGATCGCTAATCACCCAACCGTCCCAAACGAGAAAATCTGGCCGAAAGGTCTCTCCACCATTGAAGACACCAAGATGTCTACCTATTAAAGCTTACAAGCTCGAAAATTCATATGGCACAAAGACCCAGTACCCATGAAATGTGACCCACTCGAAGAACTATTTTCAGTAGATCGGAGGTCGCCTTTTTGTACTAGTTTAGCCAAGTCAAATGAAATGTCTTCTTTCTTTTCAAAATTCCTATGTGTTTAAACTAAAGGAGGTAGTGTGAATAAACAATGCTTTCCCCAGGTATGACTTTTGACATACTGGAGATCGCCACCCTAGCGGTGCGGTCCTCCCCCGACTTTGTAAGACGACTAAGCAAAGTTCATAAATAAGCCGCATCCAAATAAGACGGCAAGAACACATGCAATTCTAAAAGTCGCATAAGGAAATCAAGTCAGCACAATAAAGGGAGGAAAAAGAAACGATTTTCATTACTGACGTAAAGCCCGAAGGCTACTCACATCAAGTCGCGAACTGCTCGGCCATAAATGGTCATCGACAAGCACAATCAAGTCTCATATAAAGGGGGTTAGCTACCTCAAAATACGAGCACAGAAAAGACTTGTACAAAGAGGCTCGCTACCTCGGAGTACAAGCACAGAAAGACTCGCACAGAGAGTTTCAACTCAAAGTGAGAGCACAGACAAGACTCGTACAGAGAGTTTCAACTCAAAGTGCGAACACAGACAAGACTCACACAGAGAGTTTCAACTCAAAGTGCGAGCATAGGCAAAGCTCGCGCAGAGAGATTCACCTCAAAGTGGGAGCACCAACCTAGCCTCTCGACGAGCTCAACCCCGACAGAACAATTTCAGATGATAAACCCCCAGACTTGGGGGGCACGTGGGAGAATCGAGCCTGCTAAGACAAGTCAAATCTGAAGTTGAAGATCCAAACTTGATACCAAGAATGTGACCTCAAGCGCGGAAAGCAGGCAAGTCTTATTTATAGCAAAGATCAAGACCGACCTCCGAACGAAGTTGAAGTCCACTCTTGGGGGCAATTGTTGTGAGAAGAATAAACCCGACTTGCATAGAGGTCGCAAGGATTGCAAGTCGCTAACAGGTGACAAGGAAGAGCGACTCAAAACAAAACTCTGCGACCCTGAGGTCGTGAGGTCGCAGGTCAGAGATCGCAGGTGACTCACAGGTCACAGGTTGTAGGTGGCTTACAGGTCGCAGGTCACAGGTCGTAGGTGGCTCATAGGTCGCAGGTCACAGGTCGTAGATAGCTCACATGTAGCCCACAGGCTGCTAGAGGTCGCAGATCCTGCCAACACTTGGAAAATGCGAGATAAGCAGCAAGATCCGCCCTCGAAGTCCGCCCCACAATTGGCGCGCACTAAATGCAGCGACCTCTGACCTGACAAGACGAAATTCCCAGCCAGTGATATTGAAGCCACATTTATTGTACATTCCTTATGTAAATTCCTTCCCGAGAGGCGGGAATCCTTGTATAAATAGGCCACCATGGCCATACTAGAAGGGGGTTGGAACTTTGATCCAAGTCCTTAGTGTTAAAAACATAGAAGATAGTAAAAACACTCCTGGCTTGGTTAACCCCCAGACGTAGTCTCTTCAAAGACGAACTGGGTCACCAAACATTGTCTCTTTTACCTGTTTTGATCGTCTGAATTGCTATCCTATCAATTACTTATTGTTTGTTGGTCGAAAAATGTGAATCGAGCACAATAACGAACTCCAAGTAGGCTGAATGAGAACAACATAATTCAAACTTCTGCTCAAGAGGCATCCGGAAGTGCTCAAGGAGCATCCTGAAGTGTCGCTCTTGAGGCCTCCCCGGTCGACGATGAAATCGCTGTAACATAAAATTTTCACGATCAGAATGTGCAGCCTGAACAACCAAAACTCCGTAAGTCCACTAGAGTTCGTAATTCACCCACTAGATATTATGGTTTTTTCTCGTAGAGGAACATGATGACGTGGAGATCCCGGATAAAAACGATCCTAGAACTTACACTGAGGCAACATTAGATGTTGACTCAAAGAAGTGGCATGAAGCCATGAAATCTGAGATGGACTCGATGTACACCAATCAAGTCGGGGACTTGGTTGAGTTGCCAAAAGGGGTCAAACCCATAGGTTGCAAATGGGTCTACAAGCGTAAGACCGATGCAAATGGTAATGTACAAACCTACAAGGCTAGGTTGGTGGCGAAAGGTTATAGTCAACGTGAAGGCATTGACTATGACAAGACTTTCTCACCAGTTGCTAAGATCAAGTCCATTCGAATTTTACTTGCGGTAGCAGCACATCTAAATTATGAGATTTGACAGATGGATGTCATAATAGCTTTCCTCAATGGCAACATTGACAAGGAAGTGTTTATGACTCAACCGAAAGGTTTTATATCGAAGCCAAAGTCTAATCTTGTGTGCAAGCTTAAACGATCCATTTATGGATTGAAGCAACCTTCTAGGAGTTGGAATATCCGATTTGATGAGGCTGTCAAATCATTTGACTTCGTCAGAAATTCGGAAGATCCGTGCGTCTATCAAAAATGCAGTGGCAAGAATATTGTCTTCATAGTTGTGTATGTCGATGACATACTCATTATGGGAAACAATATCCCACTCATGCAGTCCGTGAAAGAATGGTTGTCAGAGACCTTCATGATGAAGGATCTTGGTGAAGTCTGCTACATCTTAGGGATCAAGATCCATAGGAATAGATCCAATAAGATGTTGGGGCTGTCACGGTCCACCTATGTAGACAAGGTGTTGAAGCAATTTGCGATGGAGAACTCTAAGAGAGGTTCTCTGCCGACAAGTCATGGGATAAAGCTGTCTAAGAAGGATTGTCCTTCTACAGACGTTGATATCCAGCGCATGAAGGATATACCATATGCATCTGTAATTGGATCCATCATGTACGCCATGACCTGCAATAGGCCAGATGTGGCCTTCGCTATCAGCGCCACTGGTAGATACCAACAGAATCCGGGTGAACCTCACTGGATTGCTGTCAAGAACATTCTTAAGTACATCAGATGTACTAAAGATTGCTTTCTGGTCTACGGAGGACAGTAAGAGCTGGTTGCCACTAGCTATGCTGTCGCAAGTTTCCAATCTGACTGTGATGATTACTAATCTCAGTCAGGCTATGTGTTCACTCTCAGTGGTGGGGCAGTTAGTTGGAATTGTTCCAAACAAGATACTACCATGGATTCAACAATCGAAGCTGAGTACATTGCTGCGGCAAAAGCTGCCAAGGAAGTTGTCTGGATAAAACAGTTCTTAAGTGAACTAGGGGTAGTTCCAAGTGCCAGCAGTCTAATAAAGTTATATTGTGACAATACTGGTGTGGTTGCGCAAGCTAAGGAACCGAGATCCAATAACAGAAATAAGCATGTATTGAGGTGTTATCACTTGATAAGAGAGATAATCACTAGAGGAGAGATAGAGTTTGAACGTGTGCCCACGGAGGATAATCTGGTTGATCCTTTCACCAAGGTTTTGAGTGTTCATGTACACACTAGACATTTTGATGGTCTAGGGGTTAGACATGTAGGTGATTGGCTCTAGTTCAAGTGGGAGATTGTTAGTGTTAATGTCCTAGAGACAATGCATTGTAAGGACATAATACTCAGATAATATTCAGTGTTGGTTTAATTATTATTTATTTAATATTAAATATATGGTGTTGCACTTATTAGAATATTATGTTTGATTGTTTGCATTTGTTCTTATCTGTGTTCCCATGAGTCATTGTTGTCATTGAGGCTGTGAGAACTCAGATAACTTAAGCATGATTCTCAAATGACCCCAATCAAGGATCATGAAGAATGAGATATTGATGATGCAATTGAGATTGGTGTGTGATCTGCATCATACTCTTAGAGAGTGTAGTAAGATATCACATACTACGAGATATTATGTATCTCATGATGGATGCACAAATACCTTAGAGGGTATTGGTATACCCCTCCGAGAAACTGTTTGATGTAGTTCCACTATATATGTCTAAGGGTGTCTCGGTTAGTGGGAGCGATGTGATACTCCTTTGACTTGAGGTCAATATGCACGACATGTGTGGAGTGATGACCTTTGACCATGACCAACGCTTGCACCCGTCCATGGGTAGATACGGCTTGGATTGGATTCATCACGAAGTGCATGTGCGTGGTAGTTGAGACAAGAAAATAATTCATTCCTCAAAGTGGATTTAGAGAGAATACTCATCTTCTCATCATAATTGGATCAAAGTCATTGGCCAATGCACGTCAACTTGGACTTTGTGGCCAAGTGTGACACGAGTGATCAATTAGTGATTAGAGATAAATTGATTAAGTTATTTGGATAGACAGGTCATCATGTTCAAGACCAATCGAGTATTCGTGAATGAAAGGAGGAAATCGCAATAGCCCATGTTTCAGTTACAGGTAGTTACACGTTTCTCGCAACGTACCTCATATATTGAGAATGTCTGATTTATTCTCTAGGGTTCAATTAAGACCGTTAGTTTGACTAATCGCTCGATATATGAGAGCTTATGGGTCACACAACAAGTAGTTCCCTTTTACGGATTATAGTTGGTTGATTAAATGTTAAATTGGATTTAATATTTAATTTATGGAGAATTAATTAATAATATATTAATTTGGAATTAATTATTATTAATGTTTAATAAAATTGGATTTAATTAAATAGGAATTTCAAATAATAATATATGGAATATTATTATAGGATTTAATATATATGGAATCAAATCGTAGAGATTTGACATATTTGGAATTTAAATCCGTAGAGATTTTATATGTGCGAAATAAATCTAAGAGATTTATTTAAATAAAGATTAGGGATTTTTATTTTCCAATCAGTTTAGCTTAAGATTTAACCTGAGCCTCTCCTATATATATGAGCTCGTGGGAATTCATAATACGTGAGTTCATATTTTTCTCCATAAAATCTATAGTTAGAATTTTCCTAGCAAATTCATCTCGGGATTCAACGCTGGCAAATCTGTGCAAGTCCGTGAACGGGGATTACATGAATACCATAGTTGAGAAATCTGTCTACGAATTAATGTAAGGATTCTCTTTATGTTTAACGTGATTAGATTATGCAATTAACTGTTTGTTGTTGGAAAACTGTTTATTTCCGCGCATGTATTACGTGTTTACGTGCCTCAATATTCCAACAAGCTATGCAAGAAGAACTAGTGCAGTTTGAGAGGAATCAAGTTTGTGACTTGTAGATAGGCCAACTCACCAAGATGTGATTGGTACTAAGTGGGTGTTCAAGAACAAGAGGGATGTCATCACCAGAAATAAGGCAAGACTTGTTGCGAAGGGGTATTCACAATCAGAAAGGATTGATTGTGATGAGAACTTTGCACCAGTCGCTCGCCTGGAAGTCATTCGGTTGTTTCTAGCATATGCTACCCCTAGAGGGTTTACTGTGTATCAGATGGATGTAAAGAGTGCATTCTTAAATGGGGTACTAGCGGAGGAAGTTTATGTCGAATAACCTCCTAGCTTTGAAAAAGGCAACCAGGTGTACAGTTTAAGAAAAGCTCTTTACGGCCTGAAACAGGCTCCCCGAGCTTGGTATGATACATTATCACAGTTCTTGATATACAATGAATTCACTAAAGGGATCATAGACAGAACCTTGTTCGGAATAGAAGATGGTGAAGACATTCTGATGGTTCAGATATATGTGGACGACATCATCTTCGGGTCTCCCAACAAGAGCTTGTGTGATAAGTTCAGCAAAATGATGCAAGGAAAATTCAAGATGTCCATGATGGGTCAGATGAATTACTTTCTAGGACTTCAAGTTAAACAAAGTATAGAAGGGATATTCATCTAGTCATGCAAAATATACTAGGAATTTATTGGATAAGTTTGGAGTTCAGAATAGTAAGGTAGCCAGAATTCCTATGATGACTGGATTCAAGATGGATCCAGATGAAAATGGTCAGAAAACTAATTAGAAAGAATATAGGGCTCTCATTGGATCATTGTTATACCTAATTGCCAACAGACTCAGATATAACCTTCGCAGTAGGTGTATGTGCCAGATTTCAGGCAAACCCAATGCAAAGCCACCTGGAAGCAGCTAAGCGGATTCTTAAGTATCTGAAGGGGACAATAAACCTTGGTTTATTCTATCCATCAGATGATAATCTAGAGCTTAGTGGATATTCTAATTCTGATTATGGAGGTTGCAGAATAGACAGAAAGTCAATCTCAGGTACCTGTCAGTTCATAGGTAGCAAACTGATCTCTTGGTTTTCAAAGAAACAGACATATGTTGTCACATCTACTACTGAAGCAGAATACATGGCCGCATGAAGCTATTGCTCCCAACTGCTCTGGCTTAGTCAGCAGCTGAGGGATTATAACATTATAGCTACGAATGTGCCTATATTCTGTGAAAGTAATAGTGTTATTACAATTATGCAAAATCCAGTTCTACATACAAGATGCAAGCATGTGGACATCATACATCATTTCATCAGAGATCATGTGGAAAAGAAGAATATCATAATGGAAAAGATTCATACTGATAAGCAAAGAGTTGATATCTTAACCAAGCCACTAGCTGAAGTCATATTCAGAGAACTATCAGTTGAGTTAGGACTTCTGGGCTTAGGAGAGAGTGCACCAGAAATCTTTGGTGGACTAGTCTCTAAGATCAGTTGGTTAAGAAACTGATCAGATAAGAGGAAAATCGGTTGAAAAAGTAAACTCAACTGATAAGATAAGATCAGTTGGATACTGATCAGATAACAGATAATAGTTGAAGGAGGAACTTCAACTGATATGAGATGATCAGTAGAGAATTGATCAGAAAGGGACATTGTTGGGAAAGAATTAAGGTTTAGAGGCTCAAAAATAAGATCAACATTTAACTGTCAGACAGGAGTGACTCAGTCATATACTCTTGGTAATTGACTGATTACAATATCAGTCAATCAGATACGTATCTCTAATTCCTGTTATTTCTGTTTTCATTTATGTGTTGATTGAGCATATCTATCATTTTAAATATTATTTAGTGATGTCACACTGACATTCATTAAATGCGGACGTGAGGAATATGTATTAAATGCATTAACTACGCTTTTTTAAATCCAAAAGCTATGGTCTAAAGTTTTCCTCAACCGCACGATCTACACTTTTAAAAACCGCCTCACCCAAACCGTTGATTTTGATTAGATGTCGTTTGGGTTTCCAATTTTGGAAATGATTATGTCCTTTCCCTCTCATTTTAAAACCCTTCATCAACAAATTACACTCTCACTTCACGAAAAGTTTACTCTGCAATTATTTCCTTTGAACTCAAAAAATTTCTCTGCATTTCACACATACACTTGCTAAAATTAATCTGAGTTCATTTCGCTGAGCATATTATCTGGTATTTTGTCTTTATTTTTGTCAATAGAACTATTGCAGTTGATATTGTGTCTATTTCTCAATACTAATTGTTCTAAATGTCTGTAGAAATGGCACCAAAAGTGAGAGTTATCGCTGAAATTGCCCACTCTTCATCTCACGCGTCACGAACCGAACCAGAACCAGAAGATCCAATCTTTAGGGAATTCACAGATGAAGTTATTGAGGAGCGGTGTGTGGATTTTAGGACGACGGTGAATCCTAAATCACTCGAGATATTAAAGATGTTGAAAGAATGTGGTCTAAAAACATATTGTTCAGCGAGTGCAAATTTGTTGGTCCCGTTTTGAAAACCCATTAGTGCGTAAAATACCAATTGTAATGCATATAAAATAGGGGTGAGGGAATGGTGGTTCCAATTTTTGACTTTTAAAAACGATGTGTTTTGCTTATAGTCGAATGCATATGACAAGTAAGAACATAAAGCAGTAAAGAACACACGATTTTATAGTGGTTCGGACAACTCGTCCTACATCCACTCTTCCCTATCACAAAGGGCACCAACTTAACCAACTGGACTTAGTTTAATGTGTTAGTCCAACACCCAACAGATGTTTACCGAGTTCTCACTCAAACGGGACTTATCACCCTCACGGAATCACCTACCCTCCCTTTCGGGATTGCTTAGATGTTTACCGAGTTCTCACTCACCTACAAACTTAACCTATCAAACTGATTTGGGTAAGGTTTGTTTGGTTACCAACTAGGTTGAGATTTTCCCTTACATTTATTTAGCCTCAATGCTAAGGATTGGAAAATCTCTCTAAGCTTAGGATATTACATTTGTGCTTAGATCTAGGGTAGAACACTTTTGAATATATGCGTGTATTTCTTGCTAGTGTTCTATGGTGGGAATGCTTGAGTATATGGCTCTTGGCTCTGTAGTCTCCACCACACGAATAATGAAGGAAGAACTTGTATTTATAGTGTGGATTTGAAAGTTACCGTTGGATGGAGTCACATTCAAATCCATACTATTATGTAGCTTTTTGCAGCATTTTCAGGCTTGTTGTCTTCCTCTCATTGGTCCACGTCGAATTTGAATCGCGGCTATATTCTTGAGGATCTTGAGTCTTGAGGGTTCTCACGAGTCTTGAGATTCTTCGAGTCTCGGGATTCTTGATTCGTGAGACTTCTCTTGATGGACCTTGTACGTCAATGTATCTTGACACTCCGGGCTAAGCGAGTTCGGCTCTTCGACTTGAGACAATCGACCCTCGAGGTCACTGCTTTTCGAGCTAAGCGATCATCGATAAGCGTTCGATTCTCGATGAACATGACTTCAGATGACTTGTCTTGATGACTTCTCTTCGATTTTCTTCGCGCGATCTGATCGGCTCAAAATACCCGATCGGTCGATATAACTTATCAGTCGGCATATCATTTTATCTGCATCCAGTTAGTACATCGAGGTTAGCATGTCGGGGTTAGTTGCATCGGGTTAGCTTATCGATCTCGATCGCGTCTGATCTCGATTCGGTCTCGATCGATTTCCTCTTGATTCCGCAACGGTCATCTCGATCACGGTCATCGATCAAGTCATCCGAACAGTAACTTCGATTTTTTTTTGATCGGTGGCTTAGCTTTTTTCTTCTTTCTTGATTTTGCACAAATTTTATCGGTTAACTCGAACTCATCTTATTCGATCTCGATCTCGATCGACAAATTTCGCCTCGATCTCGATCATCTTCATCTATTTTCGTGAGTTCCCCCTCAACTTGTTCTCTCATTCGTCGTCAACTTGTTATCTGTAGATTAGCTTCAATAACACAAGTTGATAATGTTTTGGAATAATTCATCAAAACTAAAATATCCCAACAATTTCCCCCTTTTTGATAATGACGCCAAAACATTAAAATATATGCACTTTTACAGAAACAGGATTTTCAAATAGATCAGTTCAGATGGTCACATTGAAAACAATGAACTTTTGAACTCCCGCTCAGATACCAATTGTTGGTCTCATTTTGAAAACCCATTAGTACGTAAAATACCAATTGTAATGCATATAAAACAGGGGTGAGGGAATGGTGGTTCCAATTTTTTATTTTAAGAACGATGTGATTTGCTTATAGTCGAATGCATATGACAAGTAAGAACATAAAGCAGTAAAGAACACACGATTTTATAGTGGTTCGGACAACTCGTCCTACATCCACTCTTCCCTATCACAAGGGGCACCAACTTAACCAATTTAACCAACTGGACTTAGTTTAACGTGTTAGTACAACACCCAACAGATGTTTACCGAGTTCTCACTCAAACGGGACTTATCACCCTCACGGGATCGCCTACCCTCCCTTTCGGGATTGCTTAGATGTTTACCGAGTTCTCACTCACCTACAAACTTAAGCTATCAAACTGATTTGGGTAAGGTTTGTTTGGTTTCCAACAAGGTTGAGATTTTCCCTTACATTTGTTTAGCCTCAATGCTAAGGATGGGAAAATCTCTCTAAGCTTAGGATAATACATTTGTGCTTAGATCTAGGGTAGAACACTTTTGAATATATGCGTGTATTCTTGCTCAATGTTCTATGGTGGGAATGCTTGAGTATATGGCTCTTGGCTCTGTAGTCTCCACCACACGAATAATGAAGGAAGAACTTGTATTTATAGTGTGGATTTGAAAGTTACCATTGGATGGAGTCACATCCAAATCCATACTATTCTGTAGCTTTTTGCAGCTTTTTCAGGCTTGTTGTCTTCCTCTCATTGGTCCACGTCAGCTGAATCTAACGGCTATATTCTTACGGATCTTCTGAGTCTTCAGGGTTCTCTGAGTCTTCAAGATTCTTCTGAGTCTCAAGATTCTTGATTGGCGGAGACTTCTCTTGATGGACCTTGTTCGATCGTATATCGACACACTCGAAAGCTAAGCGAGTTCAAACTCTTCGACTTGCATAATCGACCCTCAGTCACTAGCTTTTCAAAGCTAGCCCGATCATCGATAGCATTCGATTCTCGATGAACATGACCCCGGATGACTTGTCTTGATGACCTCTCTTCGATTTCTTCTACTTTGATTCGATCGGCTCACGATCGGATCGAAGATAATCATCAGTCAAGATATCATTTTATCTGCATCGGACTAGTACATCAGGTTAGCATATCAGGTTAGTTGCATCAGGTTAGCTTATCTGATCTCGATCATGTCTGATCTCGATCAGTCTCATCTGCTCCTCTTCTGATCAGCAACCTCCTCTTCTGATCTGGTCATCGATCTGGTCATCTGATCAGGTAACTTCTGATTCTTTCGATCAGCTGGCTTAGCTTTTCTTCTTTCTTGATTTTGCACAGCTCATCAGTTAACTCCGGAACTCATCTTACTCATCTGATCTCGACCAGCCTCGTCTGCAGCCTCGTCTGATCTTGATCATCTTCATCTGTTTTCGTGAGTTCCCCCTCAACTTGTTCTCTCGTTCCTCCTCAACTTGTTATCTGTAGATTAGCTTCAATAACACAAGTTGATAATGTTTTGGCATAATTCATCAAAACTAAAATATCCCAACAAAATTCAATTTTGATAGATGGTGCTCTCGAATTTCTCTACAATTTGAGAGACCGTGAAGGAGTTCTATACTCGGAGGTCCAGGGAGAGCACTTAGAAATCACCAATGAAGATTTACAAAGGATCTTTCGACTCCCTGCTCCGGCGGACAGGATTATGCTAGATATTTATCGCACCAGACAAGAAAGGGCCATTTTAAACTTTTTACTTCGCCCTGCTGATGCACACCACACAAAAAGATTTAAGAAATAAATGCTGACGACGATGAAGTGACTTTCGGTGGACGCAGAGCCAACGAGAGTAGGTCTTCCCGAACAGGGTAGGACGGTGTGAGATCTGCTGCTTACTGCTCATGGAAACATCCGACCTATACATCGTTCATGTATCTTTCTGATCTCCTTTCCTTCTATTCATCAGATTTTTTGACGACCCATTCAAGGTGAAAAATGGGGTTGCTCCCTCGGCAAAACTCGAACGCTGAAGAGGAAGTTCAGATTATTGTTTGACATCGTCCAGAAAGTGATTGCTGGAATCACATACAACCTAGATGTGGTTACTTAGGATAAGGTCAGAATAATGGCTGCTATAATTGGCAATGCCAAAATCGACTGACAAGGGTTTCTAAAAAGAAGGTTGCTGGAGGAATCAGTAAAGTTTATTGTGGAAGACTCCAAAGTAGTGCTTACTGCAAAGATCACGATGTTGCACAAAGTCTCCCTGATTCTTATTGATCTGATGAAAGAGAGAGACTGGAGCGAAGATGAGATGATTCCCTATGTGTTAGCACACAAGAAAATGTTAATTATCAACAAGTCAATTCCTGGTTTAGCTGACGATGATGATGCACCAGCTATTAAACCAGTAATGGAAGTCTGAAGGAAAGGGAAAGGTGGTCAGAAAAGGAAAGCTCCCACCAGAAAACCAGAAAAGGGGATAGTTTTCAAGGAACCAGCTGCCAAGAAAGCCAAATCTGCATCGATTACTAATGTTGTTGTTAAAGGGAAGCAGAAGAAGACGAAACTGGTGGATGAATCATCTGATTCTGATGATGATCGCATACTAATCAGCAGATTGCCTAGAGGTCCTGGACAAGCTTCCAGAGAGTCACCACACCAATCACCTTCTAAAGGACCTGCTCAAACTGAGCCGCCGTCAATGACAATACCTATCTCTCCTGAGTCTGCTCATCTGGAGGCTTCTTCACCAGCTCCAGTTGTTCCAATATATGTTGTATCTCCTTCACAATCTCCACCAGAACCAGATATCCTGTCGTTTACTGAGAAGATTATCAGACGGAGATTGGAGAAGATGATTGAAGAAAGATATCCCATACTTGCCATCAAGTAGGAAGCAAGAGATATTGTACTTGATGTGCTCACCTGGAGAGACATCAGATTGAAGAGGTTTGAAGATTTTGGGACAGTTCTCGAGCAGAAAGGAGGAATCAGACCTTTCCTTGATTACGAAATCAAGATGCGCAAGATTGTTGAGGTTGAGACTGCTCCTGATTTGCTATATGATGATGTGGTAGCTGACCATATCACAAAGTAGTTGGGTATGCCGGATACCCCGATGCACAGGGAGATGACCCACAAGATGGTCAAATATAGTCGAGCAATGCAACAGATGAAGGAATCTGATGAAGAAGAAGAGACTGATGATGGAGGTCCGATAAGCATAGAGGAGATATTTGAACAGATGGCTGATACGGAGAAGACAACCAAAGAAATGAGGATCATTGTGGAGCCTGAAGAAGATGCTGATGAAGCTGTTGTGGGAGATGCGGCAGAGTCCCCATCAGCCAAGGCTCAAGTAGCCGAACACTTGATTGACCTGACTGCTAAGAGGAGTCAAGCTGAAGTGATGGAGGTGGAAGGCCCCTCAACATCAGCAGGTCAGGTAGTTCAAATTCTTCAAACCTCTCCCAATTTTGAAGAAAATCTGATGAAATATATCAAGAACACATTCCGTGCGAACATGGTTCAAATGTTCAGAGACGATATAAGTTTTTTTGTTCCACGAACTCTGGAAATAACAATCAGAACAAAAAGAGAGAATGTCTCTACTCACTACATGATACTGAGTGAGGATTTTAGAGACAACACTGCTGACAAAATGATTGAGGTAAATGAGAAAATGGTTTAGACTGAAGAGAGAAGAAATCAGCAATTCATGCTGATGATGAATGAGAAGATAGCTCAGCTCACCAAACTGCAAAATGATCTTGCTGATGCTACAGAAAGAGTCAATCTCTCTGCAGATAAGCTTGAAAATGTTTATACCAAAATGAGCTCTGTTGTTGATCAAGCTCAAAGTTCGATGCTTGCTATCGTTGAAACAGCACAACCTGATATTGGGATCAAGTCTCCTACCCTTGAAGAACTGAAGCAAGCGCTGACAAGCAAGATTGTTAACCTAAGTACTGAACTGAAAACTCTTTTTGAGGGAACCAAAAAGGGGGAAGAAGAGAAAGATGCTGAAGTTCAAGGAAGACTAAATCAGGTTGAGAACTATGTTGTTGGGATCAAGATCAAGCTGGATCAGAAGAGAATGAAGAAAGATGCTGAAGCAGCTGCAACACTCGAACAAGCGGAAGTCATTTCTTCATCAACCTAGTCAGATGAAAAAGCAAAAGCGGAGAAGAAAATCAAGAAAACAATTGCTGCAAAAAAGAAGAAGAAATTGAATGAACTTGCTACAAAAAGAAAAGCTGAAGAGCTCACCAGAAAGAAGAAACTTGAAGATGCATCAAGTCTGGACAGATCCTATCAGATCAAGAAGAAGAAAGGGTTAGTTGCTAGATCTGGAGAAGGATCAGGTGGAGCAGAACCAATTTTGCCTGGTGACGTGGATGTGATTGTTAAGCCGGACAAGAATCTGGTGAAAGAAAGGAAGAAGATCAAGGACGAATGGTACATAATAGCTTACATAAATCAGATTATTCCCATTTCTGATGACAAGGATGAAATGTTCAGAAATTGGCTGAGTAACAAACATCCAGCGTTCTATGACTGCATAATGAGAGAAGCAACAATTCTGAGCTGCATTCCTGTTGCACCTGAAGTTGAAATAATGTAGTACAAGAAGACTCCTGACGAGAAGGAAGACAAGATTGCTTTCAATGCAACTTTAAACATGTGCTTAGCTCAGGATGACATCTATGAAGAAGACAAGGTTGATGCAGTCAAGACAAGGCTTTATGAGATGTGCGGCGTACCTGTAGAAGAAAGAGACTGAAGAAATCAGAAGACTTTTTGTAAGATCAGATTAGGAAGATTTCAAACATGTACTTGTAATGCTCATATTATATCAATGAATTGTTCCATTTTCTGATCTTAAGACAAAATCTCTTTGTCTTATGATTTACTATTTTTCTCTGTTCTACTATTACTTGTTCAGCATGCTTTCTAGTTAATGTTTTGGTTCCATCAAAAAGGGGAAATTGTTGGGAAATTTATAGTTTTGATGCAAGTTCCAAAACAGATGTAATAGGACTAGTCGAATCAGTTAGTCGACTGATGATGAGTTAGGAAACCAGCTGAACAAGTTAGACAGCTGACGGAATAGATTAGGTCACATATTGAGGGGGAACTCAATATGTATAGATAGATGTCGAAGATCAGAAGACAAGATCAACAGATGCCGAGGATCAGAAGACAAGATCAGCAGATGCCATTAGAAGTCTAGATCAGAAGATGTCAAATATTAGAATATCTAAAGATCAGAAGCCGGCACTATACAACAAAAAGACCTTTTCTATTAAGGACATCAGAAGAGTCGATAAAGTTGAAGCTAAGACAACTATATCAGAAGACTCAAGGTAGCCTGATCAGTAAGATACTGATCAGTAAATCAAGATAAGTCAGAAATGTGATAAGCTTGCCCACGTATCCAAAACATACTAACGGAATCACACAAGAAGAATTCAACCTAGCTGGTTTTGCAAGCGCGAATTAATGTACTTGCTAGCCACTAAGAACTTGACACGTATGTACGGAAACTGACGATGCAGGATATAACGTATCATGGCCAATGGCTAGAAAGGACGAATATACAGATGGCACGGGCTGCCTTAGCACATCAAATCACGTCTGCAAGCTACCAAAAATAGCCTAAAATTCAAATTACTCTCCAACGGCTCTTTAATTTCAAGGTCTATAAATATGGGATCAAACCTTCAGAGTAAGTTACGGAAATTATCATCAAGCCTTGCTACAAGCAAATTTCCGCAAGAACACCAAGAACTCAAGCAAATTTTCTAAGTGTTCTTCCCATAGTTTCTTAGCAAGAAAACTCATCCTTTAGCTTTAGGCTACACAAATACTAGGATAGATTTCCATTTGGAAACCATACAAATCTTACCCCAAACCGAGAGTTAGGATAAATTTGTTTTGCAAGATTTCAAGCTAGGGTTTCTAGTCTTGATTTCTGGGATTGTTGAGTGAGAACTCCATAAACATTTGTTTGTATTGTGTTGAACTAACACACTAAACTAAGTCCAGTAGGTTAAGTTAAGTGCCCCTGCTAATAGGGAAGAGTGGACGTAGGACAAGTTGTCCGAACCACTATAAATCTTATGTGATTTATCTATTTTACATCTTACACACACACCTGATATTTAACTGAACATGCATATTCTAAGTATCGATCAGTTCTGCATCAAGCAGCTGATCTGATCAGTTGGCTAGTTGTCTTCTGATCTCTTTCAAAATACTTAGAATCTGATTTAAGAAAACTGGTTTTTCTACACAGGTTAAAAATTTCTTCCGCACATCAATTGACCTGATAGACACCGAACTGATCTGCTTCACAACAATCAGTAAGTTGGATATCAGATCGCATTGATCATCACTCGCACTCTATATCAGTTAACCTGCCTTCACAACTGATCATGAGAAAAAGTTTTGGAAGTCTATTCACCCCTCCCCTCTAGACTTCCACCTCACGAAACCTGTTCGGGACCTACACTTGGTTTTCAAAGAAATAGACATTTGTTGCCACATCTACTACTAAAGCAGAATACATGGCCACAGGAAGTTGTTGCTCCCAACTGCTCTGGCTTAGTCAGCAGATGAGAGATTATAACATTGTAACTATGAATGTGCCTGTATTCTATGACAGTAATAGTGTTATTGCAATCACACAGAACCTAGTTCTACATACAAGATGCAAACATGTGGACATCAGACATCATTTCATCAGAGATCATGTTGAAAAGAAGAATATTAGAATGGAAAAGATCCACACTGATAAGCAGAGAGTTGATATCTTAACCAAGCCTCTAGCTGAAGTCAGATTCAGAGAACTATCAGTGGAGCTAGGGCTACTGGACCTAGGTGAAGACGCCACCTGATTTCATTGGAGGTTGGGTCTCCAAGACCAGTTGGTTAAGAAACTAATAAGACGAAGGATCAGTTGAAGGAGGAACTTCAACTGATATGAGAGGATCAATAGAGAACAGATCAGAAAGGGACATTGTTGGGAAAGAACAAAGGCTTAGAAGTTAAGAATTAAGATCAACTCATAATAGCTATTTGAGATCAGAATGGTCAAAACACACGTGGTAATTGGCTGATTACAATATCAGTAAATCAGATACGTAGCTCTGATTCTTTAGTGTTTTTGTTTTCATTTATGTGTTGATTGGATTATATTTCAGATTTAAATAATATTTAATAACGTCGCACTGACATACATTAAATGAGGATGCGAGGTATATGTATTAAATGCATTAATTACGCTTTTTAAAATCCAAAAGTTGTGGTCTACATTTTCCTTGACCGCACGATCTGCACTTTTTGAAACCACCTCACCCGAACCGTCGATCTAGATTTTTGACGTTGTTTGGGTTTCCAAATTTGTAAATGATTATGTCATTTCCCTCTCGATTTAAAACCCTTCATCAACCAAATACACTCTTTCACTTCACAAAAATAAAATACACTGCAACTTTTGAACTCTCAAAATCTTTGTGCATTACACTATTGCATTTGTTTCTTTAAAAACTTATCTGAGTTCATCTTGCCTTGCATTAATCTGGTAATTGTGATTTGGTTGTTATTTCTAACTTGTGGGTTTGAATATATGTTTCTTTCGATATGCTAATTGTTCTATACATTTGTAGAAATGGCACCAAAAGTGAGAGAAGTCGTTGAAACCGCCCACTCTTCATCCCACGCATCACCAGAACCAAAGTTGGAAGATCCAATCTTTAGGGACTTCACGGAAGAGGTTATTGAAGAGAGGTGCATGGATTTCAGGACAACAACGGACCCCGAATCACTCGAGATACTTAAAATGCTAAAAGAATGTGGATTGAAGACATACTGTTCGACGAGCGTTGATTCGATTCTAATGGATGGTGCTCTCGAATTTTTGTACAATTTGAGAGACCATGACGGATTTTTATACTCGGAGGTCCAGGGAGAACATTTGGAAATCACAGATGATGATTTACAGATGATTTTCGACTCCTTGCTCCGGTGAACGGAATCATGCCAGATGTTTATTTTGGTTGACAAGAAAGGGTTATTTTGGACTTTTTACTTTGCCCTGCAGATGCTCATCATACCAAAGGATTTAAGAAATCCATGCTGAAATGAAAGTTTTGACTGCTGTTCGACATTGTTTAAAAAGTGATTGTTGGAATCACTTACAATCTAGATGCAGTCACATTGGAAAAGGTCAAGATTATGGTTGCTATAATTGATAATTCCAAGATCAACTTGCAAGGGTTTCTGAAGAAGAGGCTGCTGGAGGAATCAACAAAGTTTGTGGTGGAGGATTCCAAAGTAGTACTCACTACAAAGATCACAATGTTGTACAAAGTCTCTCTGATACTTATTGACTTGATGAAGGAGAGAGACTGGAGTGAAGATGAGATGGTACCTTATGTGTTAGCACATAAGGATGCTGATTATGAACAAACCTATTCCGGGTTTAGCTGGTGATGATGCAGAACCGACTATTAAACCAGCAAAGGAGATTCTTAAGAAGGGCAAAGGTGGTCAGAAAAGAAAGGCTGCCACCAGAAAACTAGAAAAAGGAATAGTCTTCCAAGAACCAGCAGCACCAGCAAAAAAGAAAGCCAAATCAGCACCGATTGCTGAAGTTGCTGTAAGGGAAAGAAGAAACAAACAAAACTGGTGGACGAGCAATCTGATTCTGATGATGATCATATTCCAATCAGCAAATTGCCTAGAGGTCCTGGACAAACATGCAGATCATCACCACACAGATCACCTTCCAGAGAGCCTGCTCAAACTGACCCACCTCCAAAGGCTATACAGGTTTCCTCTGACAAACCTACCTCTCCTGACTCTACTCATCTGGAGGATTCTTCAACTGCTCCAGAAGCTCCAGCATCTGTTGTACCTTCTCCACCGCCATCGCCAGAACCAGAAATCTTATCTTTTATTGAGAAGATTATCAGAAGAAGATTGGAGAAGATGGTTGAAGACATATATCTAGAACTCGCCATTAAACCGGAAGCAAAAGAGACTGTTCTCGATGTGCTCACATGGAGAGACATCAGATTGAAGAAATTTGAAGACTTTGGAACAGTGCTTGAGTAGAAAGACGGTATTCGACCATTTCTTGATTACGAAATCAAGATGTGCAAGATTGTCGAAGTAGAGACTGCCCCTGGTCTATTATCTGATGATGTGGTAGCCGGCCTTATCACAAGGCAGTTGGGTATGCCTGATACTCCAATGCACAGGGAGATGACCCATAAAATGGTCAAGTATAGTCGGGAAATGCAGCAGATGAGACCCATTGATGAGGAAGAGGAGCTTACTGAAGCTGATCCGATAAGCATTGAGGAAATATTTGAACAGATGGCTAATACAGAGAAGACAACCAAGGAAATACGGATCATTGAGGAGCCTGAGAAAGTTGCCAATGAAGTTGTTGTGGGAGATGTGGCAGAGTCCCAATCAGCCGAGGCTCAGTCAGCCGAGCATGTTATAGACCTGACTGCTGTGAGAAGTCAAGTTGAAGAAATGGAGGTCGAAGGCCCCTCAACATCAGCAGGTCAGGTAGTTCAAATTCTTCAAACCTCTCCCAAATTTGAAGAAAATCAGATGAAGTACATCAAGAACACATTCCGTGCGAACATGGCTCATATGTTTAGGGATGATGTCAGTTTTTCGTTCCAAGAACCTTGGAAATAACCATCAGAACGGAACGAGAGAATGTCTCTACTCACTGCATGAGACTGAGTGAGGATTTCAGAGATAACACTGCTGATAAAATGATAGAAGTGAATGAGAAAATGACACAGATCGAAGAAAGCAGAAATCAGCAATTCACGCTGATGATGAATGAGAAGATGGCACAACTCATTAAACTTCAGAATGATCTTGTTGATGCTACGAAGAGGGTCAATCACTCTACAGATAAGTTTGAAAATGTTTATGCCAAGGTGAACATTGTTGTTGATCAAGCTCAGAGTTCGATGCTTGCTGTTGTTGAAACAACACAACCTGACACTGAGATCAAGTCTCCTGCCCTTAAAGAACAGAAGCAAGCTCTGACAAGCAAGATTGGTAACCTCAGTACTGAACTGGAAACTCTTTTTGAAGGAACCAAAAAGGGGGAATAAGAGAAAGATGTTGAAGTTTAGGGAAGACTAAATCAGGATGAGAACTATGTTGCTGGGATCCAAATTAAGCTGGATCAAAAGAGACTAAAGAAAGATGCTGCAGCAGCTGCAACACTTGAATGAGCAGAAGTCATCTCATCCTCCACTGAGTCTGATGAGAAAGTAAAAGCTATAAAGAAGGATAAGAAAACAATTGCAGCAGAAAAGAAAAGGAAATTGAATGAACTTGCTGCTAAAAAGAAAGCTGAAGAGAAGAGGAAAGCAGAAGAGCTAAGCAGGAAGAAAAAGCTTGAGGACGCATCAGGTCTAGACAGATCCTATCAGATCAATAAAAAGAAAGGGTTAGTTGCTGAATCTGGAGAAGGATCAGGTGGTGTAGAGTTAATCCTGTCTGGTGACGTGGATGTGATTGTTAAGCCGGACAAGAATTTGGTGAACGAATGGAAGAAGATCAAGGGCGAATGGTACATAACGGCTTACATCAATCAGATAATTCCCATTTCTGATGACAAGGATGAAATGTTCATAAATTGGTTAAGTAGCAAGCATCCAGCATTCTATGACTGCATAATGAGAGAGGCGAAAACTCTGAGTTGCATTCCTATTGCACCTGAAGTTGAAGTAATGGAATACAAGAAGACTCCTGACAGGAAGGTGGACAAGATTGCTTTTAATGCAACTTTGAATATGTGTTCAAGATGACATCTACGAAGAGGACAAGGTTGCTGCAGTCAAAGCAAGGCTCTATGAGATGTGCGAAATTCCTGTAGAAGAAAGAGATTGAAGTAATCATAAGACTTTTTTTGTGTAGATCAGTTAGGAATATTTCACATATGTACCTGTAATGATAATTCTATATCAATGAAATGTTCTATTTTCTGATCTCAAGACAAAATCTCTTTATCTTCTGATTTACTGTTTTTCTCTGTTCTACTATTACTTGTTCAGCATATTTTCTAGTTAATGTTTTGGTTCCATCAGAAAGGGGGAAATTGTTGGGAAATTTATAGTTTTGATGGAAGTTCCAAAACAATTGTAATAGGATCAGTCGAACCTATTAGTTGACTGATGATGAATTAGGAAACCAGCTGAACATGTTAGACAACTGATGGAATAGATTAGGTCACATATTAAGGGGAAACTCAATATGTATAGATTAAGTCCGAAGATCAGAAGATAAGATCAGCAGATGACAACGATCAGAATATCTAAAGATCAGAAGACAAGATCAGCAGATGCCAAGGATCATAATATCTAAAGTTCAGAAGACGTCAGTACTATAAAGACAAGAAGACCTATTCTATCAAGATATCAGTAGAGTCGATAAGTTGAGCTAAGATAACTTTATCAGAAGATTCAAGGTGATCTGATTCTTTGATTTCAAGGTCTATAAATATGGGATAATACCTTCATATTAAGGTTACGAAAATTATACACAAGCTCAAGCTATAAGCAATTTCTGCAAGAACACCAAGATCAAGCAAATATTCTAAGTGTTCATCCCATAGGTTCTTAGCAAGAAATCTTATCCTTCAGCTTTAGGCTACTCAAATAGTAGGATAGATTTCCAGTTGGAAACCATACAAATCTTTACCCAAACCGAGTGTTAGGTTAAGTTTGTGAGCAAGATTTCAAGCTAGGGTTTCTATTCATGATTTCTAGGATAAGTTGAGTGAGAACTCCATAAACATCTGATTGTAAGGTGTTTGGACTAACATGTTAAACTAAGTCTAGTTTCATAGTAAGTGTCCCTGGACTGGGAAGAGTGGACGTAGGACAAGTTGTCCGAACCACTATAAATTGTGTATTTTTTATCTTGCTTTACACTATTGCACACTACTTTTCTGATAAGCTTTCATGCATATTCTAAGTATAGATCAGTTCTGCATCAAGCAGCTGATCTGATCTGTTTGACCGGTTGTCATCTGATCTGATTCAGAATACTTAGAATCTGATTTATCAAAACTGGTTTTTCTACACGGGTAAAACTTAGCTTCCGCACCATCAGTTAAACTGATAGACACCAAACTGATCAGCTTACCAGCGATCAGTAGGTTGGATATCAGTCTGTACTGATCCACACTCACACTCTATATCAGTTAACTTGCCGTCACAACTGATCACACGAAAAGTTTTGGAAGTCTATTCACCCCTCCCCTCTAAACTTCTACCTCACGAAACCCATTCGAGACCTACACGTTCCCTATTGGTGGGTGAATAATCCAACACTTGGTGAATTCTGCTTCACAGTGATAGGCAGAGCTGACATCGAAGGATCAAAAAGCAACGTCGCTATGAACACTTGGCTGCCACAAGTCATTTATCCTTTGGTAACTTTTCTGACATCTCTAGCTTCAAATTTTGAAGGTCTAAAGGAACGTCAGGCCACGCTTTCACGGTTCGTATTCGTACTGGAAATCAGAATCAAGCGAGCTTTTACCCTTCTGTTCCACACGAGATTTATGTTCTCGTTGAGCTCATCTTAGGACACCTGTATTATCTTTTAACAGATGTGCTACCCCAGCCAAACTCCCCTTTTGAGATGCCAATTTTTTTTAATCCTAATTTCATACCCGAGTAGGGCTAGGGAAGTATCCGTTTTGCTCATTTTGTATCAAAAATTATTTAATTCGCTTAATTTAATTCAGTTATTATTATATCTTTTACATTAAATATTTATAAGCATGCTTGACGATTATAATTAAAGTTAACACAAATTGACCAATATACAATAAACAACATTCACAAGTGTTTAGCATTTTATGATGAGCAAAGTAATTTGAACCCTAGAAGCGGAAGACAAAAAATTCAAAATAAATTAGAAGATAAATTGTACGAAGAAAAAAAAAAGAAAATAAAAAAGAACATTTGGAAAAAAATAAAGTAAAAGAGGCAAAGTAAAAAAAAAAAAAAGGAGAAATTTATTGAATAATTAAAAAACACAAACTTAAATTTATGGAACTAGAATGTAAATTAGAAAAAAAAATTGGATTAGAAAACAATAAAGCTCAAACATTTTGACTAAATTAAATGAGATTTATGTTAGTGTTAGTGTCCTAGAGACAATCCATTGTAAGGACATAATACTCGATGATATTTAGTTTGATTTATATTATAATTCACTTAATATTAATGTATGAAAATACACTTGTTTGAATATTATATTTGATTGTTTGCATTTAATCATACAAGTGTTCCCATGAGTCATTGTTGTCATTGAGGTTGTGAGAACTCAGATGACTTAAGCATGATTCTCAAATGGCCCCGGTCAAGGATCATCAAGAATGGGATATTGCTGATGCAATGGAGATCGGTGTGCGATCTGCATCATACTCTTAGAGAGTGTAGTAAGATCTCACTTACTACGAGATACTAGGTATCTCAGGATGAATGCACAAATACCTTAGAGGGTATTGGTATACCCATCCGAGAAATCGTTTGATGTATTTCCACTATACGTGTCTACGGGTGTCTCGGTTAGTGGGAGCGATGCGATACTCCTTTGACTTGAGGTCAATACGCACGACATGTGTGGGATGATGAACTTTGACTTGAGGCACCCTTCCATGGGTAGATCGGCTTGGATTGGGTTCATCACGAAGTGCATGTGTGGGATGATGAAATAATAAGATTCATTCCTAAAAAAGTGGATTTAGAGAGAATACTCATCTTCTCATCATAATTGGATCAAAGTCATGCCGATGCACGCCAACTTAGACTTTGTGGATTGGGTGACATACATGATCAATTAGAGATTCTAGATAATATGATTAAGTTATTTGAATAGACACTTCATTTCATCATGTTCAAGACTTAATCGAGTATTGGCGAATTGAGAAATCAATAATAAGATTGTTTTGGAGATTAAAAGTTGGATTTTAGCAACGAGAATATATTGAGAATGTTCGATTTATTGACTAATTGGTTCAATTAAGATCGTTAGTTTGACTAATCGCCGATATATGAGGGCCTATGGGTCACACAACAAGTAGTTCCTTTTACGGATTATAATTAAATGTTAAATTGGATTTAATATTTAATTTATGGAGAAGTAATTAATAATAGATTAAAATTAATTATTATTAATATTTAATTAAATTAGATTTAATTAAATAAGAATTCCCAATAATTATATTTGGAATATAATTGTAGGATTTAATGTATATGAAAATAAATCGTAGAGATTTTCATATAAGGCATTTAAATTCGTAGAGATTTATATTTAGGGAATTAAATTAAAAGGAATTAATTTAATTCAAGATTAGGGATTTTATTTCCCTAATTGGGCTAGCTTGGGAAATAAGCTAAGCCTCCTTATATATACAAGCTATTGGGATTCACAAACAGTATCACTTCATATTTTCTCCATAAAATCTAGAGTTTGGATTTTCCTACCGTCTCGGGGAAAAACCCCAAACCGAAATTGGGGATTACGTGGATATCGTGTAGTAGAGAATGCTGCTCAAAGTTACTATAAATTTCTCGTTATATTGTAACAGTATGCAATTAATTGTTCGTTCACACGTGCCTCTAAATTCCAACAATTTAATATGAAATATATAGAAGCAGGGATTTTTTTTTTGAAAGGTAATTAATTACAATAGTTCCCTAAGATAATCAATTACAATAGTTACTTTTACCATGGGCACGTGCAACATCGTTGAGAAGATTGAGAGAATTTGAACCACCAAGAAGGGGAACACCACCCCACCACAAGAGGAACCACTACAAGAGACAATACATTTTCCCTCTCCGTGTCTTGAACACAAGACCTAGATCTCATGTGGTGGAGCTCTCTCCACCATCCTCAAGTAAAACAATGGTTTCCAGATTTATTTTCTTTTTCTATGTTTTATTTGTAAATTAATTTTATTTTGGTTGGATCTCACTGGTTTCTTAGTTTTCTTATCCAGCAAAAAATGTGAATTTTTTGTGTTTCTGGGTTTTCTTTTTCTCCATCAAAAAAGGAATTTTTTTTGTAAAAATTGTGGATGGAGGTGGAAAAAGATGGGGAATATGGGTTTTAATCATGCATATGTTCATAAATCATCAACTGGTGCATATTTGTTTTTTCATAGGCTCATATATTCGTGCACTTGTGCATGTCGAAAGATGTGTGTCTGGGATTTTTTCGAAATTTTGGTTTTAGAAGGAAGAGAAATGAATGTAAAATTTTAAATGTAGATGGTAAAGTTTTTATATTTAGATTTTTTTTTTTCAAATGGGGGAATAAAAATGAAACAAATGGAAAATAGAAGATGATAAAATTGGTATATTTTAAGAGAGAGGAGAATGAGTGTAAGGGGAAGTGTAAAATTAGAAATGTCATCTCACACTGTTATTGCAGGAAAATTGGATTACAAAATGTTGATAAATGGAAGGGTATTTTTGACTTTCAACAGTTCATTTTGGACGTAAGACTATTAAATGAAATTGATTGGACCTATTAGTCATAGTAGGTACCATTTTGGACCTACAAGTTATTCACTCTTTATATATTAATGTGAGGATTGAATTAATTAAAGAAATCAATTAAGTGGTGATGATCTTTGAAATTCTATAAGTGCTCATCATGGGCAAATTAAAACCTAGATTGGTACTTGGTATGAGTTGAGAATGATATCGTAATGAGTATCATTGAGTGGGTTAATTATTATGGAGTTATTGATTACATTATTAATATAGAGTTAAGAAATCAACAATGTGTATCAGCTGAAGAAGGTTGAGTGAGTGATTATATGGGTGAAATTAGGTAATGAAAATAAAGTAATCAATTGCTTACTTTTATTTTCATTAGTCATTACTGATGTATCAAAAACTGTCAACTAGTATTAATGAGAATAATTTCAATTTCTCCCTTACATGATCACCCCTAACCAAGCAGACTCTTAATGTACCTTTTAGCGGTTGTTTGTTTCTAGTTTTGAGGGGATTTGAAATTTTTAAATAATTTTTAATTTTAATTTTGTAGAGTTTAATATAGTGTGATTTTAAATATATATATAAATGAATTAAATAATGTGTTTAAAAAATTCTAAATGAGGAGAAAGAGTGTTGAAATTATGTTAATAAGTTTACTAATTATATAATATTGAAAATTATTTATATTTTTGGGAGAGGAGGAGCTTGATATGGATGAACGCAACTTTATTTTGAAATGGATACAAAATTTTAAAAAGTCTAAATTGTTTAATTATGGAAGACGGCCGACGATTTTGACTTTTTATACTTTAAATTTTTAAAAGTCCAAATTTTTTAATTTACTAAATTAATTAAATTATTTATTAGTATAATTTATTATTTATTTCAAAATGCATTTTATTTCATTTTGCAATTTAAAAAAATGTAATTTTAAAAAATAAATTCTTTTAATTTTAATTTTATTGAGTGCATTTTTTTTTTAAATTATTTTTGATGCATTTTTTTTTTAAATATTTTGAAGTGTATTTTTTTAAAAAATTGTTTTTAGATCAATTTTGATGTATTTTTTTTTTAAAAAAAATTTGTATTTTGAACTTTTTTTTATATTTTTTTTTAAAAAAAAATGTATTTTTTGAAGTGCATTTTTTTTTAAAAAATGTAAAATTAGATTTTAGTGTGCATTTAAAAAAAAAAAAAAAGAAATTAAACAAATTAAAAAGAAAAATACTAAAATAATCCTAGAGAAACCTAAATTACAAATTCACCTTAATTTGCAAAAATAAAATAAAAATTACACAAATCTACAAATGATGGAAAACCCTATTTTTATTTAAAAAAATACAGAAACTACCTAAATTTCGAAAAAACCAAAATTCTTAAATTAAAAAATACGAGAAAAATAAAAGAAAATTACAAAAATCCAAAAATGGGGAGTTAATCTTCTCCACCATATTGCCGCCCCATTCTCCAACTAACCACCAAGACCAAAATGTCCACCACCATGGAAAAAAATCTTCCATGAAATTAACACAATCAACAAATACAAATTAACACAGAAAATCACACAATTCAAACAAAAAACATAAAAATTAGAAAAAACACACCATCATCATGAGAAGGAGGGGGATTATCATTCATTCATCCATATATTTCTTCTTCATCATCACCTCATTTCTACTTCTTTTTTCTTATTCACGACCATAAGGGAAAATGACCATGAGGGATTTTTGTGTGGGTTTTTTAGAGATATCCATTCATTTATGATTGGATGGAGAGAGTTGGGGGAGTTTTTGAGTGGTTTGTGTTGGGGTGGGGACAAAATGAGAAGGGCAAAATTGTATATTTTACTTCAAAAGATCATTCATAATGACTTTTTCAAAAAATATGGAGAATATTTATTTCATATGTTTATTAAATATTTAAAGTAAACTTTTTGAATTGAAAAATTATGAAAATCCGAATAAACAAACAACTAATAAATATTTTATTTTTTTTTTTAAAGCATTAAATAGTGGGGCGGGGAAAAGTTCCCATGAGGAAATTCGATCTCTGGGAGTCCCATGAAAAAAATTCGTTAAAGGGTGGGGGGATGGAATTTTTACCCGGGAAGGTGGGAGGCGGGGGAGTAGGGATAGCACTCCCCGTCCCTTGGGGCTCCAATTTTTTATAATTTAAATTAGTATATATATATATATATAATTAAATAATATGTTTTAAAATTCTAAACCCTAATCTTGAAATTATAGTTTACTAATATATAATATTGAAATTATTTATATTTTTTGAGGAGGAGCTTGATATGGATGAACGTGAAATGGATATTTGAAGTTGTTTAATTATGGAAGAACACAAATGAGATGAACAATAAATTATTTTTAATTTTTATTTATGTTGTATGCTTAATTTTATATTTTGAATTATTTTTGATGTTGATGTTGAACTATTTTTTATTTTTTATTGATGTTGTTTAATTTGTATTTTGAATTTTTATATTCATATTAAAATTGTGAAAATTAGATTAAAAAAAAAAGAGGCGGGGCGGGGATTCTCCGAATCACCGTGGTGATGAAATTCCCCGGCGGGGCGGGGAATGGTGCCGATATTTTCCCCTCTCCTGCTCCGAATTTTGCAGGAACGGGGATGGGGAGTTGTCACCCAGCCCCGCCCCATTGCCAAGCCTAATCAAAATGGAGGGATGAATCTTCCATCCATTCTCTCCTACACATCATTAATTTTCAAACATTTAATTATTTAAACACACCCTCATCATGATTATCATTCATTCATCCATATATTTGTCTCATCATCACCTCATTTCTACTTGTTTTTCTTATAAAAAAGCATTTTCTTTCTCCATTCATATGTTTGGATGGATGACACTCTCTATTAAATTTAAAGATCATTCATAATGATTTTAAATATAGACTTTTATCCATCAAATATTTAAACACAATTTGAATGAACAATTATGAATGCAAACAAGCCCTTAATTTTTTATTTTTTTTTTAAAGTTAAATCCAAAACAATTCGAGTTAAGGGATGATGTTAGCCGTTGCCAGTTTGTCTTATTTCCATTTTCTTGTGGCTGAGATGCTACCAAACAGCACCCTTTCCCCCACCCCTAAATTGGCAACTGTTGGGAGATGAATTTAATAAAGATATGATTTTGATTAGATCCCAAAACCCCTGAGTATGACATGTTCAGGATAATTTTGATAGTTGAGTCAGGATTCAGTTTTAGAGTATTCAGGATGATATCTGCAAAATGTATAGTCAGCAGATATAGATCAGGTTATGATCTGAAGAAACTGAAGACTCAGTGAGAAACTGAGATACTGAAGACTCAGTGAGAAACTGAGATACTGAAGACTCAATGTGAAACTGAGATACTGAAGACTCAGTATGAAACTGAGGAACTAGAGACTTAGCATGAAGACTCAGTATATCAGTCAGTATATCTGTAAAGACTCAGAAGACCCTGAAGACTCTGAAGACAGAAGACTAAAGATTGAAGATCAAGAATACTGAAGGCACAGTAATTACTGAAGACTCAGTAATGTACTGAATGCTCAGTATAAACCTGAATGTTCCGAGGCACTGAAAATATCTATCTGAAGGATGCAATACTGAGAAGATCGCGATTCCTTAGAAAAATAGATATTGCCCAAGACATTCAAATGCAGACAAAAGGAACTAAGACAAAGTGTTGTTAAGGTTATATAACTCAGAGATTGTAACTAAAAAGAGCCGTTGAATTGTCTACCTTTAACTGGAGATAAAAAGTCAAAAAGAGGAAGACAGCACTATACCATACTGACACTGACAGCGACAGGTCACTGAAAAGATGTCAGAAGTACTAAGTTCCAGACTGCAAAATGTGAAGACCGGCTACATGAAAGGCTATTGCCTAAAACGTGTTAGGGAGTGTCAAACCCTAAATATAGCTATTTCTCACACACCATAAGAGGAAACTCACGAAGCTATCTCTTCCAACGGATAGTTTTTCAAGAGTAACCTTGGTGTATGCCTATAAATACTTGTGACCCTCTACATTGTAAGGTTACGGGAAATTTGTAAGTAACTCAAGAGCTCAAACTTATTATTGCAAGTTGAAGCACTCGAAAAACCAAGAATTTCCCAAGTACTTTAAATCGAAGAGAGCTCATTCCACTAAGCCTAGCTTGATAAGATATATCCAAAGCTTAGTCGAGATATCCTAGCCTTTACATTATTCTTAATTGTAAAGGATATCTCATCCTAGTTGGAAACCAACCAAGAAACCCCAAACCCTTTATAAGGTAGTTTGAGTGTGATTGTTGGTGAGATTGGAGTTGTAAAGAGTAAGTAAACTACATTGAGGTAGTCAGAAAGCTCTAGAGAAGAAGTGAGTAATCTATCTTGAATAGACAGAAAGCTTGTGTGTATTTTGAGTTAGTAAACTACAGAGGTAGTCAGAAAGCTCAAAATAGAAAGGTTAGTAAACTACAGAGGTAGTCAGAAAACCTTAAGAAGTGATTAGTGAATTTCTCTGAAGAGATCAGGGAGAGTGGACGTAGGAGCTTGAGTCTCTGAACCACTATAATTTGCTGTGTTCTTTGCTTTCTGTTTTGCTTGATTTATCTGTTGCATTACTTTGTTTTGAAAGCATATTTTCACTGATATTTCAGTTGGAATCAATCCACTGGAAGTTGCATATAATTGAATCATAGCCTAATCACTATTCCATTAAAGGAAGATTTTTCAGCAAAAGCTTAAAACAAGTATAAACTAAGGGCCAACCATTCCGCACATCTGAGTAGCTAGAACAGATAGTTACTGTTGGTCCCAAAAAACGCGATTTAAAACTCGTAAAATCTCAATGGGAGGTGACTTAATTTTTTTTTTAATGAGTTATGCAGATTTGCTAAAGTATGTATACAGTTAATATGAAAGCAAATAAGAACACAAGTATTTTTATAGTGGTTCGGACAACTCGTCCTACATCCACTCTTCCCTTCATGGGGCACCAACTTAACCAACAGATGTTTACCGAGTTCTCACTCAAACGGGACTTATCACCCTCTAAGGGATCGCCTACCCTCCCTTTCGGGATTGCTTAGATGTTTCTGGGAAGTTCTCACTCAAACGGGACTTATCACCCTCACGGGATCGCCTACCCTCCATTTCGGGATTGCTAGATGTTTACCGAGTTCACACTCACCTACAAACTTAACCGACTGATTTGGGTAAGGTTTGTTTGGTTTCCAACTAGGTTGAGATTTTCCCTTACATTTGTTTAGCCTCAATGCTAAGGATGGGAAAATCTCTCTAAGCTTAGGATATAGCATTTGTGCTTAGATCTAGGGTAGAACACTTTTGAATATATGTGTGTATTTCTTGCTCGTGTTCTATGAATGGAGTTGCTTGAATATTTGGCTTTAATTTCACTTTGCGGATCCTCCATTATCTTCTTTTGAAGATAGTGCAATGTATTTTTAGTGTTGATTTAAATATTGGTTGGAAAGTAGTATTCAAATCCATACTAATAACTTCAGCTTTTTCTTTGTCCTTTTGCACTTTTCCTTGCAGCTTTATGTCACATCAATATGTGTGTTGTCTTCTTATTGGCCAGCTGCTTTTGTGTGTCTAACGGATCGATTTCAGCTCGTCTTATTCATTGTTTAGCTCTTCCGATTCTGGTCGTTTGATTCGGTATGCAAATTTCGGGTCCGCAAATCTGGTGCGTAGAAATGGTCCGCAGATTCGGGTGCATCAGAAATCGGGTCCGCAGATTTACGGTCTCCGATCCGATCCGACAAAGCAAATCGACAAGACAACATCGTCAAGAAGATATGGTCAATCAGATATCGGTCACAGAAGATCGTCACAGAAGATCCGGGCCCGAAGATCGTCACCGCACTCAAGAAGAACATCAGTCACCAGATCGGGTCACCAGATCCGGTCAAGAAGATCAGTGTCACCGTGATCGGTCAAGAAGATCTCGGGTCACAGCACGGTCAAGAATATCAGTCACCAGATCCGGCGCATCGTCAAGAAGATCAGTCACGTGACCGACGTCAAGAATATCAGTCACCAGATTCGGGTCACCAGATCTGGTCAAGAAGATCAGTCACCTGCACCCGGTCAAGAATATCAGTCACCAGATCTCCGTCACCAGATCTACAAACGGTGATCAAGATCTGATCAAGATTTCTTCTTCAAAATCAAAGTATATTTCTTCTTGTTCAGTTTCATGGTTTATTTTGAATCTGAATTCATCCTATTTCGATCGATCTCGATCAACCTCGTCGATCTCGATCATCTTCATCTGATTTCGTGAGTTCCCCCTCAATTTGTTCTCTCGTTCCCCCTCAACTTGTTATCTGTAGATTAACTTCAAAAATACAAGTTGATAATGTTTTGGCATAATTTATCAAAACTAAAATATCCCAACAGTTACCAAACTGAACTTACTCTTCTGAGGGTTCAGTAAGTTAGTTATCTGATCCAAGCAACTCAGGATCTCTGAAAACTCAGGACTCAGTTGGGATTATCCGAGTATATCCGAAAGCGATTTCGGGATCATCATCTCGATGAGACTTTGACTCAGAGCGATTTGTGCTTCTCATGACCAAATCATCAGGACAACCTAACCCAAGATGACCTCAGTAAAAGAAAAAGTTTTAAAATCATTGAACACGTGTATTCCCCCCCCATACACGTGTAAGACTCATTTGCACTGGGACCAACAAGTGGTATCATAGCAGTGGTTCAACTTGACCACCTGCTTTGTTGACCAAAGTTTTATTTGCTAAAATACTTGTGGTCTATCTGAATTGATCTTATTTGCTGAACTCTTAAAAGACTCAGATAAAATGTCTTCTAAGAAACTTCCCATGTTCTCAGTAGAGAACTATGATTTATGGAGACTGGGAATGCAGGCTCATCTGTATTCTAAACATGAACGTATGTGGAGAGTGGTCTCTGAAGGACCATTCCAATTTACTGTGGTGAATCCCAGAGGAACAGAAACTGAGAGAAACGATCCCAGAACAGAATTTCCTAAGTCTGATGACCAACTGACTCCTGAGGAGAGGGAGTTAGTCAATCTAGACTATATTGCAAAAGACACACTATACAGTACAATTGATGATGGTGTGATGGGAATGATCTCTCACTGCAATACTGCAAAAGAAATTTGGGATACACTAGCTGTAATGTGCCAAGGCACAAATCATATCAAAGAAAACAAACTTTCAGTTGCAATTGGAAAGTTTGATAGTTTTGAAATGGATGAAGGTGAATCTATAGACAAATTGGAAGTCAGATTCACTAGCATTATGAATGATCTAAATGCACTTGGTAAGAAATATCCATAGAGAGAAGTTGCATTAAAAATTCTTAGAGGTCTTTCTAAGAAATGGGATATACATGCCGTGGTGATTGAAAACACCAAAAACATTAATTCAATGCCATATCAACAAGTCTTCTATGAGCTGAAGGCTTATGAGTTCGTAATTGATAAAAAATCTAAAAAGGCTGATAGCAAAGATGATAAATCATCTGGTAAAAATATGGCTTTCAAAGCCAAAGATAAAACCTGTAAAACTAGAGAGTCTGAGAACTCCCTTGCTAAGAATCAGGATGAGCTTGAGGATAAGCTAGCACTGATGGCAAGGAGGTTTGAAAGACTTAATAGTCGATATGGAAAATACAAAAACTATTACAGGAATCACAGGTACCAGAAGAAACCTGAGGACAGATCAACTGAGAAGAAGAAGGACCTGAAAGCTGAGGGATCTTCATCCAAAAAGAAGGACTCCAAGTCCAAAGAAGAAAGTGATCAGGATGATGATGCCAACAGATGCTACAATTGCCAAAAGAAAGGTCACTTCCAGTATGATTGTCCTGACCTGAGTGCTAAGGAGAGAAGAGAAAGACAGGCAAAAAGAGACAAGAAGTTCTCTAGCAAAAAGGCCATGGTTGCAGAAGAAGAACATTCTAAGGAAGGGTCTTGCTCTTCAGATGAAATATTCTCAGACAGTGAAAGTGATGATCTCTGTTTAATGGCTATTGAGGAGGAGGAAAACAAGGGCACTGAGCTGATTGAAGATCACATAGCACTAATGAGTGGAAATGAAATGGCCCCTGCTGTATGGTATCTTGACAGTGGATGCTCAAGACATATGACAGGATTCAAGAAGATACTCAGTGACTATGTTGAACAAAGAGGCCCTCAGATCACTTTTGGAGATAACTCCAAGGGACAGACTGAAGGATATGGAACTTTGAAAATCGACCCAGTTCATATCCATGGTGTTTCATATGTATCTGGATTGAAGCATAACTTGCTTTCAATAAGCCAATTCTGTGATAAGGGTTTTAATGTTGAGTTCTCTAAGAACTTATGTTATGTGAAAGATGATATCTCACAAAAAATATTACTGACTGGTACTAGAAAAGGAAATGTGTATCTTGCTGATTGGAGTTCAACTCCTAAAGATACATGTTTGGTTGCAAAAAGTTCCACAGATACCAGTTGGTTATGGCATAAAAGAATGAATCACCTGAATTTCAAAACCCTGAATAAACTTGCAAGATTAGCTCTTGTGAGAGGGTTGCCTAATGAAGTGTTCAGTAAGGAACATGTTTGTGATGCGTGCCAAAAAGGAAAACAAGTTAAAGCATCATTTAAAACCAAAGTAGATGTTTCTACTGAAAGAATACTTCAGTTGTTACATATGGATCTTTTTGGTCCAATAACACCAGTGAGCACTAATGGCAGGAAATACACATTAGTAGTAGTTGATAACTACTCAAGATATACTTGGGTCATATTCTTACTCAGTAAGAAAGAGACTCAGATAAAGCTGCCTGAATTACTGAAAAGGCTCAGTATTGAGAAAAATTTGATGTGTGGTCAAAATCCGATCTGACAAAGGAACTGAATTTATAAACCATATTATATCTGATTATTGTGCAGCAAATGGAATTACTCATGAAACATCAATTTGGAAGGACCCTCAACAAAATGGTGTTCTTTGAAAGAAGGAACAAGACTCGAAAAGAAGTTTGCAAGGACAATGATAATTTGTCGATATTCCTAAAAGATTTTGAAATTTCAAGTCGTCAACACTGCATGCTATTCACAGAACAGATCCATGCTGACCAAGAGTCAAGGCAAAACACCCTATGAGCTTTGGAATGAAAGGAAGCCTCTTGTGTCTTTCTTTCGTGTGTTTGGTTGCAAGTGTTTCATACACAATAATGGTAAAGATCAGTTGAAAACATTTGATAGTAAAGCTGATGAAGGAATATTCTTAGGATATTCTAAAGTCAGTAAAGCTTTCAGAGTTTACAACTGTGGGACTCTTATTGTGGAGGAAACACCTCATGTTGTTTTTGATGAATCTACTTGTGTTCAGAAGAAACAGGAACATGATGCAAAAGAACTGACCAAGAGAATCACTAGATTAAGCCCGAAAAAAAGAATGACAAAACGCCCATTGAACACGAAAGATGAAGTCACCACCATCTATGATTGGAGTGACTCGGACTCGAGATAAAGAAGTTCGGGATGGAACTCGAGGATGGTGAGACTCAGGATGGAAAGTCTTCACTGAAGGAAAACCAACACACTTGAAAGTCGACCAATCTGAGCAGACACCGATTCGGACTTCGGTTATGTGATGCCAATGAAGATGTGGTCACAGCTGAGGCAAATTCTGAATCTATCAACCAAAGGGGAACAAATGTCTCTGACAATGTTCTGAATGGAATTTCCCCTGAGGAAGATGATTCCATTTCTCCTTTTATGTTGTTCCCTGAGTTTATTGAACTAACTGAACCTAACATTTTAAATGTTGATGATACTTTTGAAGGGGGAACATCTAGAAGAAGATGGTTAGATAGTCATCCTACAAGTCAGATTGTGGGTGATCTAACTGAAGGTGTTAAAACAAGAAGGTTCCATGGTGAAAGTGCACTATTCTGCTGCTTCCTATCAGAGAAAGAGCCTACTGAGATTGAAGAAGCTCTACAAGATTATTTTTGGATTACTGCTATGCAAGATGAGCTGAATCAATTCTCAAGGAATGAAGTATGAGAGCTAGTAGATAGACCTGAAAGGCACAATGTCATTGGAACCAAGTGGGTATTTAAGAATAAAAGAGATGAAAACAACAACATTGTAAGAAACAAGGCAAGGCTAGTTGCACAAGGTTATTCCCAAGAAGAAGGCTTGGATTATGATGAAACATTTGCTTTTGTTGCAAAGACTAGAAGCCATCGATTGTTTCTTGCATATCTCGCCTTCCACATGAAGTTCACAGTCTATCAAATGGATGTGAAAAGTGCATTTCTGAACGGTGTGCTTAAAGAAGAGGTTTATGTAGAACAGAATGAATGACCAAGTTTACAGGCTCAGAAAAGCCTTGTATGGTCTTAAGCAAGCACCTAGAGCATGGTATGATACTCTTTCTCAGTTTCTTACTGACCATGGTTTTGTCAAAGGAACTGCTGATAGAACTCTGTTTCGGGATAGAAGATGGGGAAGATATCTTCTTGGTTGGATATATGTTGATGACATCATTTTTGGATCTCCAAACCATCAGTTGTGTGAAAAGTTTTCAACACTGATGAAAGGCAAGTTTGAGATGTCAATGATGGGAGAGATGAATTTCTTTCTAGGTCTTCAAGTGAAACAATCAAAGGAAGGAATCTTCATCAACCGGACAAAGTACACCAGAGATCTGATTGCAAAATATGGTGTACAGAATTGCAATGCAGTTAGAATTTCTATGAATACTAACTACAAGATGGATCCTGATTCTGAAGGCAAATCAGGAAGTCATCCGATTATAGAGGAATCATTGGATCATTGCTCTATCTCACGAGCAAGTAGGGCGGATATAACATTTCTTTGTTGGGATATGTGCAAGATACCAAGCTAATCCTAAGGTTAGTCACATGGAGGCTGCCAAAAAGATGCTGAAGTATCTTAAGGGCACAGTGAATAGAGGATTATGGTATCCAGCTGATGATAACCTTGAATTAAAGGGTTACTCAGATACTGATTATGGAGGTTGTAGAATTGACAGGAGGTCCACTACAGGAACTTGTCAATTTCTTGGATGTAAGCTGATATCTTGGTTTTCGAAAAACAGACCTCGAGCAACAAGTATCTGCGAAATTTGAATACATGGCTGCAGAAGTTTCTTTGCTCGATCATTTTCGCTCGCACAACAATTAAGAGATTATAAAGTTGTAGCCAATGAAGTACCAATATTTTGTGACAATAATAGTGTCATTGCTATTTCACAAAATCCCAGATTGTGCACACCGGATGCAAGCATGTGGATATCGGACATCACTTCATCGAGATCATGTTGAGAAAAAGGACATCGGGATGGAGAAAATTCATACCGATAAGCAGAGAGCCGATATCTTGACTAAACCTTTTTGGTCAATCAAGATTTCGTGAACTATCGATTGAATTAGGGATGTTGGATCCAGGTGTATAGAGTAAAATCTGAAAAATTGAAGGTTTTCAGATGCATGAAGTTTCTCAGGATTCTACTGAGAAACTCAGGATAAAATTGAAATCTTGAATCGAGTCTCGAAACTCAGATTCATCAAGGTCAAGATTAAAGAGCATCTTGAACCCATTCAAGACTCAAAAGATCATCATCGACATTTTATCAAGGTCAATACTTAGTAAGACTGATAGAGGGAAATTAGTCTGAAGAAGTAATGACTCATGCAACTCATTTATTGCTTATGTGAAACTCACTAATCATTTGCAATAAATACAAAACACCTGAGGAATGTTTTTGGGCGGGATCTTTGAAAATTTTCCTAAAAAGGTCAACAGTCATTAAATGCTCTGTTACATTTAATAACCAATGAGGTTAAAATGGCGGCTTACTTTTCGGAGGATCGACCTTTCACATACCCGATTAATCTCAACCGCTGTTTTTCACCTAACCGGTACGATTCCCCACGATCTCACGATATATATTCTTTGAGAAGCCTTTTCAAGCCAATTTTATTAAACCCTTCATTCCCAAAATCCTCTGCAAATTAAATCCCTTTTTTACCCAGAAAAGCTTCATCGCTCAAAACCCTAAATCTTCAAATCTCAAAATGGCTCCTACCATATTCGAAAGATTGACCGAAATAAATAAGCCATGGTATGAGTACGTGGTTTCTTTGGAGAGTACTTCAAATGCCAAGCACGAAGAAGAAGCGCTCCACTTGATTCGGTTGGCGAAACTGACGAATCTAGTCGCAAACCGACCAGAGGCGGAGTATGCTCGCGAGGTAATAGAGTTCGTCTCAAATTTGGAAATAGATGAGGATGAGTGTATTGAGTCCAAGATTTTTGTTTCGCATCTTGAACAATCAATGAAGTATGTGGATTTTGTTCGAGAACTTTATATTGTTCCTAAGCATTTGAACGACGTTTTTGAGTTGTGCGATAGGGGAGATGATCCCTCTTTGTATATGTTGGGATGGGAGCAAGAGTATCTTGATGGGATTACTGAGAATCCTGTTAAGTTTGAAGCAACTCTGCATAAGCGGCATTTAAAGCCGAAGTACAAAGTGTTGATGGATATTGTTGGAAAGTGCATCATGAGTCGATCTGGAAGCTTTGAGCAGATCAGCACTCCTAAACTCCGACTGATGGCGGTGATTGAGGACTTACCCACCAAGGATTTCAACTGGCTGAAGTATCTGATCAAGGTGGTGAGTGAGCAAGCCAAGGTCATAAAAAGAGAGGATGGGGTAATATCGATCAAAGGCAGGATCCTCCATGCCACCAAAATAGCTTTTATTTTGGAAATGTGCCGAGAGGAGGAGGATATCTTTTCCAACTCTACTCCATTCCCTAAGTCCAAAGTAATGTTCAAGCCCATTGCTGCAAAGAGGACTATCAAGGGAAAGAAAGAGAAAATGGTGGAATCACCAGTTGCGGCTGCTGCTGAAGAAAGCCAACAAACCAGGAAGAAGGTGTTGTTGGAAGCCAAGAAGGAGCAGGGTGAGAGATTGAAGAAGCAAAAGACCCTTGCTCCAAAACGCAAAAGAATGGTGGTTCTCACTGATGATGAGGAGGAGGAAAGTGAGACTGAGGAGATTCAGCCTGAGAGCCAAACTGCTCAGAAATCGCCTTTACTTTTATTGGCTCAGGCTATCTCAAAGGCACAGGATCAAACTGAGGAGCAAGTCTTCTCTGAGGTTCTTGAGACGTCGCTTAGTTCTGATAAGTTCTCTCAAGAAATCTTTCAAGGACCTCAGACCTCAGAGCAAGTACAGATTCCTGCTGAGGAAGCACCTGCTCAGACCTCAAAAAATGTTCAGATTCCCTCTGAGGAAGTGCCCACTCAAGTCTCAGAGCAAACCGAATTTCCCGAGTGAGGCGCCCCACTGGACCTCGTAACCATGTCAGATTCAGACTGAGGAGCTGCCTGCCCAAACCTCAGAGTTTGCTAAGCCTCAGGAGCCGATGAATTTTGATGAGCTCCTGAATGAACTGTTAATCGATCTTTCAGCAGACTTTCCAACTGAACCTAAGAGCCCGATGCTCAAGAAAGGTGAAGCTGAAGAGACCGAATGGCGAAGCAAGGGGGAACAGTTCATCATTGACCGCTACCCTGAGCTTAGTTCATTCTCTGACCTCCAAGACATCTTCTTCAGATTGAGGTCAACGGTCTAGATCCTCAACCAAACTCTTCCGGAGATGCTCAACATTGCTTCATTTAGAGGCGAAGACTGGTGGAACGAGGAGACAACTTTTCTCACTGAATTCTCAGGATTCAGAAAAACCAAGCTTAGGATGAAAATCTCAGACTTTGATGAGCTTGTGAAGAGGAAAGTAGCTGAGAGGATTGCTGAAGTTGGTGCCCCGAGCTCCAAAGACAAATCTCAGGATGGGGACCAACAAGGGGATGATGAGAGTCAATCTCAGAAGGAGAAAGACTCAACTGATGCTAATCAGGCTATTGTCGAACATCCTCAGACTGAAGTTTGCCTTGATCAAGCTTCAGTGGACACCCAAGCTTCGGTGAATCCTGATTTGATCGAGTCCAAGCCCCAATTCAAACCGAAGCTCGTGTTCAGATCGAGACTCGGGATGAACGCCCAACTCGAGGGGCTGTGGTCAGTCGATATGCTCCTGAGATTGACCTCACCCCTGTGATGGAAAAGCTGGAGAAGGTTGAGCCAATCCTGAACAAAATTGCTCAGATGGAGGAAGTTTTGGCCAACCAAACTCAGAAGATTGATAGCTTTGAGTTCTTCTTCTAACCGGTGCAACTTCGGGATACTCTTACGAGACATGTCGACCTCCATGGAAGGAAAAATTAGAAGAGAAGATGGAGGGGTCAAGGGAGCTTAATGCAGAGTCAAGCGAAGCATCGAGAATGCACTCGAATTCTAGAAGCAAAGTTGGTAGAGAAGAATGAGATCTTTGGTAAAGAATCTTTGTTGAGGAGATGAGCTCAATGCTCATGGACAAGATGTGAGATATGTTCAAGGAAGCTCTCTAGCCAATTTGCTCATCGTCTCAAGAATTCTCTATGGCGAAGAACCACCTTAGGAGGCTCGAGGAGGGAGCAAGATCGGATGGCGGGGAGGTGCGGAGTGTCAAGAAGAACAATACCATATGGACACAAAGACTCTCCAAAGCTTTCGCCAGAGTATGGTTCAAGAAGGGAAGACACGGAGCCGATCTCGTGGTTTTATTGGAACATACTCGAAGGGCAAGGTTGTCAAGGATTTGAAAAAGAAGATTATTGCGAAGCCATGAAGGAGATAGAGGCCACCGAGAAGCTAAAGTTCAAGAAGGTGGAGAAGTTTAATCTACACTTCGAGGTTTCAGAGGAAACAATGCAAAAAGTTGCAATAGAGAAACTGAGTGGTAGAGGAAGAATTGGTACAAGCCTAACTGGTGCTGAAATGCCCATCAAGAGAAAGGCTATGGCGATGGAAGAGCCTGAGGGCCAAAAGAGCAAAGGCTTCTAAGCCAATTCAGAGAAAATTGATCCTTGGATATTGAAGAATCTAAGGTTGAGCAAAAGAAGAAGGTCTTCAATACCGAAAGCGCCTGAAAACACTCCAAATTGAACAAGCTAAAAATCTTTATACGCTTTTTCGTGTACCGGTGATCGAAAAAAAGGTAGAAGAAGAGCGTAAAAAGAAGGAGTGGGTTAAAAAAGTTCGCAAGCAAGAGGAGAGGGAACACAAAAGCACAGAAATGGCCGCATGTTGACAAATGGATGCCAGTCCAGCTCAACGATGCATGGGAAGAAATTAAGAGAACTTTTGGGTTTTATTACGATGTGCTCAGAGAATGGAGAGGGGAGAGCTCAGATCCCAATGAGGCTTTCATCGACTATCTCCTGACCTTCTATCCTAAATATCTTCAAGGCTGGATAAATCTTGCGGATGAAGGAAAGGTGCAGATAACCGTCCCTGGTCCATACGTGTACCCTCCTCCCGGCTGGAGAATGACTGTGTTAATGAGAAAGTCATTGCTCAAGAAATATCTCAGTACGCCATTCAATTGGGTCTGACAGGGAACAATCCTGATATCATTAAAGAAAGAGATGCACTGAAAAGAAGATATTACGGAATGTTCAACCTTGAAGTCCCTGCTGATGAGGTAGAAGAAGATCAGAACTGAAGAGCCGAGCTGAAGAACAGAAGAAGACTAAAGAATGAAGACTCAGAAGATTCATGTAATCCTTAATTTTTTTTTTTGTTTTTTGATTTTGTTAGATAAGATTCATTGTAACTTGTAACAGTCTACCTATCATCAATGAAAACTTATCATTTATGCTCAAAAGATATTATCTCATTATCTTATTTACATGTCTTTTAATTTTGATATGCCTGAATGATTGTCTCTGAATTAATTGTTGGGAAATTAAGTATTTGGTGATGAATCCTTTGAGAGATTTTTTACTGAAGAAATTGTTGGGAGATTAATTGTTGAGAGACTCATTAGTTGTGGGGGAAATTGTTGGAAAAGTCTCTGTTGGAGATAAAACCAATCTTGTAATAGGATAAATTGAAACATGAGTATAGGTTAAGTATGTTTGTAACAAGATAGGTTTTGGCATCATAAAAAAGGGAGAAATTATTGGGAGATGAATTTAATAAAGATATGATTTTGATTAGATCTCAAAACCCCTGAGTATGACATGTTCAGGATAATCATGATAGTGAGTCGAGATTAGGTTTTTAGAGTATTCGAGGATGATATCTCAAAAATGTATAGTCGCCAGACATATAGATCAAGAAATTAAGACTCAAAGTGAGAAAGAATCAAGACTGAAAGAGAAATCGAGATATCAAGACTCAAAGCAGAAATCGAGATATCAAGACTCAAGATGAAACCGAGGAATCAAGACTCAACATGAAGACTCAAAGATATCGGCCAAGATATCTCAGAAGATTCGTAAGATCCTCAAGACTCGAAGACCTAACACTCGTAAGACTCAAGTAAGATCAAGATCAAGATCAAGAATACTAAAGCACAAAAGAATTATCAAGACTCAAAGAATGTATCAATGCTCAAGATAAACCTCAATGTTCCGAGGCAATCAAAATATCTATCCAAGGATGCAACATCGAGAAGATCGCGATTCCTTAGAAAAATAGATATTGCCCAAGACATTCAAATGCGCATAAAAGGAACTAAGACAAGTGTTGTTAAGGTTATATCACCGTAGATTGTAATTAAAAAGAGCCATTGAATCGTTTACCTTTAACTGGAGACAAAAAGTCAAAAAGAGGAAGACAACATCAGACTATATCGACAATCGACAATGACGATGTGTCATTGAAAAGATGTTAGAAGTACTAAGTTCCAGACGCAAAAAGTGAAGACCGGCTACATGAAAGGTTATTGCTAAAAACGTGTTAGGGAGTGTCAAACCCTAAATATAATAAGTTTCTCACACATATAAGAGTAAACTCACGTTTATCTCTTCCAACGGATAGTTTTTCAAGAGTAACTTGGTGTATGCTTATAAATACTTGTGACCCTCTATATTGTAAGGTTCTGAAATTTGTAAGCAACTCAAGAGCTCAAACTTATTATTGCAAGTTGAAGCACTCGAAAAACCAAGAATTTCCCAAGTGCTTTAAATCGAAGAGAGCTCATTCCACTAAGCTCAAGCTTGATAAGATATATCTAAAGCTTAATCGAGATATCCTAGCCTTTACATTATTCTTAATTGTAAATGATATCTCATCCTAGTTGAAACCAATAAGAAACCCCAAACCCTTTGTAAGGTAGTTTGAGTGTGATTGTTGGTGAGATTGGAGTTGTAAAAGAGTAAGTAAACTACATTGAGGTAGAATAAAAAGCTACAGAGAAAGTGAGTAATCTATCTTGGATATCTGAGAAAGCTTGTGTGTGTTTTGAGTTAAGAACTACGGAGAGTGTAGTCGAGAAAAGCTCAAAATAGAAAGGTTAGTAAACTACAGAGGTAGAATAAAACCTTAGGAAGTGGAAAGGTTAGTAAACTACGGAGGATTGAGTAAAACGGCAAGAAGTGATTAGTGAATTTCTCCGAAGAGATAAGGGAGAGTGGGCGTAGGAGCTGAGTCTACGAACCACTATAATTTCTTTGTGTTCTTTACTTTACATTTTTGCTTGATTTATCTGTTGCATTACTTTGTTTTGAAAGCATATTTTCACCGATATTTCGGTTGGAATCAATCCATTTGGAAGTTGCATATAATTGAATCACAAACCAATCACTATTCCATTTAAAGGAAGGGTTTTTAAAGAAAAACTTAGAACGAGTATAAATAAAGGGCCAATCATTTTCGCACATCCGAGTAGCTAGAACAGATAGTTATCAAACTGAACTTACTCTTCTGAGGGTTCAATAAGTTAGTTATCTGATCCAAGCAACTCAGGATCTCTGAAAACTTAGGACTCAGTTGGGATTATCCGGAGGTATCGAAAAGCATTTCGGGATCACCGTCTCGATGAGACTTTGACTCGAGGCGATTTGTGTTTCTCGGGACCAAATTATCGCGACAACCCCGACCCAGTTCGCCGATAAAAAAAAAAGTTTTAAAATCATTTGAACACGCCAGTATTCCCCCCATGGCGTGTAAAAGCTACGTTCTTGGGGGAATGGCAAAGAACCATTCTTCTGTTAGTAATTTTTATCTCCCAAGGCAAACCACTCCTCGCCGCTCGTAAATGGCGGCAGCTCCCGGCTTTTGCCGCCACAACCTCGTTTCCTTCCAAAGAATTCCCAATCGCCGCCCTCACTCCGCTAACTTGAGCGGCTCCGCCGCTTCTTTTAGTTTGAAGAACAAGATTGGATTTCAGTTTTATCGTAGAGAATGCTGCTTATCACCCCCTGGTAAATTCGGCGGTTTGAAATACCAGAAACGGCGTCGTTTTTCCAAGGTCTGCTCCCAAGCTACTGACACCACCGACCTTGAAATTGCGGCTCGTGCGGCGGGCAAAGACCGCCTCATGAAGGTCCGAATTCTAGTTTTTTCCTCAGTCTAGATTTCCATGCCCTACCTAAATTGGTTTCTTTTTAAATTAGAGAATTATAGAAATAAACTACTGTCGAAATTTTGGCTGCAATTTCTGGCATTTCAAAATATGTAAGGCTCAATTGGTTAGGGAGAATTTGAAATGAATGAATTTGAAAATAATAAGTGTAAAAATGCATATATTTCAAATCATGAATTGTCAAGAGATGAGAGAGAAGAGAAGAGAGTGAGGAGGAGAAAGATGGAATGGGTGGAGATGAGGGGATTTAAAATGACATGGTTTTGATGAGGATTTGAAATTCCTCCATTTTAAGCTAGACTCAAATCTAAGTATATGTAAATTCATTTAACTCAAGTGGAGAGATTGGTGATTTATGTTTGAAATCCATGGATTTCGAATTCATCCATCGAAATGGAGCCTAAGGGGATTTATCTTTGGGAGAGGTTGTTTTTGTTGCTTTTATCTATTTATTATTGTGTAGTATGTGGTGCGGTTGAATGAATATATTGATTTGACAATGCAGGTGCCTTCATCGAGGATAAGGAACTTCTGCATTATAGCACATATTGATCATGGGAAATCGACGCTTGCAGATAAACTTCTGCAGACGACTGGGACAGTGGAGATCAGACAAATGAAGGAACAGTTTCTTGATAATATGGACTTGGAGAGAGAAAGAGGCATCACCATCAAATTGCAGGTACTCATGTCTCTGTGTGTGTACTGCCTTGGTTTCTTAATGGTTTATTGGTTGAATTATATTGTTGCAATATTTGCTGGTTTATAAATGTTAAATATAGTTTTAACAACCTAAAAGCAACATAGCTCGAAACTATACTTTCTGTACGATCATTGGCTTACTATTTATATTGATTACTCTTAAAATTGGTTTTTATTATATGCTACTGCATACTTACTATTTATTTTATGGAAATACCTTTAGTTTCATTATTTTCCCCTTTAAACTTTTAAAAATTGAATCCTGTCTGATAACTAAACCTATGCCAGCAATTCTTAAAACTGTGGTTCCTGCTTCTGAAAGTGATTTTACAAGCATTTCTACTTAATGTTGAATTTTCCATTCTTTCATCTTTTTTCTTATAGGCTGCAAGGATGCGTTTTATGTATAACGGTGAACCTTATTGCCTGAATCTTATTGATACCCCGGGTCATGTTGATTTCTCCTATGAGGTACATTTTGATCCTTATTGCATCAATAGTTTTCTCACTATTTTTGTAATTCTAAAAAAAAAAATTTTTTGATTATAGTGGATATGCTAACTTTTCAAGAAATGAAAAGCCATATTTATATATTCGACATGCAAAAGAAAAAACAAGAGTAAGCACATGCCTTCTGCAGTTGGAGTGGTTTCCCTTTTGTGCATTACTCTGAGACTTAAAATATGATCTTTGGGCAACTATTCTATCCATTATACATATATCTTTTACTTTTCTTTTATTTACCTAAATCTGCTAGCACGGAGCTGCTATTGAGTTACTGGTTGCAATGGTATTGTCCTTCATATATATCAAGTTTCTTAATATTCATAAAATTAAATAAGCCTGGAAAAAAGATTCTCTTTGATTTCAAGGAAGCATATCATTTATTCTTTTTATCAAATGCCTAATATGTCTTTATTCGGTATGCTATAATGATTTCTGAAAAAAATTTAGGTTTCTCGCTCCCTTGCTGCCTGTGAAGGTGCTCTTCTTGTAGTAGATGCCTCCCAGGTACCTCTGCATTCTTTATAGTTTTCAAAATCTATCATTCACTCTATCTTATTATAATATATGTGTAATTGAAGTCTTACATGCTTTCTTAGGGAGTTGAGGCCCAGACATTGGCCAATGTATATTTGGCCTTGGAAAGCAATCTTGAGATAATTCCAGTAAGTTTGATGTCTCCAAGTTCTGATTTATGCATCAATTCATTTCCACCTTTCAAATTATTAATTTGTTAAAATTGCAAGCTGCCTTCTGGAGGATAAAAATCTGTCCATTAGACTGCATGCTTCATAGAAGCTTGCATGTTGAAATTATGTCTGGTGGATAATATGTATCCGAGCAAGCTTGCATGGAGGATTCTTTTATTACTTTGTCTTTGTGGAGAGCGTCTCTTGATATTCTTTTTTACAAGTAATGAAGGACTTGGATGTGAAATACCATACGTAAAAGAGCAAGTTAGGGAATTCTGTGTATATTATTGATGTACAAGACTCCCGTATTTATGGTGGGAGAAATAGACCTAGAGTTATCCAATACAAATAATACCAAAAGTATAAAGATCTACCTATCATACAAGATAGTAAGACAACCATACAAGGAAAATATATATACTAATCTTCAACACTCTCTCTCAATATCAGATTAGGCTTCAATGTTTAGATGTCCTTAATTCTTAACGATAACCCTTTTCGTGGAGATTTCTTAATCTATTTAAGAATCCTAATAGTAACATCCCAATGAACGTGCTTTAGCTTGTGCATTAATCAACTGATATTTCAACTTCAATGGAAATATTTAGTCTGGTTCTTTTCTTTTTTTTTTTTTTTAAAGAAACAATAGATTTTATTAATGTAGAAGAAATACAAGGGATGAGCAATCCTTTTCATAGTTTACCATAAGAAGATCTTTCAAGAATTACAACATCAATCATAAAGCATAACACCAGTCTCTAACTAAGTCCGAAACATAACACCTTTAAAGTTCCTACTTCTAAGTAGATAAGTTATCCCTGAAGATGTCTGTATTTTGTTTTATCTTCCAAGGGACCACTACTACCATCCCAAACACTCGTGTTGATATCTATAGGAGTATCGACAAATTCTGTTCTTAGAAATCCAGTTTCCAAGTAAACCTGTAGCATATTTCACTGGAAGCGTAGGTGTTAGGGATCCAGGGTTTGCGCCCTTTTCAAGGCGCAATTAGAAGCGGGTTGCTCCACGATTTAAAAAAAAAATTCTATTCTGGGGTGATTTGCATATGAGACTTACTCATATTGTTGAGGGAAATTAAATAAATGAATTGATTCCCACCTTCTCTACAAGTTCGGACTTTTACATGAGACGGAATTCTTTCATGGTATCAGAGTCTTTGGCTCAGCCCAGATTCTGGGTTCGATTCTCGTGGAAAGCACTCCGCCCATTTAAATTGTCCACTCGTTGGGCCTCCTCCCCAGAGGGCAGAGGCAATGATTCGGCCCACGAGTGAGGGAGAGTGTTGAGGGAAATTAAATAAATGAATTTATTCCCACCCTCTCTACATGTTCGGACTTTTAGATGAAACGGAATTCTTTCACATATCATATGTATAGAGGAGTTTGCTAACAATAGGAAGTTGCATTTTCCCGTCAAAAACATATTACAAAAATTGAATTTTTTATTTTTTCCACCCTAATTTTAAATTTCATTAATTTTAACATTTTAAGTCTGTTTTCAACGTATAGAATATCAAATTAATTTTCTTTAATGATCTTTAATATGACATACATATTGCATTTATAAATTTATTGAGATTTGATATTTTTTTTATTGAATATGAGTTTTTGTATTTTAGATACATCTCACATTACATTGTTCATATAAAAATTGTCCGTATACGCAGATGATAATTTCTAGTAAAAGAAGAAACAACATAGCCGCCATCGTTTCTCTCATGTTGTGCCTGGGTTTCTTTTTCTCTTATAATTTTGAAAATTATCTCTTATCTCTTTTTTTTTTTTTTTACTTATGCCGTGTTTTAAACTCTATATCTCCTTCCCATAGCAAGAGATTTGACTAGTCTTTGATTAGATAAGATTATATATTTTTTCCATAGCAAAAGATTTGGCAAATCTTTATTTATTTAAGATTAGTATTTCTCAAATGACAAAGTCTTGTATGCACCAGGTGCACTGTGCAACTCAAGGGCATTTTCAAAACGGTGTTAGTTGTGTTTCACTGAACAGTATTAGTTGTGCACCGATACTGTTCAAGTTTTACAACGAATACTTTTAAGTGAAAACAATCAATACCGGTTAAAAATGCACTTGAATTGCATGGTGCACCTGGTGTACAAGAGTCTTACTCCCCCCCCAAACACTAATATCGCCTGGTACCAGAGAATGATCTTGGATTATTTTCTTTCCCTCGTTTCTCTGCTGCCCTAGTTATCCATTCATCTCCCAAACCCTGTAAACCTGGTTTTGGGTTTTTAAATCCTAGTCCGGATCTACTTTGGGGTTTTTGAAATCTGGTTTAACAAGACCACCAGTACAACACCTATAAACCTACTATCACACTTTTCAGCACAACCAATTCTCTTTCCTTACACTTTAATATATTTAAATCATAACCCACTACATCCAATCATTACAATCATATTCAATAACAATATAAATAATACAAAATCATTTACTCTTACACATTGATTTGACATAAAGTCAAATCTCACCCTAATCAAAAACCCGAAGCAAACATACCTTACTGTATCACGATTTCAAAATCCCATAGATTTCAAAACCGGTTTTTAAAAATCACTTAAAACCCAAAAAAATCATCCTTTCGTTCCTCCTTTCGAGTCACCGAGCTGAATTGACTTCTGATTCTCACCTCCCACACCATCTGATTTTCCGCCCTTAGATGGACTGACGAGTTGATTTTGTGACTTTTGATTTTCATACAGTTCTAAATGAAATCAAAGAGTTCTACAGTTTCATGCTAACAATAATGGATTTGACTGATTGAGGTGGTAAATTTTTTGTCACTCATGATTAGTTTGCCAGAGCATGCTGTGGGCTACAAAATTCATTTAAAGTAGGTTCTAAGTATGTTCATTATTCTTGTTTTCTTTCTTTTGATGAATGAATGTTCACCTTTAGTACCCAGTTTTGTTAAGTGAGTTAGGATCAATGATCAGGATATGCATAATGTTTTTCTGGGATTTCCCGTGGAAATTATTGCAGTTGTATGTGTTGTATTTTAGTTCATGAATATAATGTTCAAGAACTATAATCTACTGAGAAGTTTGTCAACTTTACTTGGTATGACCCGATGAAAATGTACTCCTGATCAAAGTTTGTTCTCTATTACCATATTTCATTGCGCGTAGCTAGCTTTTGCGGAATTGTGGTAGCTATTCGCTATGGCTAACGTGTTCTCAATCTTTTTGAATCGTTTTTCAATCTGCAGGTTTTGAACAAGATAGATCTTCCAGGTGCGGAGCCTGAACGTGTTTCCCGAGAGATAGAAGAGGTTCGTATAAGAAATATAAAGTATGCACTTTAGCATGGGCTTGAAATTCAAACAAGTGATAATGCTCATAGGGTATGTTGTTTATGGATTGGAGTGGATTTCAAATCCAGCAGGGTAGATTTGATGAATAGTGAAAGGTGTATTTGGATTTTGTATATGTTTGGAAGTGTGGATTTTGTATGATTTGATAGAGTAAGATTTTAAAGGAGTAGGTTTCCAGTGAAACTTGTTCATAGTGAAATTTATACCATTACACTTATAAACTAATACTATAACACTTATCAACTGATACCACTACACTTATAAATTGAATTTAGCATTGGATGCTATAGGTATCAGTTTATAAGTGGAGTGGTATCATTTGATAAGTGTAATGGTATCAATTTCATAGTATGAACAAGTTTCACAGGAGAGTTTGTGTTTTAAGAAGTATGTGATAGATGATTGATTGTATATTGGAAATTGTGTGTTGAGTAGGAGAGAGAGATATAACGTAAATAAGGAGGAAAAAGAGTGTTCAGTTGGATAGATAATAATAATTAAAAAGTGGGAAATAGATGATTGATAGTATATTGGAAATTGTGTTGAAAAATGTAAAATAGATGTATTATATGTACTATAGGGTAGATTTAGAGGATTTGAAAAATCCTATAACAAAATCTGAATAAACTAACAAGGATTTGGATTTAAAGTAAAGAAAGTGGGGTGGGTAGCTGTAAACAAACTGGCCCCTAGATTTTTCGTTTCTTTGGTGCATCAGCTATTCATCATGTGTTCCACTTAAAGGAGACAATTCTATATGTGCTGGGTGATAAATTTTCATCTGCCTAGGATTTTTATTTCTCTCTACCATATTTTTGTCACTTATTAAGTGATTGCACCTCAGTTGTATATTTTTCCTATTTTCTTAGGTCGTTGGTCTTGATTGTAGTGATGCAACTTATTGCTCTGCAAAGGTTGGTATTATGTCCCTCTTTCTCCTTAGCCATCATAACTTTCTAAGCAGTTTTGTTTTTTCTCTAGGTATTCCTATGATAGTGGGAACATACAAGCAATTATGTAAATAAAAGATCCTTTGTGGAGTTATTTTTCGTGAATATCAAACATTTGCTGTTATTTTGTAGGAAGGAATAGGTATCAATGAAATCCTAAGTGCAATTATTCAAAAGATCCCTCCTCCTCAGGATACTGCAGAGAGGCCTTTGAGGGCTCTCATATTTGATAGGTATCTGATTTAGGTACTATGATCAATCTCCAATATAAGTTTGCTTATATCACCAAATCTTGATGAGTTGATATTTCCTTGCATGATATATGTGCTTGGATTTTGTATACTTTATGTTATATGTTGTTCTGATTTCTTTAACCTATCCTCTACAACTGGAAAGATAGTGCAGGAACCATCAGTTATCTTTACTTACATGATGTTTTATTTGTCTTCCTATCTGTATTCTATCAAGGTTGAATAAAATAAGCGTTTGTGGATTCCTTGTTGGAAAGATCTTTTTTGATGGGAGGAAGATTTGTATATTATGCCCCTATCTTGTTGTGAAAAAAATGATCATCATATCTTAAGAAAAAATTATATAGATTTGAAACCACAAAGTAGCTGATCAAATTTATCTGAGATGCTAGTTCAATTGGTTCTTGCTTTGGTTATGAATTTTAAGAGCTGCTGATAGCATGTGATTTTCACAATTTCTTTGCAGTTACTACGATGCTTACCGAGGTGTCATTGTATATTTTCGAATTATTGATGGGACTATAAAAAAAGGTGATAGGGTACTGTTTATGGCCAGTGGAAAGGTATGGCTTATTTCTAGCAGCTTGATGAAACCACTTTTTTGTTAATTGTTTTGTTAGGGGTTGATGGTGTATTAGCAAGCTGTTTTCTGACCTTCCACTTCTGAAAATATATGAATATTTTGAAAAGGAGTATATATTTCCATATATTAATGGATGTATATTATGTAGTATATAATATTAAAGACCATACATAACTTTGTTAATATTATTAATTGATTAATCATTATTTTTTATTGAGGCATAAAAAACCAAGTGGCACCTCCTTAGCTGTAATAGATAGTTTCGTTATGTCATGTACATGATCAGCCATAAATATTTACAAGTTGAAAACATATTTTAACTGTCACATGCATGAATGCGGATAGAGCTTTAGACCTTCGAGTGAATGTTGCAGTTTCAAAATGAAGGGATCAAATCAGAATTGAATTTAAACTAAATATGAGGATATTACCCCAAGATGGAACTTTTTGTCTTCGCCTTTTGGATTATTTCTACATGCACACTTTCAGTTAATCATTTATTTTTTTACTCCACTATTGTTTTAACAAATTCTATTTCAGCAGTTTGAAGTTAAAAAAAATGTAATGCATTATTATATCTCTATGGGTAACTGTTAAGTTACTTTGATGTTGTGTTTATCAAATTTACAATGACAGATTTTTCCAATCATGTATTTCTTTAAGCCTGTGCTTTTGCGTTGGTGCGCAGTACTAGTTCCTCTTATTATTATCGTCCACATAAACAATTCCTTAGTATTATTGTCATACCTGGACATGCAAAGAGACAAACCTGCTTTTAGTGTTGCTAATTCTTCTCCTAAAAGTCTCTTATAGTCATTTCTGTACAATTCAATGTACTTTATGGATAGAGGAATACATAGAGTTGAACATAGAAAAATATGAAACTGAAAGATATTGTTGAAATTGTTCATTTGGAATTTCCCAAAAAACTAATTATTAAAGCATGGAATGCATATATAGTGCATGCTTTCTCACCATAAAATCTCAAATTGCAGGACTATTATGCTGATGAAGTTGGAGTTTTATCTCCAAATCAGTTGCAGGTTGATCAGTTAAATGCTGGAGAGGTGGAAATTCTGATCCAATCTGACCTTGCATTAAGTTCAAAACTTTTTGATTTTAGTTGCTTAGAAAATTTCACATGATATTTCTTAATCCCCGTAACCCTGGGCTCATTGTAAAATGTAAGGTAAAGGATTTTGTTTATGTGGGTAGAGAATTCCTGATCACCAACAAAAGAAATGTCTTATCCTCCAATTTGCCAATAAATAGGATGATCATTTTATGTATTACTTTTATGTGGTATGCGATAATTGATTTATTGACAAACAAACTAATACTAGCTGCTGTGTGCATCTCGTATTATGTTTTACTTGTTCAGCCTATTTCTTTACCAGTTGATGAGTCCATATGCTTGTTATCTGCTAAAGTATTTACAAGTTGACAGTGTCTTATATGCACAGGTGCACCAATGCAGTTCAATTGCATTTTTAGATGGTATTAGTTGTTTATCTAAAAGGCATTAGTTGGTCAGTATTAATTGCTTTCACTGAACAGCATTAGTTATTATTTTCACTGAAAAGTATTAGTTGTGTACAGCTGCACCGTGCAACAGGTTTACAAGAGACTTACTCTTACAAGTTCAATTCTTTCAGGTTGGGTATCTTTCAGCTTCAATTAGATCAGTGGCAGATGCTAGGGTTGGTGATACGATTACACATTACAGTAGAAAGGCTGAAAAATCTCTTCCAGGATACAAGGAAGCTACGCCAATGGTTTTCTGTGGCTTGTTCCCTGTTGATGCTGACCAGTATTAATCCGTTTCATCTTTCTTTTCAGTAAATGCATCTATACATATGATGAGCTATAATTTTTGTTGAATTGTTATAGGTTTTCTGAATTGCGTGAGGCTTTAGAGAAATTGCAGCTCAATGATGCTGCTCTAAGGGTAGGGTGCTTTTCTTAAACTGACTGTGTTGTCACATACTTTATGCGCTGAACTTACTGATTGAACTCATTATTTATTGAAGATATTTTACTAAATATATATATTTATATATATATATATATATATATATATATATATATATATGTCTGTTGTCACATAAAAATTCCCCAACTACTTTCTATCATTCTTTTTAGAGAAAACATCAGTTGTGAAAGATAAATATTAGAATCTTCTTAATGTAGTTATATTAGTTGTGTTTTTTTTTTTGGATAAAATTCATATATTTCTTTTCATCATCATGATTCTTGAAAGACACTATAGTTGATTTACTCTTGCTGACGCACACGTTGTCATGATTGGTTGTGATATGAGGCTATCCTTCGATGAATGTTCATACTGGATTAATTTGATGATGAGTTACGATACAACTATATTTGGCTATCCTTCACATTTAAGTGAGAAATGGAATCATATTGCATTATTTTTTGAATTTGAGGAACATTGGGGATAGTGATATACTATTAGGTTTTACTGTAAAGAATATTCATAAATATATAAAAAAAAAAGCCCGATCTAAAATATACCTGTGCACCATGGTGGACAAATCAGCAAATAACAATATAATTAACAACATAAACCTTTGCCTGTACGTTTGTTTCCTCCACATAAACCTTTGCCTGTGTAAGAAGGTTGTTTGTTTAGCACAGCATCAAATACATAGGCTTGGAAGAAGCTTTCAAACCCAACACATCTTTTTCTGTTTTCGTCATTCCTTTCTTCCTTATTCCTCCCGTAGCTGCTAACATGATAGAGCGGAAATGCTGCAACACTCTTAAAAGATCCAGGAAGTGCAGGAAATGTACAACATTTTTTGGAAAGTTCAACTCGAATTCACCTGAAAAATTGTAGGAAGTCCATTATTATGTGAACATGCACATGACATGGACATGTGAAACAAGGATCAACGGTTTCTGTAGTTTTGAATGCTTTATGCGCTTCTCTACAGAAGTTCATTTTCTATCTTCTTCATCAAATGAGTTTCTGCTGAGTCATTTTTCAGTTATGAGTTGGCAAATGCTTCTATGCACACTGTGCAACTCAAGTGCAATTTTAAATGGTATTAGTTGTTTTACTAAAAGGTATTAGTTGGTCAGCGGAAAAGTATTAGTTGTTTTCATTGATCAGTATTAGTTGTGCACCAGTTGCACGGTGCAACTGGGCTGTCAAGTGTTACTCTTATGAGTTTTATCTGAAGTCTAAGGCCTTGTTTCATTGTTTGTTTGTAGTTTTGAGGGGATTTGAAATCGTGTAGAGAGGATTTGGAAGGATTTGGAATAAAATAAAAAGTTTATTTGAAAAAGGTACGATAGGTGTATTATAGGTATTATAGAGTAGAACTTTGGAGGATTTAAAATCCAATACTGAAATTCTGATAAACATATAGGGATTTGGGATTTGAAATCCTGGAAGCGGCTTCCCACACTATAAACAAACAAGGCCTAAGTCCTTAGCTGATGCATTCTTATCTATATGATGAATTCCATGGAAAAGCTCTCTCAACAAGTGCAATTATGTTTCAGTTTGAGCCTGAGACCTCAAATGCCATGGGATTTGGCTTTAGATGTGGGTTTCTTGGACTTCTTCATATGGAAATTGTTCAGGTTAGAGTTTATAACCTTTTCTGTTGTTTTTATCTTTGTTGTGTTCGGTTGTATTGCCTACAGCATGATAAATTCTGTTCTGCAGGAAAGGCTGGAACGTGAGTACGATTTGAGTTTAATAACCACAGCCCCAAGTGTGGTTTATAGAGTCCATTGCTCAAACGGTGATACTGTAAATTCCTTTCATCCCGTTGTTATATTTCATTTATTTGCTTTAGATTTTCAGTTTGGAAAATATATAGAAAATAACCTATCACTCTGAAGCTCCGGTATTACTTATTTATTAATTTTATTTTTTTCCTTGGAGAATAAGGACTACACATTAGAATTAAAAGTTGGCTGAATGATTTTAAGTGAATATTTTTGATACTCAACTATATAATTTGTACAATCTAATTACAATCAACGGAATAAATCAATCTACCAATCAATCAAGCTGATAAAGGGAACACAATAAAATCCGAATGATATAGACTGATTGATTGTTTAATTTGCACGTTTCCATATGCATCAGTGTGTATCTTATCATAGATTCCTGTTTTTAGCTGCTGATACATTTTGTTTTACCAGCTGAATCCATTGGTTCATCTGTTTGTAACTTGGATATGCAAACTGACTTTTGTGGTATTTATCTTCTATAGAAAAATGTTACTCAAACCTCAAGGTAAAATTGACTAAGCAAATAAGTCACCATGGTGATGTTTCCAATTTGTTTTTGTCAAACCTCAGTAGAGGAAGTGTGGAGAAGGTTAGTTTAGTGTATCATGGTGGGTTCATGTCATAAAGAATTTATCCTTCTTTGCATCAGACATTGCTAAAGATTGGAGTGTTGTGCTTTAAATTGTATGCTTGTAAAGGTACCCTATCCCTTTTTAGTTATCCTGTTTTAGTTAATAAAATTTTTTGTTACTTATCAAATCAATGGTATTAGCACTTTGGACCTACACTGAAACTAGTCGACATTTCTTCATGCAGTGGAGCACTAAAAGATATATGCACTTAAGAAGATTTCTGTTACCTCTGATGTTTAGATAGGATCTATTATTATCTTGACCTAAGTTGTCTGGTTTTTGGTATTAAGAACTTCAGATATATTTGAGTCTTCGTATTTTCATTTTTAATGAGTAGGGTCCCTGTACTTTTATTTATAAACATGGAGTCCTTGAATTTTCATTTGCATCAAATTGTGTTTCGTTGCTTATATTTAGAATTGAGTTTTTCCTCATTTATATTGGAGATATAGCAGACACTAAGCATAAACCCAATTTTAATGCAAATAAAGGTATTAAGATAATTTTTACAAGCAAAAATACGTTTACTTGTTTTCGATATAGATAGTATAAGGACTAAATGTTTTCAATTAAAAGTACTGTATTTTCAATAAAAGAAGCAAGTAGAGAGTATTTGTAGAAAATAATTCTATATGCTATATTTATCTTAGATGTGTTATAGTCAAGACATTTTGGAGGGCTCATGCAAAATGCACCTGCTGCAGTAAACTGAACAGCCTCTAAACATGTTTGGTTGTAGATTATTGGATGACTTGCAATTAAAGCTGCATGGTGTCACCTTTTGCACCTTCTTTTTCTTCTTCTGAAATTTACAACCAAACATACCTATCTCAAGAAAGACGCAAAAAATATGCAAACAGTTACTATTTAAACTACGTCTAGCAACCTGCAGCATCTGCCACATGGAATTTATACTGTATATTGAGTTAGTTATGAGAGAACTGTGATTTGAGCTAGTTAGCAAATGAGAAGTCCATAATAATGGTCAACTTCTTAGACCTTTTTCCTTTGCTTGTATATTCTGACTAATTGAGCATTTTTTAATTCATTTATTAAATTGTGTGCCACTAATTTAATCGTGCTTCCCAAGTCTAAGACATTGTTTGCACATTTACTTCATGTTCTGTATTCTTCTGATTTAGGTTGAATGTTCAAATCCTTCCTTACTTCCTGAACCTGGAAACAGAAGGTCAATTGAAGAGCCATTTGTTAAGGTTGTTTAGTCAAGTTGCCCAGTTTTGGATATATAACACAATTTTGATCCTGTGTCTTGAGAATTAAGTTAACGTTTCTTGTACAGATTGAACTGCTAACTCCAAAAGATTATATTGGTGCACTTATGGAACTTGCTCAAGATCGGAGAGGAGTATTCAAAGAAATTAAGTTCATTTCAGAGAACAGAGCATCACTTACTTACGACTTACCACTCGCTGAGGTATCCCTTGTGAAGCTTATAAAAATGTTGCGTTGGTATTGATAAATAGGAGTTTTTTCAATTCAGGGCCCGAAAAATAGTAAAACTATCAATTAAAGGTCTGGAAGATTTTTTCTATTGATTCAGGACCTGAAAAATAAGAAATTATCAATTCGGAACCTGAAGACAAAAACTATCAATTTAGTACTAACAAATTTTAAGATCATGTTTGACATCTTATTATTCTAGATACCAACAATATCTTTATAAATCACAATTTTAAATAAAAGCTATATTAATTTCATGCAAAAATAAGAAAATATAAGAATAAAATAATAATTATGTATATTAATAAAAAAGGCTATAAACTATAAGATATCAAATTATCTCTTAAAATTTGTAAGTGCTAAATTGATAATTTCTATCTTTCAGGCCTGAAATTGTTAGTTTTGTATTTTTTGAGGTCTCAGATCGATAGGACAAATCTTTTAAGTCCCTAATTGATAGTTTTACTATTTTTCAGGTTTTGAATTGACAATATTCTTAAATAGAGTACATTCAATTTAGAGATCCTGTACATATTCCCACATTTATTATCACTTCTGCTACTGGCAGGGGCAATTACCATGTTCTTAAGCTGATGTTTGTTTTGGGTTTCAATTGACTTTTAAAAAACCGGTTTTAAAATCCTGATAAATATTAAGGTTTATGTTTGTTTTAGGTTTTTGAGTAGGGTGAGATTTAACTTTATGTCAAATAAATGTGCAAGAGTGAATGAAGGTGTATTATTATATTATTGTTGAGTGTGATTGTACTGATTGGATGATGTAAATTATGATTTAAATATATTAAGAAAATTGATTGTATAAAAAAAGTGTGATAGTAGGTTATAGGTGTTGTAGTGGTCGTTTTTTATAAACTGAATTTCAAAATTCTAAACTAGAACTGGTTTTAAATTTCTAAACCCGGATCCCGGTTTTTAAAACCCAAAACAAACATCACCTAGCTGATTGAAACTTTAATACAACCCTTTTTAATCCTGCTCGAGGGATTGAAACAAGAAACTCATATAGTTCATTTGTAGATGGTTGGGGACTTCTTTGATCAGCTAAAATCCAGGAGTAAAGGCTATGCTAGCATGGAGTACTCCTTAATTGGGTAAATATGTGCTACCTATTTTATGTGTGAAATTAAATGACTTCTTGGAAAAGGAAAATACAGTTTTTATCTTCCAAATATTTTTGGGTTTTAAACTCTAAGCTATCTGGTTATTTACTTCACTTTGCAGAAGTGGTTTAATGTCCATTTCACACCATTTGATCACTTAGTGATAAGAACCATGGATTTCCATGCCTCTATGCCCCCACAATTAAAGCTTTTACTTTGAAGGCCCGTTTATGTAAATTTATAGCCTTTATCATACCTTGAAGAGAAGTTATTAAGTGCTCAAAAAGAGAGAGAAGAACATTAGAATTATCTTGTCTGTTAATAAGTTAGTTGTATCAAAGGACTAGAGACAGTTGCAGTAAATACTGTGGTATTACTTAATGCTAAGCACTTTAAATTTTTGGTTCACAAGCAATAAAACTCGAGAATTCTTGTTGCTTTGAAGTTTGAACATACTCACAAGATGCTTAATGAGTTTGCACTCATAAACACTCTTACTTTCTTACAAGATCGTTCTTTGTACATAATTTATAATCCACCTATTAGCCGAATTTATTAGTTTAATGAATCTCCTAAAATAATTGCATATCCAAAGGTAAATGAAAATTCCATTTTCTTAACATGATATTTTTGCACATACTTACTATATGGTAGTGATTCTCTCCCAATTCATTGAGGCATAGATGCATCATTTACTTCATAGGCGATGTCTCTCTTCTTTGCAAATGACTTCCACAGTTCCACTACACTTTTCAACAAATTTATCTGAATTTGTATAAAATTACTGGTGAAAGTTAAGCGTATCTTTGTTTGTTGACACACAATATGTTCTATTATATTGACAGGTACAAAGAGAGTGATTTAATAAAGCTTGACATTCAAATTAATGGGGATCCAGTGGATCCATTATCAACTATTGTGCATAAAGACAAGGTAATCAACTCATGTTGACTTGTTTAATTGAGTCTTAGGAGCCATTGTTGGAGTTATCGTGATTTTTCTTCCAAGATCGTCTCACAAGTATATACCACTTTCCACCTTTATCAGGCTTATTCAATTGGTAGGGCTTTGACTCAAAAACTGAAGGAACTGATACCAAGACAAATGTTTAAAGTACCAATCCAGGTAAGATACACATAATTTTCTACCCATTCAAACTGTTGAATATATGATAAAGGATTTCACATGTGAGTTGTCCCACATCGGAATATTAGAAGAAATGAGACTAGCTTATAAACCTAGTGGGCTACTCCTCCTATCACCAATTGGTTTTAGGATGGAACCTCACTAGGGGCGTGGCTAGTCTCCTCCGCTATTGGGTGTGTGTGTGGGACCGCACCCGTCGCCCCCGATTTCTACATGGTATCAGAGCGGGCCCCATGCTCGTGTCGGGTGGCTGTCGAATTCGCGAGGTCTGGAGGCTGTTGAATTGACAGAGTGGCTGTCGGATTCGCGTAGTCAGGAGGCTGTTGAATTGACGGAGCATGGGTGATCCTGTTTCGTTTAGAGAATTGACGAAGGACTCACATGTGAGGGGGCGTGTTGAATATATGATAAAGGATTTCACATGTGAGTTGTCCCACATCGGAATATTAGAAGAAATGAGACTAGCTTATAAACCTAGTGGGCTACTCCTCCTATCACCAATTGGTTTTAGGATGGAACCTCACTAGGGGCGTGGCTAGTCTCCTCCGCTATTGGGTGCGTGTGTGGGACCGCACCCGGCGCCCCCGATTTCTACACAAACCGTAAGGTGATGTTTGTTTTGGGTTTTAAAACCAGGTTTTGTATTTAAAATCTAAATCCGGTTTTACTTCGGGATTTGAAATTCGGTTTTGTAAAACCACCACTAACAACACCTATAAACCTACTATTGCACTTTCCAATACAACCAGTTATCTATCCTTACACTTGAATATATTTAAATCATAACTCACATCATCCCATCATTACAATCACACCCAACAAAAGTATAATAATACAACACCATTCACTCTTACACATTGATTTGACATAAAGTTAAATCCCACCCTACTCAAAATTCCAATACAAACACACACCTTACTATTTATTAGGAGTTCAAAATCTCCTAGATTTCAAGACCCGGTTTTTAAAAACCACTTAAACCTTAAAACAAGCATCACCTAAGGTCTAGTAACCTGCAAAACTCTGTAACAAAAACTATGTTGTCAAATCTCCTTGAAATTTAAGATGGGAAAGTTCTGCTGATTTCATTGTCCAATGCTTTTGCATTATTTCCATTCCTGTTCTCATCCTCCTTTTAAACTTTCCCTAAATAGTCTATTGATCGGGGAAGTCTGGTACTTGCATCTAGGTGACTTCAAGGGGTTGGGTGCTGGGTTTCTCGACTAATTCTTTCAATAAATTAAATAAAAGTTTTAATTGGAAAAGTTTTATAATTAATAATGTTATGTTACTAATCAAAAAATTACAGAGTTGACTTATACTCTCTTAGAAGATTTATGATTTTTTTTTTCTGGGCATGGTGGCTGCTACCCCCGTGCTGTCTCTGGTGACTTTGCTTTGCATTGGGTCACTAACAACGAGTGTCCAAGTCTGTAAAATCTAGGAGTTTTTTAAAGCGAATAGATAAGTCATGCATGTAAATATGTGAATCCATCAGATCAGAAGATAAATTACATGTGGTTTGTTTGTTTTGCTTTTCTGGTATCATATGATGTCGTATCTTAATGATTCTTAATTTGGGATATTTAAAATCAAGCCCTTAGAGACATCTTCTACGATTTTCATACATAAATGCAATGAAGAAATGCACATCAGATACAAGTATGTTTACTCAACTGTTGTACTTGACAGGCATGCATAGGTTCCAAGGTGGTTGCTAGTGAAGCTTTATCTGCAATCAGGAAAGATGTTCTTGCTAAATGCTATGGTGAGTTAGCTTCCATTACTGTAGAAGATTATTAAATGGTTATTTTATATGAGATACGGCTGTGACCACATATTTGTATAACATAAAATATTTCACTGGTCATGTTTCTGCATTTAGGTGATCACTAGTCTCTTTATAGATGTTCTGTTTTGTTTTGTTTTCATCTTAGATTTTAGCTGTAGGAAGTACTATCTTCTTTGATATGTCATTTATTATTAACAAAAGATGCTTATAATGTTAATCTTATCTCTTTTCTTTACTCTATATTTGCTTCAAGCTTCACTCTTCTTTGTTTTTCATTTAGGTGGGGACATCTCCAGGAAGAAGAAGCTTCTGAAAAAACAGGTGAATTATGTTTGCTTTGTATTCCTTGCTGTCATCACAATTTAGAATCTCTCTTGAATAGAGTATGCCAAAGTGCATCTATCTGCCCTTGTCTTTCAACACAAAACTGTCGCTTCTTATTTTGAAAAGAAACCACCTGCACATTGAAGGGGTGTAACTGGTTACTATTCGTGCAATCATTTTTCGTGTTTGTATTGTGCTATCATGAAATTTGTGCTATCTATTATGTTTTATTATAAAGGCATAATGCATGAATAGATCAATAAACTATCAGATTTTGTTTTGAATAGATCAATAAACTATTTTTTGTTTTAAAAAACACTTAAAATTTTATTTCACGAGTTCCCTCAAAAAGAAAATCGATGCAATTTTTTAATATATTTTAATGGTCCCATTTTATAATATGTAGTTATGTATATTAATTTTATAAATATCTAGATGTGTTTTGTGCAAGTCATGTTGAGATCAATACTTCAGGGATGGGTACCTAAAATGACTTGGGAAAAATACTTTTGTATATAGTGAAAATTAAATGAACTGAAGTTGACGTGTGCACAATTTAGCGGGACCGTTAAGGTGTAAAAAAATTCTTTCAATTTTCATCTTGAGGAATCTCATAAATAAAAAAGTTTGATAGTTTAGGGACTTTTTGATGCATTATGCCTATTATAAATATTAAAAGGGAGTGCAATATTAACTAAATTTGAAACACGTGTTCATGTGTCGTAGTTATGAGTCCTTCATTTATATCTTTGTGCGTGTTTGCACGTGCTTTATACAATTGTTCTCTGAAACGTATAATGGCTGACTTGTTGCTTCTGCTGCAGGCTGAGGGAAAGAAAAGAATGAAAGCAATTGGAAGGGTTGACGTACCACAAGAAGCATTTATGGCTGTATTGAAACTTGAAAAGGAGGTGTTGTGATTTTGCGTCTGTTAGTTATATTTGGATTCGAAATGTACATCAATGAAGGGAAGGTATACATACACCAAAAAAGGGTCCAACTAGGGAAACACACAGTTGTGCTGTTGTAAACTTGAAATCGACCTGATTATAATTTATTAAAAGTAGGGGGCTTATGTACTTAGTAGCCATGAAGGGATTGTCCCGATTGAGAATATACTCCCTCCGTCCTTGATTGAACATTTACAGTGTACACAAATTTTAAAAAAAAGGAGTTTATTATTATTAAAAGGGATAAAATTATATTTTGGTGGGAGTTAAATGGTCAAAGTAGTGACGTTTATGTAAATTAAATGAGATATAGTTGATTTTAGTATCGAAAAAGTAATGACATTGAGTGTAACATTGAGGTGTTTGAGGGATATAGATAAAAAAGAAAAAAATTGTTTTATTACTATTTATAAAAATGTTCAATTGAGTTTGTGACGAATTTTTTTGATAACGGAGAGAATATTAAATAGAAAATCAGCAGCATATTTTTTTTATTAATCCCACTGCTTCAATTGCTTGAAATGGTGATGTTTACTTGTTGAACTTGGAGAGAAACTAGAAACTTTTGAATATGATGTATAAGAAGAGTGCACTTCTTAATAATTAAGCATGATGAAACCCTAATTAAGCTCGAAGAAATTGAACAACAGCAGAGCTCTCATCTTAGCTCTGTACGTTGCAATGTTTTATTATGATGAGATAAAATACAACCCAAGCGTATTTATACAGTGGCAACCTGACTTTATTAACTAATAATAGTGGAAGCCATCCTTGTGCATGTCACGGACTAGGTGACAATCGATATCCAAATGCTTCAAAATTCGTGAAACACAGGATTAGTCGTGATATGCAGCGGTGGTCTATTGTCACAATTAAGGACAGTAGGAAGAGGAATTGAAACATAAAAATCCAACAGTATGTTTCAGATCCATTTCAACTGGCATACCTCAGAACTAAGAGCACGGTATTCTGTCTCTGCTGAAGAATAAGAAATTGTGCTTTAATGTTGATCCTTGATTTTACTTGGTCATCCAGGTCAGGGAGACCAGAAGATCTCCTTGAGCAAATCCGTTGGGGTTCAACAGCCAGTTGGTCGAGCAGGCACTCAGATGGTCCAACGCAAATAAGTCACATTGATGATTTGAACTGTTTAAATCGGATTGGCTCAAGATGGTAATGACCATCGTCTTTGTGATAAATAATATGATATTTGATCCTACATGCGAAGGTCGGATCGAATCCTTCGCACTCATTAATGTGGGCACGGGATCTTCTGCGTAAGGGCATAGCTTGGAGGATTGGAAATGGTGATAGTATTAGGCCTTTCGATGACTCATGGATCCCGGGTTTAAATTCTGGAAGTCTTACGCCAAGAGGACAGTGGGTCTCTTCAGTGACGGATTTAGGTCAACGATAGAACAGTCCACTGCTTTGCGAAAAGGTTCTGCCGTGCCATACTAAAGATCCCTCTACCACAAGAGCCAACTCCTGATTCGAGCAGTGAGGGGACAACAGCGTTACTTGGATCATACAACAACACTGGTAAATGACACTCAATAGCTGCTAAGATCCAAATACTTTACGGGAATTGATCATTTGCTAGGTTTCAAATTAGACTTTATTTACATCATTAATTCGTAAATCATGAACCCTAAAACATTTATTTCTTGGAATTCATACCCATAGATCCTTTCATCTTTTTGATCCAATTTCAATTATCATTGTTATGGAATATGAAAGTTCAAAGGAGAACATCAATGTAAGTGATTTTTATATTTTTTTTTCTACTTTTTAATCGATTTTTATGTAGAAATTTTGGTATTTTTACGGTCTAATCGCATCACTGTTCGCCGAAAATTGAGGTTGAACGTACGCGAGTAATTTCGGCGTAAACTGGCAAAAAAAAAATGGTGGTGTTCGGTCCTAGGGGCCGAACAGTAACGAATTCGTGCATGACTTTATCGACGAAGGGTATAGTGGTAATGATTTGGGGTGGGTTTACTAACACAAATTAATTTTAAATTTTTAATAGGGTGAGTTTAGTAGATGTGGTGTGAATGGAGGATTACGAGGTGTGTTTAATGGCTCAAAAAAAAATCAAAATTGAGAACAATTGAATGAACCGTTCTACAAACCGTTCGCGAACTATTCTCATGACACGTGACTGCTTTTGATTAGTTAAAATAAATTTTATTTGAATGAATTTTAAAATGTTATTTTTAAGGTATTATTATTTATATGAAAAAGAAAAAAATTATATCCAAATTTTCAACTTTCTTTCTCTACAAATATAGATGAATATTAATATATTTCTAATCAAAATTTAATATTCATTCTTATTTATACCATTTCTCATATTTTTTTCATTTTCTATCAAATAAAAAAATATTGACTATAAATTATATATTTTCTCTTAAAGGATTTAATATATTCCTTACATCTTATAAATATAATAAAAGGCAAATACTTGTGTGCACTATTTGCATCAATTTAGAATTGGTGCAATTGGATTTCAGTGGTTTTTTTTGTTACTATATTTCAAATTTCGCAAGACCCGGACCCCAGTCGGAACCGACTCGAACCCGACCCGAATGGTTCATGATTTGATTCAGGTTCATGGTTCAGGGTTCGGGTTTGGGTTCATGGTTCAAGGTTCGGGTTCAGGGTTTGGGTTCAGAGTTCATGTTTCATGGTTCGGGAATGGAAAAAGAAATGGAGGGTAAAATTATCCAAGTTTTAGGTTGTTGTTAATCCAAACTAAAATTGAATCTAATTGCACTGGGTGCAATTGGTACACACAAGTATCACTCATAATAAAAATTGATTATAAATAAATGTAATTATGAAATAATGAAAAGAAAAATTATTTTGGTTTGTATTGAGTTGTTGATAAAGTATGAAAAAAGATTAGGATGAGTTGAGTTGTAAATTGTATAGGTGGGGGAGAGAAATAAATTATTTATTAAGAGATTGAGTTGTGGTGATTTGTTGATAAAAATAGTCTTAGCAATGGAAAGTAAACACAACTTAGTTCTCAAAAAAAAAAGATATTTGAACTAAAAATTCATGTTGGTGTCAACATTTTTAAAATGTGAAATAAATTGTTAAAGTGACTTAGCTCATGTGGTTAGAGCACCACTACCTAGATCAAGAGGTCCTGGGTTCGAGACACGCTGCCCCCCCTCCCTTTAATAGGATTTAAGTGGGATTTTCCACCCTCTTTGGGTATTCTCCACCCTCTTTCGGTATTCTCCGCCCTCTATGGGTTTGATGCAAGTTCTCTCCGTTCTCTATGGGTTCTTGTCAAAAAAAAAAAAAAAAGTGAAATAAATTCATAAATTTTCTAACATCATTTATATACTATTTCAATTGTAAGCAGAGGCGGATGTATCTATACATAAGGGTATGCACTATTTTTTCTCAAATGATTACTTATATATTTATATAGTTATAATATTTAGTTTAAAACTTACTTTTTGGGTAATAAAAAATATTTTTTACTTGACAAAAATTCATATGAAACGGGATACAACTTAGCACAAATCACACTCACCCCCTTTCAAAGTGTTAAAGGCTTAAAGCGTTAATGTTCAATTTATGTCTCATCTCACCGTGAGATCGTCTCATGCAAGTGTGCCCCATTTTACTTAAATTATTAATTTACATCACTTATAATAAATAAAAAGTGAAGAAGAGTATGACCCTGCACACTATTTCACTTAAAATAAATAATGAATTATAAAAGAATACATCTACTTGAATCTTATATTATAAAAGAAAGATGTACCTCCTAAAAATTTGACAAGTGTCACCCTTAGTAAGTTGCAACGTGTTATTTTATAATTTCATAATTTTGCCAAGTGGCATCATTATTATGATGCCAAGTGTCATTGATGTTATGCTGCAAAGTGTGTCCCAAAATTTAAATTTAATATATTTTTTTTCACTATCCTTTACCGTTTCTTTAATTATTAATTGTATTCTTAATTAATTAAAGCAAGTAAATTTATTAATTTAATGAATGAAAAAATTAAGGAGACTGCCAAATCAAATGAAGAGGCTGAGGAGGCAAAGAGGTCGGTGCTCCACTATGAATATTACTCCCTCCGTCCCAATCTTTAAGGTTTTCTTTCCATTTTTTTTGTCTCAATCTTTAAGGTTTCTTTCCTAAAATGGAAATACACTTTATCACTTTATCACATCACTTTATCACTTTATCACATAAAATACTAATAAACAACTCTTTCTACCCCCAACTACCCATCACTTTATCACTTTATCACATAAAATACTAATAAACAACTCTTTCTAATCACTATTCTTATAAATCCTTATGAACAGTAAAAAAACCCTAAAAACGGGAAGGAGGTAGTACCTTTTTCGTAATTATGAGTATTAATTGTATTAATTTCTTCCTCTATCTATTCTTACAATTTTCTTCCATTGTAATCGCCTTCATCAGATTTTTCGTCTTCTTCTTTGTTGATTCTTCTGATCTTTGTATTTTCTTTTGTGTCTTGGCGTCGTCAAATCCTCATTATGGGTAAATATGCTATCTACTATGATTCAAATTATTTTTCACTTCTCAGTGATAGGAAAACGTTAATTATTGTTCGTTAAGGCTTCATTCTCGATTTTACACGATTTTCTACACCAATATTCCCCAGATTCGGGGTTTTGTTTTCAATCAATTGTAGTTTTGATTTTTTTTTTTAATATCTAGGGCGCTGGTTGTGTGTTGCAGGAAAGCAAGGAACATTTCGAAAAACAACAAAAGACTGTCGCTAGATTTGATATGTAAGCCAGCGTGTGGCGGTTGTGGATTGGCTGTGGAACTGTATAGAAGCACCTGACGCTCTGCGTGAAGTGTCGGAAACTTCATGACTGAAAAACATCCAAAGTCCTAGGAGTCTGGCATATCCCTATCACTCAACTGATTAATTCACAAATGAAATAAAGTTCTAAATTTTTTATCAACATTGTGATGTGAATATGCATGGAATCACACATATAGTATGTCTTATTGAAAATCAATCCATTTGCATGCTGCAAGTAATGTTAATGATTTTATTCAGTAATGGACAATTGGGAGTGTAGTTGTTGTTTTTCTGGAGCAAAAGGTTTATCATAATTGAAGTTAATTAAATATGAGGTCTAGATGATTGGATATAATTAACATTGAGCTTCTTTGCTTATCCGGTAGAACTTTTTCGCTTCTCTTTTCGAGAATTTTTAAGTGAATGATCGGGGTATATAATCATATGAATGATTTATCTTGCATATGTTCTCTTCGGTAGGGGTCTCTTTGTGCTCCTGCTTATAATTAAGCATACATAGGAGAGCATTTAACCATTCTACTCATTTGTGGAATCTTCATATTTAGGGTGTAAGAGAGCGAGATTATTTGCATTTTTTTAATGCAACAATATCTGAGGTATAAAATAGCTGCTCTCCTTCATTGAAAATTTGCAGTCACTATCACACTTCCAAGCCTCCTCTTTGGTGGCTCTATCCATCTGGACCGATTTCATGTTTCTCAATTGGTGGAGCTATCTCAAAAACTAAAAGATAAAATATGTGCAATTGTTATGAATAATTTTCTCCATGTGATGTTTTTTTAGAGGAGTTCAGTATGAAGATATTTGAGATGTTGCAAGAAATCATTGATGAATGTGCATGTTATTACAAGGTTTATTTTTTTAATGGTAATCATACTACAGAATGTACGTAGAAGACAACTTATCAAGGTCGCATATAAAGAAAAAGATTAATGGAGAGCATTACATAGGGTTGATAAGATAATGAATTTAGAAGTTAAAACATAGAATTTGTGCAGTACTCCAGTAACTTAAAGAGGGCTAAGGCATTCAACAGTTTCTTTTAGAGAAAGTATGATATTTGTTCAGGGTTTTGATTTAATTTGTATATTACATCTTAGCAATTAGATAATTGTAATTTTGTGAGAGGTCTCTCTCTCTTAGTGAACTTTTGCAAGTCAAGGTAGAAGACCTTAGTGAATTTTTGTGTTTAATTTTTATTCAATATTATGCTTCTATTCTGGATTCTAAAATGATATTTTTGCAGGAGCTTTAAGTGTATTCCATAACTTGCAGCTCAGATGCACTGTAAAATCTCATAACCATCAAAAAGGAAATCTCATACTATACATACGTGCATTAAAACTTTCTGTAGCTCTAATGGTTGAGAAAAACAAGAGCTTGACAAAGCAAAGTGATCTAACAGTATAACATTCTCGGCATGGAAGTTGTTTCTTTTTGTTGTGTAACAAATAATCGGGTTCATGGATTTAGATGTGGCTAGTGATTTTGTTAACACAAACAAGTAATAATCGAACGAGAAGATTGCGGGAACAACTCTTGAGTTCTTCCCTAAAATTTGGTTTTGGTATAGATAATGAAATGGGAGCAAGATTTCATCCTTTACAATGAGGGGTGAGGTCCTCTATTTATAGAGGACCACCCTTAGAGTGCCTAAAACATGATAAATACATCTCGACCCTTTATTTTAAAGTTTTATTACAACAGTTGATCTAAACATTATAGCTATATCTATTTTACATATATTTTACATTAAATGCACTTGTCTTGTCTCGTAAAGTTGACGTTCACTCTTGATTTTACTTGATTATCTTCTCGGGTTGTGCTTGTGGGCTTTGCTCGTGGAGCGACCTCCCCGTGAAGCGACCTCGGGGGAGGTCGCCCGCTCAGGCAGTCTTTATTCTTCTCTTCTCGACCTCGCCTATTGATCGTCCTCGAGGGAGGTCGCTCGTTAAGGTGAACTTGTTCTTCTGTCGGGTCGGGTCGATTTGGGCCTAGGTGGGCCCTGCTGACGTGTTGGATACATGCACATATCCAGTTTGATTTGTGCTACAAGATCTCCACGGATTTTAAACAAGGCTTATTCTGGTATTCAGGTTTCTGTTTCAGATTTTCTAAGCATTTACATTTTCTTCAATCGTATTTTGATCTGAATATATTCCGTAATAGTTCGATACAGGGAAGTTCTTTGTAGTTTGATCATTGGCCCTATAATTCAGTTCCTACATCGGGTTGCAGCCAAATGAATTTCTCATTTGGAAGATTTAGATGTAGTAACATTTAGAGAATTGTAAAATTTCTCTTTTGCTAAACTATATGGCTAATATAAAAGCAGAATGTAAAAGTATAAATAATTATTTGTAGAATATATGATACATATCAGTTCTTAAAGAATGTATTTTGTCTAATGTTTAGTAATATATTTATGCATCACAATTTATATAAAATATATGTAAACTATTGTATTTACAAGTAAACTAAATTATTTTTAGAATTTATGTACTTATACCTTTGTTAGCATATTCTATTAAGAGACAATTGATGATTTTGGTTTAAGCTTTGGAAGAGATTTTTTTTTTTTGAAAGGAAGCTTTGGAAGAGATTTATTGGTGTTCCATTATGAGATAATTGGTTATTTTGTATTAAGCTCTACCCAAACATAATATTTTTGTATTTAAGATCCTATATTAAATTAAAAAAAAAGTTTTACTAATGCATGAGATAGAAACTTATTAACTTAATAAATGCAAAACAAAGTTTCAAGTTGTTTTTAAATATAAATTCTCAGATTAATTATATCAATATAAAGTAAAAAAATTAGACTTTCACAATATTGTTGACTGTGCTGAATGTTTCTATCCTGTAGGACAGGTAACCATGTGGTTATATTGTGCATGACTCTATATCAATATCCATTCGATTAATAGAGTAGTTTATTTTAAGTGCTAATAGAAATGAAATTAGTTGTAAGATGTTTTACGAGTTAATTAAAGTGTATTATTTGTAATAAACCAAAGTTACTGGAAGAACACACATCTATAATTGAAGTGTATGATTTAAAACTATTGTCGAGAAAAACAAAATTTGCAATAGAATATTATTTTGGATTGTTGTACTAAAGCTCTTTGCAAATGAATTTAATTGATGGTGCCATGGTGAGAACAACAACTTCTTAAATATTCAGTTCCTAACAAAATTTAAACCTTTGTTTTGTGTTTTGCTAAAAAATAACTTAGTTTAGCTGTATGGGAAAACAATTTATGTCACAGGCATCCTTATGTTTGTTTTGTATTTGAGTGAAATTAAAAAGACATTAGAATGCGCTTAATTCCAATATTTAAAAATATTAATCATGGCTAGCATTTATTTAAATGAATCCAATATTTTAAAATAAGAGTTTTCGTCCTATTATTTTGAATGTGTAATGATTTTAATAGGATTGAGATTTGCTTTTTACCTACTCGTGAGAGGTGTTTAAGAACTTTAGAAAAATGAAAAAAAAAGGGTGAGTTTTTACGTGTGTGAAATTCAGCCAGTTTAGTAAGATAAAATACACTCCAATAAAAATGATAACATTATATAGAATAATTTTTAATTAATTTAAGACTTTTCTAAAAAAAAAATAAAAATGCTTCAGTTTGAATTGGCTATTGTCTTTCGAACTCTGTTATCAAGTAATTTGTTTTGCTAGAAACTCTTTACAAAACCAAATCCCTCTATCCCTCTATATTACTAATAGAGAGTTTGTATTGCTTATGTATCATCTTTTGATGAGTTTTGATGATGTATCAATTATATAGAGAGTTTGATATCAAGAGAGTTTTTATTGCTTATGTATCATCTTTTGGTGAGTTTTGATGATGTGTCAATTATATAGAGAGTTTGGTATCTTGATGTATTAATAATAATGATGTGTCATGTGTATTAATAGTTTAAATAAAATATTATAAAAGGAATAATTAACTCAATTAATTCAATATTTCATCATAATATACAAATATTATTTATTATCATTATTTAAAATGATATGAATATAGTTAAGTTATATATGATGTTGGGAAATTTGTAGTTTTGATGGAAGTTCCAAAAACAGAATGTAATAGGACCAGTTAGACATGTTAGATGACTTAGAATCAGAATAGGATGACCAGCTGAGATGTATAGACAGCTGATGTAATAGATAGGTCACATACTGAGGGGGAACTCAATATGAATAGGATAAGTCTTGAAGAAGATTAGAAGATCAAACAAGTCAGAAGATCAGAAGATCAGACAAGTCAGATAGTCAGATAATCAGGTGAAGAGATGAAGCTGAAGAATCAGAAGACCTTAAGATCAGATGACTACTAGAAGAACAAGACCAGAAGACCTACATAAGAAGAATGAAGGAGAGTCTGCTAAGTTGTGCTAAGACAACTTGCATCAAAAGACTCAAATCGTAGATCGACAAGATATCCGACCTGTGTCATTTCACACGGTGACAACTGAAGATTCACCAAGACATACGAAGTTAATCAGACAAGAAGAATGTCAACCTTGTTGGTAAAGCAAACACTGAACAAGTGTACTTGTTAACCAATAAGAGAAGGACACGTATGTACGGAGCTAACAGAGCGGGATTCGGCGGAACACAGTCAAACGGCTATAAAGGACAAACTTACATGCTTTCGGCCATGTCGTCCCTGTGCACATCACATCCATCCTGCAATCCTACCTTAAATAGACCGAAATTCGAATTGCTCTCCAACGGCTAATTCGATTTTGTGCCTATATATATGAGATCAAACCTTCATAGTAAGGTTACATAAATTATCATCAAGCTCAAGCTATCCACAATTTTCGCAAGAAGAACACAAAATCAAAAATATTTTCTAAGTGTTCATCCCATAGTTCTTAGCACGGAAATCTTATCCTTTAGCTTTAGGCTACCCAAACACTAGGATATATTTCCAATTGGAATACAACAAATCTTATACCCAAACCACAAAGTTAGGTTAAGTTTGTTTAACAAGATTTCAGACTAGGGTTTCTAGTTTCTAATTTCTGGGATTGGTTGAGTGAGAACTCTTGAAACATCTGTTGTACTGTGTTGGACTAACACATTAAACTAAATCCAGTTGGTTAAGTTGGTGCCCCTGCTGATAGGGAAGAGTGGATATAGGACAGGTTGTCCGAACCACTATAAAAATCTGGTGTGCCCTATCTGATTTACCTGCTTTACATTTTGCACACTACTTGTTAAAATATTACATGCATATTCTGAGTCTGGATCAGATATGCATCAAGCAACTGATCTGATCAGTTTGACACTTTGTCATCTGATTCAAAACAAATAACTTAGAATTCTGATTTAACTAAACTGGTTTTTCACACGGGTAAAATTTAGCTTCCGCACATCAGTTAAACTGATAGATACCGAACTGATCTGCCATCAGACTATCAGTAAGTTGGATATCAGTCCAAACTGACTCACACACACTCTGATCAGGAAACTTACTTTTCACACCTGATCTCACGCAAAAGTTTTCAGAAGTCTATTCACCCCTCCCCTCTAGACTTCTGCCCTCACGAAAACCAGTTCGGGACCTACATATGATATATATATATATATATATATATATATATGTACATTGTAAATTTATAACTTATTTTTTTATAATGTTATACACAAATTATGTTATACTTATCCTATTATTTTGAATTGATTTATCAATTGTGAAACAAATTTAAAATCAATTTCATACGTGTTCACATGATTATAATAATTCAACCTAGCATACATGTTGATAAAATAATAATAAATTCATTCAAAATTAAATTAAAAATAAATAATAAAATTATATGCTATCTATAATTTAGATTATCATTAATTAAATTATATAATCAAAATATAATAAAATTCCTAACTCATATAATTTTTTTTAATATAAACTTTTATACGTGTTATTCATTTATTTAGAAAATTTTAAAATTTGCAAGAAATATAAATTTATAGGATATGGGGTTATGTGTGTGGTGTATATATACACTAAACACATACTAATAAAAAAAATTTGATATTGGTTATTTTTATATTATTTTAGTAAGGGAGTTGGTATAGGTGATAATTAATTGCATATTAATATATTTTAAAAATTAAAGTAATAATATAATATTTTTTAATTAAAAACTATAAATATTACTATATAATTTTAAAGCTAATTTGGATTAAATATTAAAAATTTCCACATAACATGCGGGCACTGCTCTAGTTAGGACTAATTGCAATAATTTTACAAATTTAGAACAAATTCAAAAACAGGTTAGGATCAATTGACACTAATTTTACACATTTAAAACCAATTTAAGATGTCAACTTTAGTTTGTGCTGGTATCGTACTGCCTTTTCCCTATGCTTTTGAAAATTAAGATGACAAATTTAGATCCAATTGACGGTAACTTTACAAACTAAAAAAGATATGCACGGGCAAAATCTAAGTATAAGAAAAGAGTTAAAAAGTAGAGAATGGAGTATTATTATTGATTAAACGAGAGTTGATTTCTCACTTTCACCATCTGTTCTCTTCAGCTCTTTTATTCTAAAGTTTTCAACCTGATAAATTTTAATCTCCTTTTTTTTTTTACTATCATTAAAATTATTATTATCTCTTTATTTCGAAAGAGTGTTGTGGTTGATATTATATGAATAAAGACTATGTAAGGTTCGGGAATGAAGGTTTTGGTGCAACCTTTTTATATCCCTTCTTCCTATAATTGTGTATACCCAATTTACAATTTTTGAATTCGCCAATGCTTGTAAGTTGTAGTTTTTCTATCCATTCCAACATCAACTCAAATTTAGTCGGGTGCATAAAAATGTTACTCCATCTATTCTGTTTTAGATTTTTGCTCATTCACTGTTTGACTCGTGTTTTAGCGAGCTAGTTGGTTATTAGTATATGAAATTATAAATTAATTTTTAAGGAGACGTATGATAGATGAGCGATATGATTATCACACTCCACCTTATATTTTTTTTATCATTTTAAATATTAATAAAATAACTCGCCATAAAAACAATGCTTCAAATCGAAAATGAATCTAACTATCTATAAACGTAATGAAATGAGTACTAAAAAAGTAAAAAAAAATCCTATTAAAAAAAAAAGTAAAAAGAAATACTACTACTAGTCTACTATAGAAGATCCAACAAAACATTGAACAAGTAAATAATTTTATATTTGATTGCACCAATGGACCCTCCGACCTCCAATCGCAACCCCAACCCCAACCCCGCCGGCTCGAGCATTCTTCCGACCACCGACGACTCCATGAGAAGATCGGGCCGGGCGGAATGGCCCACCATCGACGGCCCGCTCGGCCTCTCGCACGAAGATTCGCTGACGTACGCCCGCAGATTCTTCAAATTGGGATTTTTGTGCCTGCCTTTCCTTTGGGCCGTCAATTGCTTCTATTTCTGGCCCCTCCTTCGCCACCCCCATTCTCATCACTCAGGCCCCTGCCTTCGACGCTGTAAGTTCTTTTCCCTAATTCATTTCTGTGCTTATTAATGGTGTATTTATTTAGTGTTGTTTTAGGTTTTTTTTTTTTTTAAGAAATATGTCTGCCTAATTGCTATGTAGCTTTACAACCTTTTTCTTTTTGCATTTTCATAGTATTGGATTCCTGCAAGTTTTTGGTTGCTGCATACGAAAATTATTTTAGTTCTAGAATTCAGGACATCAAGATAATGTCAATGTTAGTGAAAAATTCAATACAATGTAAATGATGGATTTCTGTGTGATGAAAATTGAGTTGTTCTGGTGTTGATTGGATCTAATTTAAATGCATTATAACCATTTATGCATTAACCCCATTTGCATTTTCTAGTTTGAACTAATTGATGAAATTTGACACTCACAAGAGATTGTTGGGATGTATTGAGCCACTGAAATCTTGTTTGAAAGCAACAAGCAAATACTACAATAAAAGACGGTTTACTTAGATGATTATTTCACAGTTTCTTGCTTAACTCCTACTACATTCATGGAAATTGAATTACTTTCCCCTCCCCAACTTTTTTCTTTTGATAAGAAATGGTAGAGTATAAGAAAGGTACAACGAGAGACGAGATGTTTACCCTAAAGGTACCAGTACTTATTGGCTTGAAAAAATTAAACCTTCGAGGTAAAGGCATCGATAGAAATCCATGTACATCTTAGGTTGTGATGTTTACTTTTTATTATTTGTTATTCGGTGTTGGTGATTTCTACCTCCGAAGCTTATTCTTCTGATAACTTGCAGTCTACCTGTTAGATTAGCACCTTCGGTTTTAGTTATTTTTCTCGGTATCTTTCTATTACATTTAAAATTTTAATTATATCCACAGATCTTGTTGGGTCAGCAATTGGTTTCCTTGTCTTCACAACGATACTATCTTCATGGGCTCTTACTTTTGCTATTGGAGAGGAGAAGCTGTTTGGCAGTGTTTGGAGGGAATTGGTAATGTACAATGTTGCGGAAAAGTATGGCTTAACAGGATGGATATAGATCCATTCCTTACTTGTATCTATTCCCGTTCCTATAGAATAGGAATAGAGGTTTCTCCAAAAAGGATTTGCGATTTCATTTGCAGTTACTGTTATAAATATGTTACTTTCTTTCAGTTGCTCTTCATGGGGTCGCTGTGTAATGAAGTGCTTTTTTTCTTGGCATAATGCATCAAATGACCCCTGAATTATCCACTTTTGTTTCGAAAGGCCCCTAAACTATTTTTTGTTTGAAAAAAACCCTTGAACTTTACATTTTTGTTTCACAAGACCCTCTAAACTAATTTTTTGTTTTAAAATGCCCTAAACTATATAGTTCTTGTTTCACTACCGTTCGTAAGAAACGTTTTTGTTGTTAAAGTTTGGTCTGAATATAATTGCATTGAAATTGGGACGATATTTCATATTTTAACAAAAAAATATTAAGATGATTTAACAAAATTCATGGAGTTTCATTACCAGAGATCTCATGAAACAAGAATCATATAGTATGACTTATGAGTTTTTTAAAACAAAAAATAGTTCAAGTGTTTTTTAAAATAAAAATTGATAGTTTAGAGGCCTTTTAATGTATTATGCTGTTTTTCTTTATTTTGTTTGAAGAAGAGGGAAGCTCTTGATATCACAAACTATATGAGGGTAGGACAACAGAAAAATCTCAAAATATGAGTACTCGATCTGACCCAACTTTGATAAACAAGAATGGTTCTGGGAATGAAATTGATGTTCTCGAGGACTATTTTGAAGTTAATATCTAATCAATCTTAAAATGAGTCAGTTTATACAAAGCTTGCTCTGGCTTGAAATGAGACCCTCATTAGTGGATTGGGTTCTAGTCTCTCGGATTAATTGATTATCGGGCCAAATACCGAGTTATCAAAATATATCTAATTAGTCTTGGAAATGTCCCAAAATACAGGTGTTAATCGAAAATTTTAAAGATACAATGTTGTTCGAATATACTAGGAGCCATTTTGTTTAGTGATTTGGATTAGAAGGGATATGAAATAATGTGGTATATTTTACTTGTATATATGATATATTTAATTTTTTCACATGTTTGTTAAGATGTATTATAACATAGGAATTCAAAAATTAGTTCTTGGTATTAGCAATATCACATAGGAGGTGGTATGGATAATGCAACCAAAATGGAAAAATAACGTACGGGCTCTCAGGCCGAAGGAAAAATGCATCAACAATAACAAACAAACACTTAGAAATGGTAAATGGTTTCTTATCTCTTTCTTTTCCAGGGTAATAAACTGGCTTAGTAGTAGTATTTTATATGTATGATACACTATCTTTTTTTTTTTGAGAGCTCACAACACTACGATTACAAAGAGTGATGATCCTGAGCAAGAGACAGTATATGTTTGGGAATATCATCGCCCACCCAGGCTTGAGGGAGGGGAGATTTAGAAGCCAGCTTTGCCAGATTGTGCGCCGCTGTGTTGTTTGTCGGGGGGGGGATACCGAATACCTTTCACAGAGGTGTTCTGAATCAGATTTCGGGTCCTATTGATAAGATTTTCTTCATAGCCCTTGTAGGTGGGATCAATCGTAATGGCTTTCACTGCATCCTTAGAATCCGAATAAATCACGACCGTCCCCTGAGGGTCATTCAGCCAAAAGTCCAGGCCATTCTCAGTCCAGGAGGCTTGGATCGTCTTCGGTATCGCGGACTGATAGCTTCCTTTAGTGTGAGTTAAATCACATCTTTCTTTCCAAACACCCCACATTTTGGTGGAAACTCTCTCAAGGTCGGCCTCCTTCAGGGATTGGATGAAGTGGATGGTGAGACTTTCAGGGGAGTTACCTTGCGTTTTCTTAATAAGTGTCCACCATTCTGTGTTTTTCGACGCATTTTTAGTCACCTGACAGGAAAACAGGACATGGTTAGTGTCAGCCCAAAAGAAACCACAGAGAACGCACCTGGGGGGGGACAAGAAACGTGGTGGGAGGCCAAGTTTGCTTCAGAAGCAATAGCATCGTGGGTCGCATTCCACAGAAAAATCTTCTCTTTGGGGGGGATGTTGAGTTTCCAGATCTTGGACCAGTAACTCGGTGTTGGTCCCGGTAAACGAGTCTCACATGTGTATGGGAGGGATACACGTGTATAGTGATTTTTCAAACTTTTAAAACCTTGCCGATCAGTGAGTCAGGTTATGTTGAATGTGAGTACTGAGAAGCACAAATTGTCCTGAGTCAAAGTCTACTGAGGCAATAACCCTGAACAACTTTTAGTGACTTCAAATTAGCTCAACTAATCTGAGTGAATTTAAAACAGAGTCCTGAGAAGCTTGGATCGAATAACTATCTTACTGGATACTCAATTGAGTTTGTTCAGTTTGACAAATATCTGTTTTAGCTTAACAAGAGTGCGGAATGTGTAGGCCCTAAGTTCTAGGCTCGTTTTAACTTGCTGAAAATCTCTTTGCCTTTAGTAAAATCGTGGTTAAGACTGTGCTTAGTTTAATGCAGACTCAGTGGATTGATTCCAATTGAATATCAGAAAACTCAGTATGCTTTCAGTGAAAATATGCAACACAAAATAATGCAGAACAAAAGGCAAATAACACAGCAATTATAGTGGTTCAGAGGTAAAGCTCCTACGTCCACTCTCTCTGAATCTTCAGAGAAATTCCTTAACTCACTTCTACTACTACCTTAAGCTTTCAGACTGAACTTAGCAGCTTACTAACTTTCTTCAATGAGCTTTCAGGCTGAACTACACTGCAGCTTACTAACTCAAACACACACAAGCTTTCAGACTGACACAAGCAGCTTACTAACTTTCTTCTCTAGAGTTTTCAGGCTGAACTCAACTGCAGCTTACTAACTCTTTACAACTCTCACTTTCCAACAATCACACACACACAAACTACCTAAACAATAGGGTTTGGGTTTGGTTGGTTTCCAATTAAGGTGAGATATCCTTTTATAATTTAGAACACAAGGTAAAAGGCAATCTCTAACTAAGCTTTGAATATGCTTGAATCTAGGCTTAGTAAATGAACTCTCTTCAAAGATGAAACACTTGGGAAATTCTTAGAGTTTCGAGTGCTTCACAGTATAAACTTAAATACCAATGAGCTATTGAGTTGCTTGATTTCCCGTAACCTTGCAATGGTGAAGGTCATTGTATTTATAGGCAACTAACCAAGGTCACTCTTGAAAAACTATCAGTTGGAGGAGATAGCATCAAGGGTTTCCTTATTTGGTTAGTGATAAACGACTATTTTAGGGTTTGAACATGCCCTTGCATGGTTTGGGTAACAAGTAACCACTGCAGCCAATCACTAAGTTTTTTCAGTTTGGAACTCAGTACATCTGACAGGTCGCTTTCTCTGTCAGTGAAGAACAGTGTTGTCTCTCTCTGATTGGTTTGTGACTTCAGTGTATAGAGACAAACAAAATGACTGTTTTAGGTCAATCTCTCTGAATGAGACAACCTTAAACAACACTTAGTTATAGTTCCTTTTGTCTGCAATCAAATATTTGGACAATATTTATTCTTTATAAATGTGCAAGACTTCCTCAGTATATTTGTCCTTAGGTAGCTGATCTTCAGGTCTTTAGGTCTTCAGATTGATCTGAGTCCTCAGGACGATCTGGATTCAGGTTCATTTGAAGTCTTCTGAGTCTTCAGGTATTTTGGTCATCTTACTGAGTTCCCCCTCAGTGTGTCTAACCTATACACTCAGAGATATCTGCTGACTATACATTTTGTGGATATTTTCTGAACTAACTATACTGAAACATGTATTCTAATCTACCTTAGATCATTCTGAATATGTCATACTCAAGGGTTTTGAGATCTAATCAAAATCTTTTCTTATATTAAATTCATCTCCCAACAATTTCCCCCTTTTTTGATGATGTCAAAACCATCTATTACAAATTTAAGAAAACCTTACCTATTACAGGTTTCAGTTTACCTTATCTAATAGATACACCATCAGGGCAATATGACAAACAATTTATAACGAAGATAATGAGATATTATCTTTTGTTGAACACCGCACCAAAAAGGAGCTTTTCATTGATGTAAGATAAAGAGTTACAAATTATAATGAAAAATTTTCAGAAAAAAAAAAAAACAATTATCAAAACAACTGAACACAGTCTTCAGTCTTCTTCTTTCTCATCAGAAGGGACTTCAAGATTGAACATTCCAAAGTATCTTCTCTTCAGCTCATCTCTTTCCTTGATAATCTCAGGGTGATTTCCAGCCAGTCCTAGCTGAGCAGCATATCCAGCAATTTCCTGAGATATAATAGTTTCATTTACAAATCCATTTTCAAATCTTGGAGCAGGAAATGTGTATGGCCCAGGAGCAAAAATCTTAGTATCGTGCTCATCTGCAAGATTGATCCATTTTTGCAGATATTTAGGGTAGAAGGCCAGTAGATATTCTATGAAGGCTTCATTACCGTCAGGACTGCTTCCCCTCCATTTCCTCAGAATATCATGATAGAACCAGAATGTTCTCTTGATCTCCTCCCATACATCATTGATTTGAATAGGCATCTATTTGTCAATGTGTGGCCATTTCTGCATTTTAGCAGTTCCTCTCCTTCTGCTTATAAACTTTCTGAAGACTCTTCTTCTCTTTTGCTCTTCATCTTGCTTCTTCTTGGTCAGTTCATCACCTGATACTGAAGCAGCAATTCTCTTCTCTTTTTCAACTGTAAGAGCTTTCAGAGTTTTCTTCACATCAAACTCTCCTGTTTTAGCTTTCTCAGTTTCCTCTTCAGATTCTTCAGTTTCAGAAAAATCAACCACCAATTTTCTCTGAATCGGCTTAGCAACCTTCTTCTTCTTTCTTTTCTCAGTTTCCACAAAGGCTACTGCCTTTCTTTTCCCAGGTCTAGGAAGTGCTTCTCCAGTATTGCTTGACTCAATAGCTCTTCTCTGAAGCATCATTTCAGCAATACCTTCTTGAGTAGTTTGTTCATCAGTCTGAGTGAACACTGGTTCTTCAGGTTCTTTGAACTTCAATTTTTCAGTAGCTTCAATCTCTTTCAGAGCCATCAGGATCTTCTTTGCTTCCACTTCTTCTTGAGCTTTCTTCTCCAAGGTTTGTGCCAACAACTTATCCAACTCACCCTTTGAAGAGTGGGATGTCCTTTCCCCCTTTTTGGCATCATACCTTGGAAGAATTTGAGATAGTGCAGCATCCATATGAAATTGCTCTTTGCCCAAGCTCCTTACTTCACCAGCCAAGTGATCATGTTCATCTTCCAATCTTCTCAGATAGTTCTTGGCCATGGAGACTTCATCAGAAAGTGGGGCAAACTATGCCGCGAAGGCTTCATGCATCATTTATGTCATCATGGTCATGAGTAGAGTACTCATTTCCTCAACAACTGATTTGATCATCTGTTCATTTTTCTCAGTCAGTTTAGATTCAAGATAGGCAGTTCTCTCTTCATACTTTTTGTCCATGTTTTCAGACAATTCTTTCCCAACTGCGTCAATCTTGGAATCCAGAGTAGTTAATTTCTCAGTAAGTCCGACCTGGACTAAATGCATATCATCAGCAAAGCTCAATCTTTCCATCCTCTGAGTTTGGTCAGTTAAGACAATCTCCATCTGAGTTATCTTAGCTGCCATAGGCTCAACCTTCTTCAGCTCATCCAGGATTGGAGTTAAATCAATCTCTGGAACTTGTGATATTTGCTCCAATTGAGCCTCAGTCTGCATATCACAATCAACAAACTTAAAGATAGGTACTTCAGTAACTTTGGCATAAGTGATAGTAGTGCCAAAAGGTACCTGAAGGGTTCTAACTTCAGTCTGAGGAATCTGGGTAGCTTCCTTTTCAGGTTCAGTTCCTTTATCTTTTTCAAGGCTCCTTTTCTTTCTCACTTTCTTTTTCAGCTTCTCTTTCAGCCTCTCTCTGTCCTTCACCACCTTTTTGACCTCCTTCCTCCTTCGAACTCGGCTCACCAGCCTCAACAGATTTTCTTTCAGACCGACTTCTGCTTGACCAGTTCATCAAATTCAACAACCTTAATCCTGAGCTTTGTCTTTCTGAATCCAGAGAACTGTCAAAAAATAGTGATCAAAGACTCCACCACTCTTTTCTCCTCGGGGGCCTTATAAGGCGATAATATTCAGCATCTCTGGAAGTGATTGATTTAGAATGTAGATGGTCGCTGAAGTCGAGTCCGATGAATAAATCAAGAAGAAGATATCCCGTGAGTTCAGGATACGAAGAATTACACTTCAAAACAAACCGTTCCCCCTTGCTTCGCCATTCTGTCTCTTCTGCTTCTCCTTTCTTCAGAATTGGAGGGCTTTCAAGAATGGTCAGATCAGATTGAATGATTTGAAGATCTGAGGGGTCAAGGAATGATTCCTGGGCTTCTGATGGCTATGAGGTTTGGACAAGTGGGACCTGAGGTTGACTTTCTTCAGGAATTTTCTGAGAACCTTTGAAGATTTCCTGAGAAATCTTATCCGTTCCAAGAGAAGTTTCCATCACCTCTGAGAACACATTCTCCTCTTCAGCTTCTTGTTCTCCAATATTTTTTACTGCCTGAGTCAGTACCTGAAGAGGTGACTTCATTCCAACCCGAGCCTCAGTCTGAATTTCCTCAAACTCAGCTTCATCGGCTTCCTTTTCAGCAATTGTCTGAAGCCTTTTCCTCTTCTGAGGTGCCAAAGCTTTAGTTTTCAGCTTCTCTTGATCTATTCATAAGTTTCCTCTAGAACTTCTCTTTTCAACTTCGTAAGGGTCTTTCCTTTTTTTCCGTTTTTTCTTCAATCGAAAATTTGGACTCAAGAACCTTCTGACGTTCTTGTCTCGTCCTTCTTGTTTGAACATGGGTAGGGGAAGGAACATCTTCCTCAGTAGTCTCCTCCTGAGTTGTCTCTTCCTGAGACTCAACAGATTTCTCCTTCAATTTTCTCTAGCCTTTCTGAGACTTTTGCCTGAACATAATCTGATTCCTGAGAAATTCATTGCTTTTGGCAAGCATGTCATCCTCTTCAATACATGCTTCAAGAATAAAAGCAATCTTTGTGGCATGCTGGATCTTCCCTTTGATACTCATAACATCACCATCCCATTTGATGTGTTTAACCTGATCACTAACCACATTTATCAAATACTGCAGCCAGTTGAAGTCTTTTGAGGGAGAATCCTCAATTGCAACCATCAATCGCAGCTTCGGTTTGATGACTTGTTCATGACTTCCAGAACCACTCATTAAACACTTGCTTACAATGTCCAGAAGTACTTTATACTTCGATTGTAAGTGTTTTTCTTGTTCAGAGTTGCTTCAAACTTGACAGAACCTAGAGAAATTCTATCCAAGTACTCTTGCTCTCTTCCAGCCATGTACATAGTAGGATCTTCCCCCTTATTACATAACTCATAAATAACATTCAGATTGTTCGAAATTATGTAAAACTCACGAGTAAAATCCAATCCCTTATGCCCTTTTGACAGTTGATACATAGTAATCTTAGAGCTTATGCAGTTGTCCTTGTCTAAATGCATATTGGCTACAAATTTGATTACCTCTCTAGGATACTCTCCCTCCGGATGATTTCTCTCCCTCCGGATGATTTCCGACGAGCAGGGTGAGTTTCGCTAGGCGGAGCATATGCAAAGCTTCTTCTTCGTGTGGGGAATTGGTTGTTCCATCGAATGATACCACATGCTCATAGTAGAGTTTGTTATATTCGGCGAGTTTGGTAAAGATTGAGATAGTCATTGTTGGATGTGGAGATTTTGAAGTGTAGGGAATTTCTGGAGAATTTTGTAGACGAAGGTTTTGAAAAAAAAGAAGTGTAAAGTGTCTTCAAATAAGTGAGGAAGGAGTATATATATATATCCTGAAAACAATCTGATCCCTTGGATTAGATTAAAGGACAGTTAATCAACGATTCTAGATTCAACCACGATTATCGGGTTATAAATGGCTAGGTGAAAGGACACAAAAATGGGTAATAGCCGCAACTTTATCCATTTTAGTGATTATGCACAGTGTACAACCATTGTTTCTGCAGACTGTTGACTTGCCCGAGAATTTCGAAAGTCCCGCCCAATAATTCCCTCAGGTGTTTTATCATTTATGCCAAATGATTATTTGAGCAATCAGTTAGCCAATAAATGTAGTGCATGAGTCATTAATTACTTCAGACCAATTTATTGTATCAGTCTTACTGAGTTATGACCTTGATAAAAAGTTCAGTGCATTTTTACTGAACTAAGGTTACTGAGGTCCCCAAGACTCAGTGAAGAGTAACCTTATTTTTATCCTGAGTTTTTCAGTTGTGAACTGAAGAACTTCATGCCTCTGAAAACCTTCAAATTTTTCAGATAACTATTCACCTGGATCTAACATTCCCAATTCAACTGATAGTTCCAGAAATCTTGACTCAGCCAAAGGTTTTGTTAAAATATTAGCTCTCTGTTTATCAGTATGAATTTTCTCCATCCTGATATCTTTATTCTCTACATGGTCTCTGATGAAGTGATGCCTGATGTCCACATGTTTACATCTGGTGTGTAACACATGATTTTGTGAAATAACAATTGCACTATTATTATCATAAAATATGAGTACTTCATTGGCCATAATTTTATAATTCCTCAGTTGTTGTCTGAGCCAAATTATCAGAGCACAATAACTTTCAACAGCTAGGTATTCAACTTCAGTAGTACTGGTTGCTACTGAGGCCTGTTTCTTTGAAAACCATGATATCAGTTTACTTCCAAGAAATTGACAAGTTCTTGTAGTAGACTTCCTGTCAATTCTACAACCACCATAATCAACATCTGAAAGGTTATCATCAGCTAGATACCATAATCCTCTATTCACTATCCCTTTAAGATATCTCAGAATCTTTTTGGCAGCTTCCATGTGACTAGCCTCAGGATTAGCTTGGTATCTTGCACATATCCCAACAACAAAAGTAATATCAGGTCTACTAGCAGTGATCCAATGATCCCTCTATAATCAGTAAGGTTAACTGATTTGCCTTCAGGATCAGGATCTATCTTGTAGTTAGTATTCATAGGAATTCTAACTGCATTGCAATTCTGTACACCATATTTAGCAATCAGATCTCTGGTGTACTTTACCTGATTGATGAATATTCCTTCCTTAGATTGCTCCACTTGAAGTCCTAGAAAGAAATTCATCTCCCCCATCATTGACATTTCAAACTTTCCTTTCATCAGGGCAGAAAACTTTTCACACATCTGATGATTAGGAGATCCGAATATGATGTCATCCACATAATTCTGAACTAGTAAGATATCCTTCCCATCTTCTATTCTGAACAAGGTTCTATAAATATTTCCTTTGGTAAAACCATGGTCAGTCTGAAATTGAGAAAGTGTATCATACCATGATCTGGGTGTTTGCTTTAGACCATACAAGGCTTTTTTGAGCCTGTAAACTTGGTCACTCTGACGAAACCAGGAGGTTGTTCCACATAAACCTCTTCCTTAAGCACACCATTCAGAAATGCACTTTTCACATCCATCTGATAGACTGTGAATTTCATGTGAGTAGCATATGCAAGAAACAATCTGATGACTTCTAGTCTTGCAACAGGTGCAAAGGCTTCAAAATAATCCAAGCATTCTTCTTGGGAGTATCCCCGTGCAACTAGCCTTGCCTTGTTTCTTACAATGTTGTTGTTTTCATCTCTTTTGTTTTAGAACACCCACTTTGTTCCAATCACATTGTGCTTCTTTGGTCTGTCTACTAACTCCCAAACTTCATTCCTTGTAAACTGATTTAGCTCTTCTTGCATAGCAGTAATCCAGAATGAATCTTGATGAGCTTCTTCAATCTTAGTAGGTTCCTTCTCAGATAGGAAGCAGCAGAATAAAGCACTTTCACCATGGAACCTTCTTGTTTTAACACCTTCAGATAGATCACCCACAATTTGACTTGAGGGATGTCTATCTAACCAAGTTCTCCTGGATGTTCCCCCTTCAGTAGTATCCTCAACATCAGAAATGTTAGGTTCATGTAATTCATTGAATTCAGGGAACAGCAAAAAAGGAGAAAGGGAATCATCTTCCTCAGGAAAAATTCCATTCAGAACATTGTCAGTGACATTTGTTCCCCCTTGGTTGATGGATTCAGAGTTTGCCTCAGTTGTGACCACATCTTCATCGGCATTACATACATGAGTCTGAACTGGGGTTTGTTCAGATGGGTCAGCTTCAGTGTGTTGGCTTTCTTTCAGTGGATAATTATCATTCTGAGTTTCACCAGCCTGAGTATTTTCATCCTGAGTTTCTTCTTGTTCAGAGTCAGATTCACTCCATTCATAGAATGTAGATGACTTCTTCTTTTCAGGTTTAGATGACGGTTTAACATTCTTCTTCAGGCTAAGTCTGGTGATTCTCTTTGTCAAGTCTCCTGAGTCATGTTCCTGTTTCTCATGAACACAAGTAGCCTCATCAAAAAACAACATGAGGTGTTTCTTCCACAATGAGGGTCCTACAGTTGTAAACTCTGAAGGCTTTACTGACTTCAGAATATCCCAAGAATATCCCTTCATCAGCTTTGCTATCAAAAGTTTTCAACTGATCTTTACCATTATTGTGTATGAAACACTTACAACCAAACACACGAAAGAAAGAGACAAGAGGCTTCCTTTCATTCCACAGCTCATAAGGTGTTTTTCCTTGATTCTTTGTCAGTATAGATCTGTTCTGAGAGTAGCATGCAGTGTTGACCGCTTCAGCCCAAAATCCTTTAGGAATGTCAGCTTCAACAATCATTGTTCTTGCAGCTTCTTTCAATGTCCTATTTCTTCTTCCAGCAACACCACTCTGTTGTGGAGTCCTTGTAGCTGATGTTTCATGAATTATTCCATTTGCTGCATAATAATCTGATATAATATGGTTGATAAACTCAGTGCCTTTATCTGATCTGATTTTGACCACACTCAGATTCTTTTCATTACTGAGTCTTTTCAGTAGTTCAGGCAGTTTTGTCTGAGTCTCCTTCTTACTGAGTAAGAATATGACCCATGTATATCTGGAGTAGTCATCAACTACCACAAGTGTATATTTCCTACCATTAGTGCTTATAGGTGTTACTGGACCAAAAAGATCCATATGTAACATTTGAAGTATTCTATCAGTAGACACCTCTACTTTGCTTTTGAATGATGCTCTTACCTGTTTACCCTTTTGGTAAGCATCACATACATGATCCTTACTGAATACTTCATTTGGTAATCCTCTCACAAGTGCTAATCTTGCAAGTTTGTTCAGGGTTTTGAAGTTCAAGTGATTCAGTCTTTTGTGCCACAACCAACTGGTGTCAGTAGCCCTTTTTGCAACTAAACATGTATCCATATGAGTTAATCTCCAATCAGCAAGATATACATTTCCTTTTCTAGTACCAGTCAGTAGTATTTGTTGTGAAACATTGTCTTTCACATAACAAAAGTTCTTTGAGAACTCAACACTGAATCCCTTATCACAGAATTGACTGATAGAAAGTAAGTTATGCTTTAAACCAGACACATAAGATACATCATGGATATGAACAATATTAACTTCCAGTGTTCCATATCCTTCTGTTTGTCCTTTGGAATTATCTCCAAAAGTAATCTGAGGGCCTTTCTGTTTGTTGCAAGGGGAAATAACCCGTCCCCGAGGAAGGCGGGATTAGAACTGTCTCTTATGGCTTCTAAATGCATACTTTTTAGCTTATCATTCGATTCCATCCAAGCCGATATTTAGAAGCGAGACGTGGTTAAAAGCGGAAGGTCGGTAAGTCACTTAAAGTTTGGGGAAATTTTGAAAACGGGTAGGAAGGAACATCTTATGGAGGCGAGGCTTGAGTAGAAAAGAGGTCATCGTTCAATGGCGACTTGAAAGAATTCGAAAGTCAGGACCGACTAGGTCTCAAGTTCATTGAAGATAAACATGGAAAAAGATTCAAAGGGCAGTTTAGTGATGCGGATTTTCGGGACATAACCAGGTAAGTGTATCTGGTAAAAGCGACTTATGGGCAAGAAAGGGAATCCATGCATGGCGGTTTAAACCCCAAAGGTTGGTCCACGAGAAGAAGCCCATGAAGATTGTAATAAATGGATGTTCCTGCCTATAAATATAACTTGTATCAGACGTTGTAAAGGATCGAAATCTTAGTATTCTACAGGCATAAATTATACATAACATATCCGGCTTGGTGACCCCAGCGTAGTCTATTTAATGGACCTAATTCTTATGAGGGTAATCAAATCGTGTGTTAATTGTTGCTTTTGCCATTATATTGATCGGAACCTTATCAAGTTGTTTGCTTGTCCGTCGGTAACCAAACCGGGTACAACAATTGGCGCCGTCTGTGGGAAACACAATTCCTGAGAAATAATTTTTTTTGCTCAATAAAAACCCATATCTTCTCCGATCAACAGCGACGGCAAGCAATCAATGGCAAATCTAACCTTACTATTGGCATGAGTTGGAGTCCCGATGGGCGCGAGGCCTCTATAAGTTCATCTCAACGATTCCGGCCCCATCGCTCGAGCCAGGCCACCATTTCAAGAAGACCCGGATGATGACCTGAAATTTGAAACCACTATGAAGTCCTAGAAAGTGGAACTTCAAACCACCATAATCAACATCTGAATAATTTTCACACCCGAGGATACAAACTATCCCTTTAAGAATGGCTATCCTCAATAAAAAATGCCTTGCATTCGGCGACGATGAGAATTTTTATCATACCATGATTTGGACGCAACCTCCCCCCAAGAGGGCCACCAGGAGGCCGGACCCTCGAAAAGGAAGATCGCTCCACTTGAAAGTCCTGAATGACTTCTAGTCTCCCCCGACATTTCAAAAGGGGCATTCGGAGAAAATATGATGTCATCCACATAATCCAATGTTAAGACGATCCGATCACAAATCCTTTGGTAAACCATACTAAGACATGCCTTGGTTTGCAATAGCGCGTTTTCCTTAGCTTTTTTGTAGGATCGAACAACGATTCGATCGACTTGGTGACAAGGGGGGTCGAAGAATGCACTTTAACACAAAGCCCAAAAGATATGCAAGGATTGTTGAAGATGAGGCATATCAGCCAGTTCTCTGGATCAAAATAATATGGATCCTCGATTTAGCCTTGCCTTGTTTCCTCATAATGTTGTTGTTTTCGATTCTTTTTTGTTTTGAACACCCACTTTGTTAAACCTCCACTAACAACTTTGCATAGGATCTTTCTTAAAGGATGGGTTTGAGCTTTCTTCAACCGTGTTTCCTTTTTTTACGAAGCTGAAGTTTTCACAAAGCACTTTCACCAATGAAGGCACCCACAATTTCGACTTTAGACGCGGTTAATAAATAACGGTAAACCATCGCGACTTTGATCAGTAAGGTTCGTGTTAATTCATTGAATCATGTGTTTCTTAGAAAGAGAAAGGAATCATCTTCTTGATAAAATTCTTCCGAAAGGTCATTTGACGCTGATGGGTCCAACAAATATCATTTTCATGGACATGCTATTGTTTTGGGAAGTTGATAAATGGGCGGTGGGGGCAAAGTTTGTTTTCATCCCTTTCATGTTTTCCTTGATTCTTAAATTCCGGACTCCGGTTTAACATTCTTCTTAATTTTGATTCTCTTTGTCCTTTCCGAATCATGTTAAAAGCTTTCATGAATCACAAGTCACGTTCATGCTGTTTCTTCCACCCAAAGAGAAGATTTTATCTTAATTATTCCATTTTTCCCAAGAATATCCCTTCAGATAATATGGTTGATGTAAATCGCCATTATTGTGTATGTTTTGACCAACCAAACACACGAAAAGAAAGAGACAAGGGGAACATCGCCCCGAAATCTTTTTAAGGTGTTTTTCCTTGATTCTTTTGTCAAGATAGATCCATTCCGGATGAATTTTCTCAATTTCAAAACCATTGTCCGCAAAGAACACCATTGGTGGTTCTTGTAAAATATTGTTATTCTTTCAATGTCCTGGCTTTCTTCCATCGATAATGAACATTGGCCAGGAGTCCTTGTAGTTTGTTTCAAGAATTATTCCATTTGGTCGCGATAATAAATGAGATAATATGGTTGATAAGTTGGATGTGGCCATCGACGTATTCTTTTTATCGAAGGTTTTTCAAGAATGATTTTAAAACAAAGTAAGAATATGACCCATGTATATCCGGGAAGAAGTCATCAACTCACAAGTGTATATTTCCTAACCTTAAAGAGCATCTGGACCAAAAGATCCATATGTAACATTTGAAGTATTCTATCACCCTACTTTGGAAATGGTTTACCTCTAAGCATCACATACATGATCCTTATCATTGTTTCATTTGGTAATCCTTGTGCTAATCTTGCAAGTTTGTTCAGTGGTTTTGAAGAAGTGATTCTACCAGCCACAACCAAACTTTCAATGTCCATTTCTTTTGCAACTAAACATGTATCCATACGAGTTTTCTCCAATCAAGAAGATACACATTTCTTTTCTAATACCGCCAATAGTATTTGTTTTGAAACATTGTTCTTCACATAACAAAAGTTTTTGAGAACTCGAATCTTTTATCTTGAGAACCGACCGACAGAAAGCAAGTTATGCTTAAACTGCATAACCTAAGATACATCATGGATATGAACAATATTAACTGTTCCATATCCTTCGCTTTGTCCTTCGAATTATCTCAAAAAAGATCCGGAGGGCCTTGGTTTATTTGTTAGGAAATAACCGAGGAAGGTTTTGATTAATGCAGGATTCCATCCAGACCGATTGGTAAGTCCTTAGTTTATTGAAAGGATCGACAAAGATGATCTTGAAAGTGAAAGAGAATTTTAGGTCTCAAGTTCGGTTGAAGATAAACATGGTATGAAGATTTCTGACATAACCAGGTAAGGACATGATTGCATGGGTAAAGAAAAGGAATCCATGTGAATAACACTGGCTATCTCCGGCTGGTTTAAAGAAGGGGACCAAAGATTGTATACTATAAACATAAGATGACGAGTATTCTAGGATAAATTATACATAACACGTTCGGGTAATCAAATAGTTATGCTAACTGTTTGCTTGAGGTGGGAAACCAAAAGCGACAACAATTGATATATAAGATAGCTCAACTCGGAATCGAGGCCTCTATAACTCAACGCCCGGCCCGGATCGAGAAGATTCGATGATGACTTTAAGGAGGTCAGGATGGAAGTCCAAGAAAAAGCTTCGTTTAAAAAAATAAAGACCTCGCAGGGAGTCGTAGATAAGCCACCGGAAGTTTCAAGCCTTTTGAGGAGAGCTTTTCCCAGACATGAAGTTGATGGACTTATTTGGGATCATGACCCGGGGTCCAGAACCTTCTTCACCCAGATCCGAGAGTGAATTTCGTTAAACCTCCACTATTATTCTCCCGCCACGATCGCAGATTGCAAGCAAGAAGAATAATGGCAACGTAACCCCAACAAGTATCGCCACTTTCACCAAAAAAGATTAACGCAACGACAATGTGGGGCCATGAACATCGCCCGGGGGCACTACAAAATAATTCAATGTTACCAGGCGTTAACAAGCAAAATAAACGGCATTCTTCTTGGGCATGTCCGGCAACTAGAAAGGTGGAGTGTAAAGACAAGATGTCACCCCAAATTCCCTCGAGGTTACCGCAACTCATGCGAAGATGGCTGGATTGGTCCTATATTGAAATTGGCGACAAGTCGATCCAAGAAGAGACCTCGGAAGAACACCATGGCTATTCCGACGGGATCGAGAGATACTCCAACGCATGTAAACTTAACAGCATATAAAGCATAGCTCACTGAGAGCGTGCAAGAAAAGCTTCAATAAAGGAATGACAACCAAGGAGCAAGCGGGTTTTGGAGAGCGGTGGTTGAGCGACCTATCCCGCCTTCATGCATCGAAAAATCCATATGGAGATAATCAACAGGATACACACCTTCTCACTCCCCTAGGGAGGTTCACTCCAACTTTTAAGATGGCCTACTTACTTAATTCGGGGACTAGCCTCCAAAGAAAGAAGGAGAGCTCCTCCAAGCGAAGAGACGGAAGGCCTGAAAATGATGGGAGGGAAAATGGAGAACACCAAGAAGATGGTGGTACTTGTCCTCGCCTTGGGTGAAGAATCCAGCACAATTGAGTTCGGAGAAAAGGACAAGGCAGGAGTGGTCTATCCAAATATCGATACCCTGGTGATCCGGGCCAATATCATGGGAACTACAGTGTGCCAACTTCTAATCGACGGGGGTGCCTTCTGCAACATCCTTTTCAAGAAAACACTGGAACAACTTGGGGATTATGATGCCTATATCGTCCCGTGTGACCACATCATGAAAGGGTTTAGTGACGCAACTGTGAGGCCCACCGGGATGATTCAACTGGCCGTCGAGCTGGTCTCTACACTGAATAGCGAGGTTAGGGCAAGTAGGCTGTTAGACTTTCTGGTAGTCGACCTTCCCAGCTCCTATAATGGTTTCCTGGGAATGCCTTTTGAGCATGAATTCGAGGTTGCGTCCTCTACTTTTTATTTTAATGTAAAATTCCCCACCAAGAGTGGGTTGGTCAGTACCGTTAAGGGCGACCAAGTCGATGAAAGAGGTTGTTTGATTTACTCTTCGTCTCTTTTCAATTCCGCCCCAATACCTATCAAACAAACACTTGTAATAGATAGCAATGAACAAGATGAGGAATTAAATAAAAAAAGAGCAGGCAGAAAAAGAACCTACAACGACCTCGATCCAAGAATAGGGCACGAGCCTGATGAATTCCTAATCGAGGCCAAGATCGATGACCCCCAACAAGGGGGCCCAAGGGCCATCCCGGGGGAAGAACTCGAGAAAGTCAAGATAGATCCACCTCGCCCGGATCTGGAAGTCATTATCGGCTCGAAGATACCGAATGACCTGAAGGGGAAAGTCATCGAATTTCTCAAAAAGAACTTGGACGTCTTCGCCTGGTCACACAAAGACATGGTGGGTATCGATCCGGAGGTCTCATGTCACCGACTCCATATTGACCCGGCCCGAAGGCCGGTTGCCCAGAAAAGGTGGAAATTTGGCCCAGAAAAATACGCCGCTTTAGCCGAAGAGGTGAAGAAGCTGCTGGATAACGACTTGGTCATGCAGGCCGACCAGCCATAGTGGGTGGCCAACGCAGTACTGGTGAAAAAGTCCAATGGAACCTGGCGGTTATGTATCGACTTCACCGACCTGAACGAGGCCTGCCCAAAAGATTTCTTTCCCATGCCGCACATCGATCACCTGATAGACAACACGGCTGGACACGAGATGATGTCGTTCATGGACGCTTTTGCGGGTTATCACCAAATAGCCACGTACGAACCAGATCGACAACACACCTCTTTTCTGACTGAGAAAAATCTATATTGCTGGAAGAGAATGCCGTTCGGCCTGAAGAACGCATGGGCAACCTACCAAAGGCTTGTCAATCATATGTTTGCCGATCAGATCGGGAAGTCGGTAGAAGTGTATGTCGATGATATAGTCGTCAAAAGCTTAAAAAGGGAGGATCACCTGTTCCACCTCGCACAGACCTTCGATATCCTTAGGAAGTTCAATATGAGACTCAACCCCAAGAAGTGTAACTTCGGAGTCGAGTCGGGGAAGTTCTTGGGGCATCTGGTCAGTAAGCGGGGGATCGAGGCGAATCCGGGGAAGGTTAAGGCCATACTGGACATGGGGGCACCCCGGAATGTGAAAGAGGTTCAGAAACTCACGGGGTGCCTGGCCGCATTGAGCAGGTTCATCTCCCGGATGGGGGATAAATGCAAGCCGATGTTCGACACGATTCGTAAGAAAGTAAAGTTCGAATGGACACCCGAGAGCCAGGATGCTTTTGAAAAAATCAAAACCTACTTGGCAGATGTGAGTATCTTGTCCAAAACACGTAGAGAGAGAAGTTGTTCTTCAGATCTCATGGCCTAGAGACCGCTTTAAAGCGCTAAAGATTAGTTCGAGCAGAGGGCCAAATACATTTGCCCATTTATTTTGTAAGCTAGACGCTGAACGAAATGGAACGACATTATCCATCATTAGAGAAGTTGGCTTACACTTTAGTCATGAGTGTGAGGAAGCTGAGACCGTACTTTTTTTATCACCAGGTCGAGGTCCTCACTTCCCTGCCGTTGAGGAATGTGCTCCACCGACCAGACACATCAGGTCGATACCTCAAATGGGCTATTGAGGTCGGGCAATACAGAGTGACATACACGCTACAACCTGCCGTCAAAGCCCAGGCATTGGCCATTTCCTAGTCGAGCTCACATTTCCTACTGAGGCAGGGAGTTCGGGCAGCCTGCCGTGGGAATTGTTCGTAGATGGATCAACGACCTCTCACAAGTTGGGAGCCGGTCTAGTGTTAAGAAGCCCTGAGGGTATCTTATTCCAGAACGCCATTACCTTTGATTTTCCCGCAACGAATAATGAGACCGAATATGTGGCGCTCATCAGCGGCTTAGAGATGGCAACAACCATGGGCGTCAAGATATTGCAAGTCCATACCGACTCTCAGCTCGTGGCCTGTCAGGTCTCGGGGGAGTACGAGGCCCGGGATGATAGGATGGCGGCCTATTAGGAAATCATAAAAACACTATGCCTGAAGTTGGCACAAATCCATGTCAAGCTGATACCGAGAGAACGCAACTCGCGAGCCGATGCTTTAGCTCGGCTGGCGACCTCCGAAGGATCACCGTATATGAAGGATGTCACCATCACGACACTTTCCCACCTATCCACCGAGCAAGTAACCGTGACAACATTGGAAACCCCGGTGTCGACCTGGATGACACCCATCAAGGAGTATTTGATAAGCGGCCTCTTACCGCCCGATCGCGTCCAAGCTCGGCAGTTGCAGTTACGGGCCGCACGATACACAATGGTCGGAGGGGAGTTATACAAGCGAGGTTTCGACATGCCCCTACTTCGATGTATCACACCTGAACAAGGCCAAGTCATTCTACGAGAGATACACGAAGGGGCATGCAGAAACCACACTGGGGGGGAGTCGCTGGCCCACAAGACCACAAGGAAGGGATATTTTTGGCCGATGCTATCACCTTGACCGCAAATGTCACAAATGCCAGATCTATGCTCCTTCCATCAAGGTCGCACCAGAAGAACTCACAAGCATCCTCAGTCCTTGGCCTTTTGCGAAGTGGGGGATAGACATCATTGGGCCACTCCCAACGGCCCAGGATCGGTCAAGTATGCCCTAGTAATGTGGATTACTTCACAAAATGGGCCGAGGCCGAGGCATTGGCAACCATAGACCAAGATCATGTCATCCGGTTCATTTGGCGGAACATTATCTGCGCAGTTCGCTATCCTGCAATCATATCGCATAATGGAAAACAGGTTCGATGGTATGAAGATTGATGCTTTCTTGAAAGTGGAAGATCACAAAGTTGTTTTCTACCCATACCACCAATTTCAATCAAACGGTCGTCGAGACCGTGAACAAAATCATAAAGCACACGCCAAGACCAAGATCGGGGGAAAAGAGAAATGGGCTAGCGAAGCTCCCTTGACGTCTTTGTGGGTCGATAGAACGACCTATAGAAATTCAACCATAAAACCCTTACTCGCTAAATTTTTGAATCGAGGCGGTTGTTCTGTGGAAATTGACCTCCCGACCCCCAAAAAACCTGTGTCGCTTTTTGATCATAATGATGAGGCTTGAAAAAACCCGGACCTACTCGAAGAAAAGTAGTTGGAGGCTAACATGAGAAATGCTAGATATAAGCAGAGGTCGGAGAGGTACTACAACTCTAAGGTTCGACTTCGACGTTTCAAGGTTGGAGACCTAGTACTGAAAAAGATACTCGGAGACTCCAAAGGTGCCCTTGGCCCAAACTGGGAGGGCCCGTTCCAGATATCGAAGGTCCTACCAAACGGGGCATATGAGCTCGAGAAGACAGATGGAACCAAGGCCCAATACCCGTGGAATGCAGCTCATCTGAAGAAGTATTATCAATAGGTTTACACACTTGTACTGATCACATCGATGTAAACAAATACTTTGGTTAACGATAATTCTCTATTCTACTTGAAAGAAAAATTCCTATGTGTAGAAACTAAACAGGTCGCATGAAAAACATGATCGATAACATGCAGGTCCCATGAAAGACATGGTGGATAACATGTGAACCTGAGGTGTGACTTTAGAAATACTGGAGGCGAGATCGCCACCCTAGCGATGCGGTTATCCCCCGACTTTGTAAGACGATTAAACAAATGTCCAGTAAACAAGTCGCGTAAATATTAAGACGACAAGGACTAAGCAAAAATCGCATAAGAAAATCGAGTCAACACAATAAAGGAGTTAAAAAAAAGAAAAGAGAACTTCATTAATAAAGACCCGAAGGTCGGGGAGAACCCCATTACAATAGACCCGGAGGTCGGTAAAAAGAGGCATTCCAATACAATATATTTTTCGGAGGTGAGCTAGTGACCTGGTCTATACTACAGAGCTAATCGAGCTAGCGACCTGGTTTATACTACGGAGCTAGTCGAGCTAATGACCTGGTCCATACTACGGAGCTACTCGATCTGGCGACTTGGCCTGTATTACGTTGTTACTAGTGCAGCGGCTCTCGGATATGGAGGTCGCTGAGGAAGGTGTTGCAAAACTATCAGAAAAGGATCTTTCAACATCCGAGAAGTGTCAGATGCCGCAATGGGACTTCCCGTGTTAAATTAACACGAGTGTCATACATGTGGTGCAAAAAATTCAAGGGATTTTGAAGGGCATTCTGGCCTGATCGGATTCGCATATACAATACTAAATCCATATTACATGTTAGAAAATGCCCATCACCACTAATCCCGTCATCCCAATTGGCGCCCAGAGCGCAGAGGGCCTGGGGTACCTCTGTCACGGCGGCGGCAAGGCCGCCACCCGGGTGGTAGCAAGACTTGGCAATGGTCGTATGGTCATCCTCCGATGAAGACAAGATCAGAAACGGGGGAAACGCAGGGATGGACTGAATACCGGAGGCCATATGCATAGAGCGAAAGAAGCCCTTCGCCGGAGGGTGCCTCAAAGCGGGGGACTCGCCGGAACTGCCCATGGCTAAGCTTGGGGACGATATATGGAGAGAGCAGAGGGGGTAAAATGTGTAGTGTATCTCTAAAAATACCGCTATATTTATAGATGAAAGGCGGGGGCAAAAATGCAATATTTCGACTCTCGAGGGCCCCTCAAAGAAACCGGCGCCGCACGGGTAGTGCGTAGGCAGCACACGACTCCTGGTTGGTCCGATTCACGGCATGCGGCATCACCGAATACCCCAACCATCATTATGGATTTGTTACACATCACACCGATTTGGAAAATCGAGGCGACTATTCGCCTCCCCGAGGATGGGATTTGGCGGATGCACACTTCCCAAGTCCGACCTGCCACAAGTCGAACAAGTTCAAGCCAAGGCCCCGAGGTGAGCTCGCGACCTCGACTTAGGGGGGATGAAATATGGGAGTTTTATTTAATAAGACAAATACCAGATGAGACGAAAAACGAAGCAACTACTTTCATTGATAAAGACCCGAAGATCGGGAGGTAGTGCATTACAAATCAAAGACCGAAGGCCGGTATAATAAAAAGAAAAATAAAAAGTGACTGGTAGGGCTGCAACTTCAATCTTTTTTCGGGCAGGGCGCTTGAGGGTGGTGTCGACTGTCCCCGAAGGCGAGGCTCTCGGCCACAGAATCGCCATGGATCGACATTCGAGCTCGATACCTTCTCCACAATGGGCTCGGAGGGCAGGTCGACTGCTAGGGGAACCACCTCCGAGCTCATCACTTCCTCCACGATGGGCTCGGAGGGAATGAAAACCGCAGGGGGAACGACCTCCTCCACGCCTAGTTCGGAAGGTATGACAACAGGAGGATCGGCCTCCGGAGAGTCGGGGAGAGGGCACACGATCTGCCTTGGATCTGGAAAGAACGAGAGATCAATGCCCATGTCCTCTGTGTCTCGGGATTCCAAAGCAGTAACACGGAGGCCAGGGGGTTATCACGGACGTAGTCTTGGAGGTCGGCAACAAGCCCAGTAAGGTCGCCAGTAGGGTTCGCCCGATGACAGATTCGGATGGCACCTGCGAAGGCCATCACATATGTAAAATTGGCATTTACCTCCTCAGCGGCCTTTAATTGGACCTCCCTGGTGTCCAGCTCCCCCTTTACTCCGGCCAATTCCGCTCTCAGATCGGCCTCCACCTCGGCTGCCTTTCTTTCCGCCTAGATCATCTTGATCGTTTAGCGCTTGGTCACGGCCTCCGCGCCTCCTTCTTTGTCCCTTCTACGGCTAACTTCAATCTCTCCACGGCCAGCCCGCCCTCCATCTCAGCCAGGCGACCCTCGAGGGTCGAGATCTGCAAAAGGTGCTCGGATTTGGCTTTCTCCATCCCGCAGGTCGGCATAACCAAATCGCCTTGGCTTTGATCCATTTAAGACATGACTCGGAGATGTTAGGTTCCGGTCTCCATTTGAGTACCGATCCTCTCCAAAAAAAAAAGGCCGCCTTTTGGGTGTGGACCATAGATAAGTTCATGTTGCCTGTCATCTTCTGGCGACGAGCGTTGGCGTGATCGGTGCACGTCCACACCCGGGGCAGGTTATGCACACTGTGGGAGATGTAGTCCGGCCACTTACTAGGAAGCTCGGCCGATTGAAGTGGGAGGGTCTTTGGCGAAGCTAACCACCCTCCGCAGAAGTCGCGTAGGGTTCGTGGTCGCAAGAGAGCTAGGAGTCATCGTGACCTTTGAAAATAATATGGAAAAAAGTCACGAAATTTGTGGATGAGAACTTACTGTTCACTGCTCCTCCCTCCTTAGAAGGAGGAGTCATCATCTTCATGATGACCCTCCTTGAACGCATGGGGTTAGGTCATGAGCTCAGGCGGCGAGGTCGGGGCACAGTAACCCGATGCGGTGATGTGGGGCGGACTCGATCCTAACCTCACGAGCCCACTGTTGATTTCGATTCATAGGTCATAATCTCGCCCTCACTTCTTCCGAGCGTGCCGGAAGTGGTAGTCGACCTCAGAGCCTTTCTCTTGGTTTCTCGGCGGGAGGGCCGCTGGGGCTGAGCTTGGAGGAGCCACCTCGGCAGGGGGAGGTCTCGGGGGAGCGACCTCGGGGGCCGCCATTCGCCTCATTTGCCCCAAAACAGATTTCTTTCGAGAAGCCATGACGTCCGAAGGGGGCTTGTGGCGATAGATGGGAATGTTGGGGACTGTAGAAACATTGGAATTGGAGTCAATCAGACAGGCCGACAACGGAAATTCGGTAATCACGGAGTAAGGGTACTTACAGGGGATGTTCAAGTGACGTGGGTAAGTATACATGCCGGCGTTGAGTCGGTCAAGCTCAGTGTTCAAAGCGTTCACGTCCCGCCAGCTCGGTGGAGTGTCGCGAATGATGTCAAACGCCTCTTTGAAGTCCCAGTAAAGGTCGGCAGCAGTGGGTGTGAAAACTGTAAAAGAAGAAGAGAATTAGATCAGTACATGCATCTATATCGGAAATAGGGCGCAACTCACCATGCTCGACCCGATTGGCATAATCGGTTGGGACAATGATGGGCAGTGTGCTCGAAGGGTCCACAGACTCCCACGCCCCCCCGATGAACCACCATTTATAATGCCACCCCTCAATCTTACTTGGGATCCCGCTCTTGAGCTCCCGACTTTTACGAAGCCGCACGACATTATATCTATCGGCTTGATGGATGGGCGTCATCACAAAGGCCAGCTCGCCCGGGGTTGGTAGTCGACACAGCCCGGCCTGCCCGAGTACGGTCATAGTAGAAAGAATGTAACTCCACCCATTAGGAGTGATCTGGGTTATGCTCTGGTTCCAGGCCGCCAGCAGGTGGGAGATGGTCGGATGAAGCGGAAACCGGATCCCGACCTCCATTCTTTGCTCGTTAACCGCGATCATCTCGGGTGATGACTGGTCGGCGCTTTCGTCAGAGGTCGCCCCATAAAAATGCACGTCCCGGGGGACCTTGTAAAGGTAGCGGAGGGATTGCACGTAGGCATCGGGGAGAACCGACCTGTTTTTATCATGCGATGCCACGAAGTCCGACTTGACCGACCTCCGGTAGTCGCGGGCCGGTCTCTTGTATGGGTCCTGGGCCACATAAGAATGGTAGTCAAAAGCCCGCTCGTAGGCCCCATATTTTTGGGCTGGGTTAGAAGACCCAGACCTCTCCTCCCTCGACGGCGCGGCCATGCCAAGGAACTCGGCTCCAGGGCAGGAATGTGTGTTATTTCTTCCAACTCCCTCAGGAACTGGTCATCGTATCCATGGTCATCCCGACCAGTGCTGGAGGCACTATCGGTTGGAGGAATTGTGGGGTTAGGAGCGGCGGTCTCACTCTGGCTGCGGCGGTACAATTCAGCGATCACCGTGTTGTCGTCGTCGGATGACGATGAAACCATGAACGGAGGGGGCGTAGGAGCAAATTTAGAACCGGATGCCATTAATGTGAAGCAGAGAGTAAACGGTTACCTGAAAAGCGACGGGATCTCTGAAAGCTAGCCGGGGAAGCGGATGCAGAGGCTCGGATTTTACAGGTCTTGGAGGCGAGGAAGAAGAAGGGGTTCAGGTATGGAACCCTAGGCCTATTTATATAGAGAGGCAGGGGGTCGAAAATGCAAATTCAAAATCTCGAGGCCCCCCACGGAAAGTGAGGCCGTGCGGGTAGCGTGTAAGAGACACGTGATAGCTGGTTGGGCGAGCTCGCGGCTTGAAACGTCACCTGCCTGCCATGCCATCATTATAATACTGTCGCATGTCACGTCGGTTGGGGAGATCGAGGTGACTTTACGACTCCCCGAGGATGAAGGTTTGACTCGAATACAGGTCCCAAGGTCGACTTGCCATAAGTCAGTAAATGTCAATGGTTCAAGACAAGGCCCCAGAGCAAGCTTGCGATCTCGCCTTGAGGGGAAATTGTTGCAAGGGGAAATAACCCGTCCTGAGGAAGGCCAGGATTAGAACATCTAATGGCTAGCTTATCATCTGATTCCATCCAGCTAGAGTGAGACGTGGAGCGACTTCGGAAGGTCGGTAAGTCGCTGGAAGTTTGGGAAGCTGCGCAGGTCGCGGAGGCGGCTTGGTATAGCAAAGAGGTCGCGGAGCAACTTGAAAGAACCCGGAAGTCGGGATCGACTAGGTCTCGAGTTCAGTTGAAGATAAACATGGAAAAGATTCGGGCAGTTAGTGAGGTGGATTTCTCGGGACATAACCAGGGTAAGTGTATCTGTGAGCGCGACTTGCAGGGCAAGAAAGGGAATCCATGCCTGGAGGTTTAAACCCTAGGTTGGTCCACGAGAAGAAGCCCATGAAGATTGTAACCCTAGTTCCATGTCTATAAATATAACTTGTATTGTACGTTGTAAAGGATCGAAATCTTAGTATCCTAGGCATAAATTATACATAACATATCCTGGCTTGGTGCCCCCAGACGTAGTCTATTTCACGGACGAACTGGGTAATCAAATCGTGTATTAATTGTTGCTTTTGCCGTTATATTGATCGGAACCTTATCAAGTTGTTTGCTTGTCCGTCGGTAACCAAACCGGGTACAACACTGTTCAACATAGTCAGTGAGGAGATATTTATATCCTGTCATATGTCTTGAGCATCCACTGTCCAAGTACCATGCGATAGGTGCAATTTCATTTCCACTCATCAAGGCTATGTTGTCTTCATTCAGCTAAGTGCCTTTTTTCTTCACCTGAAAAACAGATCAGGTCTTAGGTACCCATTTGGTGTAGGGTCCTACCAGGTTAGTTGTACCTTTTGGAACCCAAATCAGCCTTACTACTCTAATTACTTTAGAGTGGCTGATTTGTCTTCCATAAACATCTACATACACATTCACCACCCTAGGTGTCTTGGCAGTATCCTGTGTATGAGTGCCAGCCTTAGCATGGACATGAGCCATAGAGTTCTTCTTGGGCCTTTTGTTCCAATGCTTTGGCCTTGGTGCAGCTGGTCTATGTCTCAGCTGACTTGGGTTCAGGAAACCTTTGCCCTTAGTCTGGTGGGGGGGTCTTTCAGTATACCTAGGACTTGGTCTCTTCAGTTGAGAATTTCTCGGCTGAGTGTTTCTCCTCTAAGGATTCCTCTAATGGTTCAGTGCAGATTTCTTCAGGTCGATATTCTTAGCCTGAGGCTTCAAGCACCGGGCCCGAGGATTTCTCTTCGAAAGTGTTCGGAGTTTTCTAGCCTTTACCTGAGGTTTGGGCTTTTCTTCCTGAAGGGTTCTTTGAAACCATAGGTCCTTTACCCTTGTCTACAACACGGGGTTGTTCTTCAATAAGAAGATCAGTACGAATCGCCGATTTAACAAAGACAGTCTTAGTGCCACTAGAAGAAGCAACATTCAGATGATCTTGTGAGGTTCCCCCTGGATTGTATCCCAATCCAGCCTTTATAGTTGCAGGTCTTTGATAACTCTGAATTTCATATATTGCTTTAGATGCGGAATTCAATAGAGCTACCTTTCTCCGCAAGCTATCCTCACTTTTCTTTAGAGTTTCATGTTTCTCAAAGAGGTCATTGAATTAAGTTCTGATAAACTGATCTCTTCAGTGGATTTTTCTAACTTTCCTTTTAGGGCTTCTATCACTTTCTCTTTCTCTGAGAGTTGTACTATCAGAACATCTAGTTCATCAGTAGCTCCCATTAATTCAGAAGTGATCTCAGCAGCATTAGAGTTTTTCCTCCTCAGATTCTCAGCAGTCAGTTCCTCATTCTGGTCTTGAGTTTCAATGAACAGTTCTTGTAACATAGAATAATCCTTCATCAGATTCTCAAAAGAATCCATCAGGTCGAAATTAATGGTTACAAATGAACTTGACAACTCAGGTGCTTGTGTAGGAGCAGCAACAGAGATAGAAGAGTTTACCTCCTCAATAGCAACAAGGTAGACATCATCACTATCACTATCTGAGAACATTTCTTCTGAAGAGCTAGATCATTCTTCAGTATGTTCTTCTTCAGCAACCATAGCCTTCTTGCTTGAGTTCTTCTTGTCTCTTTTGGATTGCCTTTCCTTTCTTTCCTTGGGGCTTAGTTCAGGACATTCATACTGGAAATGACCCTTCTTTTTGCAGTTGTAGCATTTGTTGGTATCATCATCCTGATCACTTTTCCTCCTTGGTCTTGGAGTCCTTCTTTCTGGATGAAGACCCTTTAGCTTTGTGGTCCTTCTTCTTCTCAGTGGACTTGTCCTCAGCTTCTGAGGTTGTTCTTGTTCTTGTATCTGGTATTTTTGTAGTACTTTTTGTACTTTCCATATCTGCTATTGAGTCTTTCAAACCTCCATGCCAACAGTACTAGCTTATCCTCTTGCTCATCCTGATTTTTGGCAAGTGGGTTATCAGACTCTTTAGTCTTACAGGATTTTTCTTTAGCTTTGAAAGCCACATTCTTGCTAGATGAAGATTCATCTTTGCTATTTTATTTGTTTGTTTTCTTATCAATCACAAATTCATAAGCTTTCAGTTTAGAGAAAACTTGTTGACATGACATAGAATCATTGTTGATGTTTTCAATCACCACATCATGTATATCTCATTTCTTAGATAGTCCTCTAAAACTTTTCAGTGCAACTTCTCTTTTTGGGCATCTTTTCCCAAGAGCACTTAGATCATTCATGATACTAGTGAATCTAACTTCCTGTTTATCAATAGATTCACCATCTTCCATTTCACAGCTGTCAAACTTTGCAATGGCAACAAATAGTTTGTTTTCTTTGATATGATATGTGTCTTGACATACGATAGCAAGTGTGTCCCATATTTCTTTGGCAATTTCACAGTGAGAAATCATCCCCATAACACCATCATTAATAGTGTTATATACAATATCTTTAGCAATATAGTCTAAGTTGACTAACTTTCTCTCCTCAGGAGTAAGTTGGTCATCATACTTAGGAAATTCATCCCTTGGATCATCTTTTTTAGCATCAGTAACTCTAGGATTAACAACCTTATATTCAAAAGGTCCTTGAGACACAACTCACCACATTCTCTCATGTGTAGAATACAGATGTACCTGCATCCTGAGTCTCCATAAGTCATAGTTCTCAACAGAGAACATAGGTAGTTTCTTAGAATGCATGATGAATAATCCTTGTAAGATATCAGCAGTAAGATCTATTCAGCAGACCACCAAAGTCTTTCAGTAAACCACACTATGGTTACCAAAGCAAGTGGTCAGTTAAACCACTGCTCTGATACCACTTGTTGGTCCCGGGGTAAACGAGTCTCACACGTGTATGAGGGGGGGGGAATACACGTGTATAGTGATTTTTCAAACTTTTAAAACCTTGCTGATCAGTGAGCCAGGTTATCCTGAATGTCAGTACTGAGAAGCACAAATTGTTGTGAGTCAAAGTCTACTGAGGCAATAACCCTGAACAACTTTCAGTGACTTCAAATTAGCTCAACTGATCTGGGTGAATTTAAAACAGAGTCCTGAGAAGCTTGGATCAGATAACTATCTTACTGAATACTCTGTTGAGTTTGTTCAGTTTGACAACTACCTATTTTAGCTTAACAAGAGTGCGGAATGTGTAGACCCTAAGTTCTAGGCTCGTTTTAACTTGCTGAAAATATCTTTGCCTTTAGTAAAATCATGGTTAAGGCTGTGCTTAGTTTAATGCAGACTCAGTGGATTGATTCCAACTGAATATCAGAAAACTCAGTATGCTTTCAGTGAAAATATGCAACACAAAATAATGCAGAACATAAGGCAAATAACACAGCAATTATAGTGGTTCAGAGGCAAAGCTCCTACGTCCACTCTCTATGAATCTTCAGAGAAATTCCTTAACTCACTTTTACTACTACCTTAAGCTTTCAGACTGAACTTAGCAGCTTACTAACTTTCTTCAATGAGCTTTCAGGCTGAACTACACTGCAGCTTACTAACTCAAACACACACAAGCTTTCAGACTGACACAAGCAGCTTACTAACTTTCTTCTCTTGAGTTTTCAGGCTGAACTCAACTGCAGCTTACTAACTCTTTACAACTCTCACTTTCCAACAATCACACACACACACAAACTACCTAAACAATAGGGTTTGGGTTTGGTTGGTTTCCAATTAAGGTGAGATATCCTTTTATAATTTAGAACACAAGGTAAAAGGCTAGGATATCTCTAACTAAGCTTTGAATATGCTTGAATCTAGGCTTAGTAAATGAACTCTCTTCAAAGATGAAACACTTGGGAAATTCTTAGAGTTTCGAGTGCTTCACAGTATAAACTTGAATACGAATGAGCTCTTTAGTTGCTTGATTTCCCGTAACCTTGCAATGGTGAAGGTCATTAGTATTTATAGGCAGATCACCAAGGTCACTCTTGAAAAACTATCCGTTGGAGGAGATAGCATCAAGGGTTTCCTTATTTGGTTAGTGATAAACCACTATTTTAGGGTTTGAACACGCCCTTGCATGGTTTGGGTAACAAGTAACCACTGCAGCCAATCACTAAGTTTTTTTCACCGAACTCAATTGACATGCCGCTTTCTCACAATGAAGTGTTGTTGTTGTCTCTCTCTGATTGGTTTGTGACTTCAGTGTATAGAGACAAACAAAACGTCTCTTTTAGGTCAATCTCTCTGAATGAGACAACCTTAAACAACACTTAGTTATAGTTCATTTTGTTGGGAGATGAATTTAATAAAGAAGTTTTGATTAGATCCCAAAACTCCTGAGTATTACATGTTCAGGATAATCTTGATAGATCGAGTCGATTCAAGATAGAGTGTTCAGAAGTTATCTCGCACCATGTATAGTCGCCAGCAGATATAGATCAGGTTAGATTTTAAAGAAATCAAGACTCAAGAAGTAATCAAGAAATCAAGACTCAAGAAGTAAATCAAGAAATCAAGACTCAAGTAGTAAATCAAGAAATCAAGACTCAAGAAAGTTATCAAGAAATCAAGACTCAAGAAGTAAATCAAGAAACCAAGACTCGGTAAGTAATCAAGACTCAAGAAGAATCAAGAAATCAAGATTCAAGAAGTTTCAAGACTCAAGAAGTTATCAAGACACCAAGACTCAAGATGTCATCAAGACATCAAGACTCAATATGTCATCAAGACATCAAGACTCAAGATGTCATCAAGACATCAAGACTCAAGATGTCATCAAGACTCAAGACTTAGTATGTCATCGAAGACATCAAGACTCAAGATATCATCAAGACATCAAGACTCAAAGATGTCATCAAGACATCAAGACTCAAGATGTTACTAAAGACATCAAGACTCGTAAAAAATCAAGACTCGTAAGATATCAAGACTCAGAAGACATCAAGACTCGTAAGATGTCAAGACACGTAAGATATGAAGACCCAAAGAAGTTATCAAGACTCAAGAAGATATCAATACTCAAGATAACCCGAATGTTCAGAGGCACTGAATAATATCTATCTGAAGACTACAAAACTGAGAAAAACTCAAACATTCAGAAAAATAGATATTGCCCAAAACATTCATATGCAGACAAAAGGAACTAAGTCTAAGTGTTGTTTAAGGTTATCTCATTCAGAGAGATTGACCAAAAAGAGCCGTTATGTTTGTCTACATTTATCAAGACAAGAACCAATCGAGGAAGACAACAACATGCTTTTTATCGACATCGAAAGCGACAGGACTCAATCATGTCAAGAGTACTATGTTCCGCATCGCAAAAAGTGGTGATTGGTAACATGAATGCATATTTCCTAAAACATGCAAGGGAGTATTCAAACCCTAAATATAGTCGTTCATCAAACACCATAAGAGGAAACTCATGAAGCTATCTCCTCCAACGGATAGTTTTTCAAGAGTGACCTTGGTGAAGTTTCCTATAAATACTAGTGACCCTTTACATTGAGAGGTCTTTGGAAATTTGAAAGCAACTCAAGAGCTCATTCAGATATTGCAAATTGAAGCACTCGAAAAAAACCTAGAATTTCCCAAGTGTTTCACATTGGAGAGCTCATTCACTAAGCCTCAGATTGATAAGAAATATCCAAAGCTTAGTAGAGATATCCTAGCCTTTACATTGTTCTTATTGTAAAGGATATCTCATCCTAGTTGGAAACCAACCCAAAACCCAAACCCTTTGTTAAGGTAGTTTGTGTGTGTTTTGTTGGTGAGTTGGAGTTGTAAAAGAGTTAGTAAGCTACGAGTGAGTTAGCGAAAACAATAGAGAAGAAGTTAGTAAGCTACTTGTGGTAGTCCGAAACACTTGTGTGTGTTTGAGTTAGTAAGTCTGCAGTTGAGTCGACCTTTTAAAACTCAAAGTAGAAAAGTGAGTAAGCTATGGTGAGTTTGCGTGTAAAGCTTTTAGGAAGTGGTTAAGGAATTTCTCTCGAAGGTCGAGAGAGAGTGGATGTAGGAGATTGAGTCTCCGAACCACTATAATTTACGTGGTGTTTTACTTTTTGTCTTTGCAGACACTATCTCGTTGCATGTTTTTTCATCGAAATCATAATTCATCGATATTGGTTGGAACCAATCTAATCGAACTTGCATCAAACCGATCACAACCTTAATCTTTGTTTTTATTGAAGGGAAGATTTTCAAACAAAAGCTAAAACGAGTATAAACATAGGGCCAACCATTCCAAGACACTTGAGTAGCTAGAACAGATAGTTACTAAACCGAACTAACTCTAATCGAGGGTTCAAGAAGATAATTATCTCGATTCAAGCATCTCGGGATCTCTCGATAAACTCAGCTCGGTTAGGCTAATCAAGCTTCGAAAACAACTCTCAGATCATTGTCTCAAGAGACTCGACAGTGGAAATTGCGGCTTTTCAGTACAAATCATCGGGATAACTCGACCCATCTCGACCAAAAATGAAAGAAAAGTTTTAAAATCATCAACACGTGTATTCCCCCATACACGCGTGTGAGACTCGTTAAGAGGACCAACAAGTGGTATTAGAGCAAAGGTTCAATTTGACCACTTGCTTTTGGTAGCCATAGTCTATTTTGCTGAAAGACTTTGGTTGTCTACTAAATAGATCTGTTTGTTGATATCTTACAAGGCTCAGTCATCATGCCTTCTAAGAAACTTCCTATGTTCTCTGTTGTGAGCTATGACCTATGGAGATTGAGAATGCAGGCTCATCTGTATTCAAAACATGAAAGAATGTGGAGAGTGGTTTCTGAAGGACCATTCAAATTTACTGTTGTGAATCCCTTAATCATCGATCATCGAGAGGAATGATCCCAGAGATGAATTTCCAAAATCTGATGATCAACTTACTCCTGATGAGAGAAAGTTAGTCAATCTTGACTACATTGCTAAAGATACTTTGTATAGCACTATTGATGATGGTGTTATGGGGATGATTTCTCACTGTGAAACTGCAAAAGAAATATGGGACACACTTTGTCATTTATGTGTCAAGGCACATATCATATTAAGGAAAACAAACTTTCATTTGCTATTGGAAAGTTTGATAGCTTTGAAATGGAAGATAATGAATCCATTGACAAACTTGAGGTCGATTCACTAAAGATCATGAATGATCGAATGCTCTTGGGAAAAGATATCCACGGAGAGAGTGAACCGAAAAATTCTTAGAGGATTATCTAAGAAATGGGATATACATGTTGTGGTGATTGAAAACACCAAAAATATTGATTCCATGCCATATCAACAAGTTTTCTTTGAACTGAAAGCTTATGAGTTTGTGATTGACAAGAAAACTAAGAAATCTAATAGCAAAGATGATTCTTCATCTAGCAAGAATGTGGCTTTCAAAGCCAAAGAGAAATCATGTAAGTCAGAGAGTTCGAGAACTCACTTGCAAAAAATCGGGATGAAGCAAAGAGGATAAACTAAGATCGATGGCAAGGAGGTTTGAAAGACTCAATAGCAGATATGGGAAATATAAGAAATATTACAGAATCACAGTACAAGAGAGAATCGTGTTCGAGGATGATACACCGAGAAAGAAAAGGACCGAAAAGTCAAGGATCCTCATCCAAGAAGAAGAACTCCAAAACCAAGGAGGAAAGTGATCAGGATGATGATACCAAACAGATGTTACAACTGTCAGAAGAAAGGTCACTTTCAATATGACTGTCCTGAGCTGAGTGCTAAAGAAAGAAAGGAAAGACAAGCCAAGAGAGACAAGAAGATCTCCATAAAGAAAGCAATGATTGCTGAGGAAGAAGAACATTCTGAAGAAGGTTCCAGTTCCTCAGATGAGATTTTCATAGATAGTGACAGTGATGATATCTGTCTTATAGCTGTAGAGGAGGTAAATTCTTCTATCTCTCGTTGTTGCTCCTACACAAGCACATGAGTTCTCAAGTTCAACTGTAGAAACAAGAACTTTGACTCTTGGATTCATTTGAGAATCTTATGAAGGACTATTCGCGGTTACAAGAAACGCGCCATCAAAACTCAAGAGCGTAACAAGGAACGGATCGCCGAGAATCAAGTGGAAAGACTCTAAAAACTTTGAGATCACTTCTCAATTGATGGGAACTATCGATGAACCGGATGTTCGAAAGTACAACTCTTAAAAAAAAAAGAAGGTGATAGAGATCCTGAATGGAAAATTAGAGAAATCCACTAAAGAAATTCAAATTTTATCGTAACCGAAGTTCAATGACCTCTTTGAGAAGCATGAAACTCTAAAGAAATGTGAGGATAATGCGTAGAGAAAGTTAGCTCTATTGAATTCTCGTGATCTAAAGTGATAGATGAAATTCAGAGTTATCAAAGACCAAGAACTATAAAAAGTCGGATTGGGATACATTCCGTGGGGAACCTCACAAGGGTTTCGAATGCTACTTCTAGTAGCACCAAGATATCTTTGTTAAACAAGTGGCATCTAATCTTCTTCAAGAAATGTTTCGTAGTTTTAGACAAGGGTAAAGGACCTAGGGTTTCGTAGAAAAAATCAAGGTTCAGTGGGAAGAAAGCCTGACCTCAGAAAAGGCTAGAAAACCCTAACACTCAAGAGGGAAATCTTCGTGCCAAGATTTCAAAGCCTCGTGCTAAGAATACCAACCTAAAGAGATCTCAAGACTTGAACCATCGAGGAATTTTCGAAGAGAAACACTCAGCAGAGATATTCTCAACTGAAAAGACCAAGTCCTTAGATTACTGAAAGACCCCAATTTCAGTACAAGAAACCTAAACCCCACTTGCCTAAGGGTAAAGGTTTCCTGAACCCAAGTCAGCAGAGACAGAGACCAGCTGCACAAAAGCCAAAGCACTTGAACAAAAGGCATGAACCCAAGAAGAACTCTAAGGCTCATGTTCATGCTAAGGCTGGCACTCATACACAGGATACTGCCAAGGCACCTAGGGTGGTGAATGTGTATGTAGATATTTATGGGAGACAAATCAGCCACTCTAAAGTAATTAGAGTCGTTAGGCAGATTTGGGTTCCAAAAGGTACAAATTTAACTCCGGTAGGACCCTACACCAAATGGGTACCTAAGAACTGATCTGTTTTTCAGGTAAAGGAAAAGGGCACTGAGCTGAATGAATACAACATAGCACTGATGAGTGAAAATGAATTGGCTTCTGCTGTTGGTATCTAGATAGTGGATGTTCAAGACATATGACAGGATATAAGCAACTAATCACTGACTATGTTGAGCAAATATGCCCTCAGATCACATTTGGAGACAATTCTAAAGGAAAAATGAAGGATATGGAACTCTTGAAGTTGACTCTGTTCATATCCATGGTGTTTCATATGTGTCTGGTCTAAAGCATAACTTGTTTTATATCAGTCAATTCTGTGACAAAGGATTCAGTGTTGAGTTCTCAAAGAACTTATGTTATGTGAAAGACAATACTTCACAGAAAATTTTACTGACTGGTACTAGAAAAGAAAATGTGTATCTTGCTGATTGGAGTACAACTCCTAAAGATACATGTTTGGTTGCAAAAAGTTCCACTGATACCAGTTGGTTGTGGCACAAAAGGATGAATCACTTAAACTTCAAAACCCTGAACAAACTTGCAAGATTAGCACTTGTGAGGGGGTTACCCAATGAAGTGTTCAGTAAAGATCATGTGTGTGATGCTTGTCAGAAAGGAAAATAAATCAGAGCATCTTTCAAAAGCAAAGTAGATGTTTCTACTGATAGAATACTACAACCTGTTACATATGGATCTCTTTGGTCCAAGAACACTGTGAGCACTAATGGCGTAAAAATACACATTTGTGGTAGTTGATGACTACTCTAGATACACATGGGTCATATTCTTACCAAGAAGAAGAAAGAGACTCGCATAAAAGCGCTGAACTCATTGAAAAGGCTCAAGATTGAAAAAGAATCGAGAGTGTGGTCAAAATCGGATCAAATAAAGGAACCGAAGTTTATCAATCATATCATATCGATTATTGTGCAACAAATGGAATAGCTCATGAAACATCACCGCAAGGACCCCACAAATGTAATGGTGTTCTTTGAAAAGAAGAAATATGACTCGAAAGAAGTTCGCAAGGACAATGATTCTTTGCCGATATTCCTAAGAGATTTTAATTTGAAAGTTATCAAACCTTTGCATGCTACTCTCGTAAGCAGATCTATGCTAACCAAGAACCAAGGAAAAACTCCATATGAATGTGGAATGAAAGGAAGCCTCTTGTTTCTTTCTTTTCGTGTGTTTGGTTGCAAGTGTTTCATACACAATAATGGTAAAGATCGGTTGAAAACTTTTGATAGCAAAGCCGATGAAGGGATATTCTTAGGATATTCGAAGTCATAAAAGCCTTCGAGTTTACAAATGTAGGACTTTTATTGTGGAAGAAACACCTCATGTTGTTTTTGATGAATCTACTTGTGTTCGGAAGAAACAGGAACATGACTTCAGAGACCGATCAAGAGAATCACCGGACTTAGCCTTTGAAAAAGAATGATAAAACATCATCCGAACACGAAAAAGAAGAAGTCGGTCACTTTCTATGAATGGAGTGAATCGGACTCGAACAAAAAGTTCGGGAAAAAAGTTCAGGATGGAAATTCTCCCTTTGAAGGAAAGCCAACACCTGAAGTGACCAATCAACATACAACGATTCGGACTCGGGTATGTAATGCCGATGAAGATGTGGTCACGGTGAGGTAAACTCGAATCTATCAACCAATGGGGAACAAATGTCTCGACAATGTTCTCAATGAAATTTCCCGAGGAAGATGATTCTCTTTCTCCTTTTTCGTTGTTTCCTCAATTTAATGAACTACCCGAACCTAACATTTCGATGTTGAGGATATTCTTCGGGCGGGGAACATCCAGAGAAAATGGTTGGATAGTCATCCTAAAAAGTCGATTGTGGGTGATCTATCGATGGTGTCAAAACAAGAAGGTTCCATGGAGAAAGTGCTTTGTTCTGGCTTTGCTTCTATATCTAAAAAAGAACCTCATTGAGATTGAAGAAGCTCTACAAGATTAATTTTGGATTCTTCGCTATGCAAGAAGAGTGAATCGGTTCTCAAGGAATGAAGTTTGGGAGCTAGTGGATAGACCCAAGAGGCACAATGTGATTGGAACTAAGTGGGTGTTCAAGAATAAAGAGATGAAAACAACAACATTGTAAGAAACAAAGGCAAGGCTAGTTGCACAAGGTTATTCCCAAGAAGAAGGCTTGGATTATGATGAAACCTTTGACTTTTGCAAGAAGACTAGAAGCCATCGATTGTTTCTTGCATATGTTGCCCACATGAAATTCACAGTCTATCAGATGGATGTGAAAAGTGCATTTCTTAATGGTGTGCTTAAGGAAGAGGTTTATGTGGAAAAACCTCCTGGTTTTAGACAGAATGACCAAGTTCTGTGCTCGGAAAAGCCTTGTATTGTCTTCAAAAGCACCCGAAAGCATGGTATGATACCCTTTCTCGCTTTTTCATTGACCATGGTTTTATCAAAGGAACCGTTGATAGGACTCGCTCAGGGATAGAAGATGGGAAAGACATCTTACTTGTTGATTTATGTAGATGACATCATATTAGGATCTCCAAATCATCAGTTGTGTGAAAAGTTTTCTACCCTGATGAAAGGAAAGTTTGAGATGTCAATGATGGGGGAGATGAATTTCTTTCTTGGACTTCAGGTGAAACAAACTAAGGAAGGAATTTTCATCAATCAAGCAAAATACACTAGAGATCTGATTGCAAAGTATGGTGTACAGAATTGCAATGCAGTTAGAATTCCTATGAATACTAACTACAAGATGGATCCTGATCCTGAAGGCAAATCAGTAAATCACACTGACTATAGAGGGATTATTGGATCATCGCTATATCTCACAAACAAGTAGGCCCGATATAACATTTCTTTGTTGGGATATATGCAAGATACCAAGCTAATCCTAAAAATTTAATCACATGGAGGCCGCCAAAAAGATTTAAAATATCTTAAAGGCAATCGTGAATAGAGGATTATAGTATCCGGTGATGATAACCTTGAATTAACTAGTTATTCGGGATCGATTATGGAGGATGTAGAATTGACAGAACTCTACCACAAGAACTTGTCAATTTCTTGGAAGTAAAACCGATATCATGGTTTTCAAAAGAAACAAACCTCAAGAGCAACCAAGATTCTTCGAAATAATACATGGTCTGAGGAAGTCAAGCAGTGCATTCTTTGGCTCGCATAACAATTGAGGGATTATAAGATTATAGTTAATGAAGTACCTATATTTTGTGATAATAATAATGCAATTGCTATTACACAAAATCCCGTATTGCACACTAGATGTAAGCATGTTGATATCGGACATCACTTCATCGAGATCATGTTGAGAAGAAAAGACATCGAATGGAGAAAAATCATATCTTGAAAAGAGAGCCGATATCTTCACTAAACCTTTGATGAATCAAGATTTCGTGAACTATCGGTTGAATTAGGTATGTTGGATCCGGTGAATAAAGCAAATCCGAAAAAATTGAAGGTTTTCGGATGCATGAAGTTTTTTCTCATTTTTTATCGAAAAACTCGGGATAAAATTGAAATCTTGAACAACCGAAGTCTTCGCAAACTCGGTTATCCCAAGAATAGTACTCAAGATTATACTAACTCGTTATCAAGATCAAGATTTCGATTATTATCGAACTCTGTTATCAAGATCAAGATCAAGATTATACTAACCTCTTTCGGTACTCAGTATTATACTGACATTTTATCAAGGTCAAAACTCAGTAAGACTGATGGAGGAAATTAGTCTGAAGAAGTATTGACTCATGCAACACATTTATTGTCTAACTGAATCTCAGTAATCATTGGCAATAAATAACAAAACACCTGAAGGAATATTTGGGCGGGACCTTTGAAATACACGAGGAAAGTCAATGGTCTGTAGGAACAATAATTAAATGCACTATTCATTAATCACCAATAAGGATAAATTGACGGCGTTATATTTGTGAAATCGTCCTTTCATATACCTGATTTAGTCGGTTCTTAATCTCAACCATCGATTTCTTCATCTATGCGATTTTCCATGAATCAAAATCCTATATCTATTGAAGAATTCCCTTCAAAGCCCGAGTCCAAAAAGACTTCATCTTCAAAACACTCTGCTTCAAAAAACTCTCGATTGCCCAGAAATTATCATCTTTCTCAAAACCCTTCACAAAAATTCTCCAAAAATGACGTTCTCTGTATACGACAAGCTTGCCATTTCTAATAAACCTTGGTATGAATATGTCATCTCTCTCGAAAGCTCATCAAATGTAACTCACGAAGAGGAAGCGTTACATATGATTCAGTTGGCAAAGCTTACTTGCCTAGTTGCGAATCAACCAGAGGCCGAATATGCAAAAGAGGTAATAGAGTTTATCTCGAATTTGAAATTAGATGATGAAGATTGTATAGAATCGCAGATTACTGTATCGCATTTAGAGCATAGTTCAAAATATGTGGATTTTGTTAGGGAATTGTATATCATTCCTAAGAATCTTAATGCCATATATGAACTAAGCGATAGAGGTGAAGACCCTACCAGTATATATGATGGGTAGGGAGCAAGAATATCTGGATAGAATTGCGAGCATCCAAGAAAGTTCGGGTTACTCAATAAAAGGCATTTGAAGCCTAAATATCGAGTATTGCTGGACATTGTAAGTAAATGCATAATGAGTAGGTCTGGCAGCTTTGAACAGATAAGCACGCCTAAGTTGAGGCTAATGGCGACGATTGAAGATTCACCCTCCACTGCATTCAACTGGTTACACTATTTAATCAAAGTGGTGAGTGATCAAGCCAAGCAAGTTCAGGAGGTGAATGGGTCTGTTGTTGTCAAAGGAAAGATCCTACATGCAACCAAGATTGCATTCATCTTAGAAATGTGCAGAGAAGAGGAGGACATTTTTGCCAATTCCTCATCCTTTCCAAAGTCAAAAATCCTGTTCAAGCCACCAACAACAAAGAAGACTTTGAAAGGAAAGAAAGAGAAAAGCTCTAAGTCTCAGGAGGAGACCAGCTGAAGAAGGAGCTGTTGAAGCCCAAAGGGGGAAGGCCCTGATGCAAGTGAAAAGAGAAAAAGGAGAAAATCTGAAGAAGAAAACACCGCCCTCGTAAACGCAGTAAAAACTTCAAATTATTATTGGGTGGCGAGGTCGGTGACACCGAGGAAATTCAACCCGAAGGCCACGCTAGTGGTCGAAATCTCCACTACAAAGTTTCGCTCAGTTGTGACAATGCGACAAGATCAAGAAACCGAGGAATGTGTTTTCCCGAGGTACTCGGAACTTCTCTGAGCTCAGATAAAATTTCTCAGGAAATATTCAAGGGACCTCAGGTTCCTACTCAAGAGAAACCTATTCAAACCTTAGATCGACCGAACCTCGGGGAACCTTTGAATTTGGACGCTATTTCTCCCGAGTGAACCATTCTCGATCCTCAAAGACCGTAACTCTACAACTGATCCCTCTTGAATCTGAGAGCCCAAAGATGAAGAAGGGAGAAGAAGAAACCGAGTGGCGCAGACAAGGGGGAACAGATTCATCCCGATGATACCCCGAAATGAGCGCATATCCTGACCTCCAGGATCTCTTCTTCAGACTCAGAACCACTGTCTATATCTTGAATCAGACTCTTCCAGAGATGCTGAATATAGCCTCCTTCAGAGGAGAGGATTGGTGGAATGCTGAGACTGCTGTTTTGACAGAGTTCTCTGGATTCAGGAAGACAAAGCTCAGAATGAAAATTGCTGATTTTGATGAGCTAGTCAAGAGGAAGGTGGCTGAGAGAAAGAAAGTTGATATTGATGCCTCCAGTTCTAAAAATCCAGAAGGAGATGATGATCAAGATAGAGAGGGTGACAAACCAGATGATGCTGAAAAGCAATCTCAGATGGAGAAGGAAACTGATGCTGGACAGACTGATATCTCACATCCTCAGACTGAAGTTAGCACTCTTCAGGTATCTTTTGGCACTATTAAACATTATGCCAAAGCTACTGAAGTTCCTATCTTTAAATCTGTTATATCTGATATGCAGACTGAGGCTCAGGTGGAGCACCCAGCTCAGGTGGAAAAAGTTGTACACACTCCAGAGATTGATCTCAGTCCTATCTTGGATAAATTGGAGAAGGTGGTGCCAATGGTGGAGAAAATGACTCAAATTGAAGAAACCTTGGCAAGCCAATCTCAAAAGCTGGAAAATCTGAGTTCATCTTCAGACATGCTGCAACTACAAACATCTCTTGCTGATAAAATGACTACTTTGGAGGGAAAGGCTGATGTAGTCAAAACTGAGCTCAATGCAGAGATGAAGCAGATGTATCAGGAAAGAACAGCATATCTCGAAGCCAAGCTGGTTGAGAAGAATGATCTAATGATCAAGACAGCTGTTGAGGAAATGGGCTCTATGCTCATGACCAAGATGACAGAGATGATGCATAATGTCTTCTCAAATCAGTTTGCACCTCTTTCTGAAGAGTTCTCAATGGCTAAAAATCACATGAGAAGACTAGAGGATGAGCACGATCAGTTGGCAGGGGAAGTGCGAAGTATAAGAAAAGAGCAATATCATATGGATACTGCACTTTCTCAACTTCTTCCAAGGTATGGTGCCAAAAAAGGGGGAAAGGCCTGGTGGCAAACTAAGTGAGTTGTTGGCACAAACCTTGAAGAGAAAGGCTCATAAAGAAGCTGAAGAAAAGATAATTGCTGATGCCTTAAAAGAAGTTGAAGCCACTGAGAAGCTCAAGTTCAAAGAAGCTGAAGAACCTAACTACACTCAAGCATCTGAGCAAACTATTCAGGAAGTAATTTCTGAAAAACTGAGTGGTAGAAGGATGGTGGAAACAAGCCAAGCCGGTGAAGATCAAGTCAAACCTGGAAAGAGAAAGGCTGTGGCATTTGTAGAACAAGAGAAGAAGAAAAGAGCTAAAGCTTCTAAATCTACTCAGAGGAAATTAATAATAGATTTTGAAGAATCTGAGGAAGAAGCTGAAAAAGAAGTCTTCAATACTAAGAAAGCTCTGAAAACCCTTCAAATTGAAAAAGAGAAGAAGACTGCTGCTTCTGTATCAGGTGTTCCTGTGATCAGGAAAAAGAAAGAAGAAGAGCAGAAAAGAAGAAGTGGTTTCAAGAAGTTTTTGAGCAAAAGGAGGGGTACAGAGAAATCTCAGAAATGGCCACACATTGACAAATGGATGCCTATTCAGTTCAATGATGCGTGGGAGGAGATAAAGAGAACCTTCTGGTTCTATTATGAGATTCTGAGGGAATGGAGGGGGAGAAACTCGGATATGAATGAAGCCTTCATTGAGTACCTACTAACATTCTATCCTAAGTACCTGCAAAGTTGGATCAACTTGGCAGATGAAGGAAATACTCAGATAGTTGCCCCTGGTCCATACACTTACCCAACTCCAAGACTTGAGAATGGCTATGTGAATGAAACAGCCATTTCTCAGGAGATAGCTCAGTATGCCATCCAACTAGGCCTAACAGGAAACAACCCTGATATCATCAAAGCAAGGGATGAATTGAAGAAAAGATACTATGAGATGTTCAACCTGGAAGTGCCAGAGGATGAAGTTGAAGAAGATTGAAGATTCTGTACTTCTATTTTTGTTTTTGATTTTCATTGTAATTTGTAACTCTTATCTTACATCAATGAAAATTTTATCCTTATGCTCAAAGATAATATCTCATTATCTTTTTACATGTTTTTTATGTTTGATATGCCTTATGTTTTGAAATTGTTGGGAGAATTGCCATTTTGGTTTGTAATAGATAAACTGAAACCTGAAATAGGTTAGTTTTTTGTAACAAGATGGTTTTGGCATCATCAAAAAGGGGGAAATTGTTGGGAGATGAATTTAATAAAGAAGTTTTGATTAGATCCCAAAACCCCTGAGTATGACATGTTCAGATAATCTTGATAGATCGAAGTCGAGGATTCAAGATAGAGTGTTCAGGAAGTTATCTGCACCATGTATAGTCAGCAGATATAGATCAGGTTAAATTTTAAAGAAACTGAAGACTCAGTAAGTAACTTAAGAAATCAAGACTCAAGAAGCTATTGAAGAAATCAAGACTCGAAGTAAATCAAGAAATCAAGACTCAAGAAGCTATCAAGAAGAAAGACTCAATAAATAATCAAGAAATCAAGACAAGAATAATCAAGACTCAGTAAGTAAATCAAGACTCAAGAAGTAATCAAGAAATCAAGACTCAATAAGTTTTCAAGACTCAAGAGTTATCAAGACATCAAGACTCAAGATGACATCAAGACTCAAGATGTCATCAAGACTCAAGATGTCATCAAGACTCAAGATGTCATCAAGACAATGAAGACTCAAGATGCCATCAAGACATCAAGACTCAAGATGTCACTAAAGACATCAAGACTCGTAAGACATCAAGACTCGTAAGATATCAAGACTCGTAAGACATCAAGACTCGTAAGATAATCAAGACCCAAGAGTTGTCGAAGACTCAAGAAGATATCAATACTCAAGATAACCCTAATGTTCAGAGACACTGAATAATATCTATTTGAAGACTACAAAACTGAGAAAAACTCAAACATTCAGAAAAATAGATATTGCCCAAAACATTCATATGCAGACAAAAGGAACTAAGTCTAAGTGTTGTTTAAGGTTATCTCATTCAGAGATTGACCAAAAAAGAGCCGCTATGTTTGTCTACATTTATCAAGACAAGAACTAATCGAGGAAGACAACAACAGACTTTTTATCGACATCGAAAAGCGACAGGACTCTGAATCATGTCAGTAGTACTATGTTCCAGACTGCAAAAAGTGGTGATTTGCTACATGAATGCATATTTCCTAAAACATGCAAGGGAGTATTCAAACCCTAAATATAGCCATTCATCAAACACCATAAGAGGAAACTCATGAAGCTATCTCCTCCAACGGATAGTTTTTCAAGAGTGACCTTGGTGAAGGTTTATAAATACTAGTGACCCTTTACATTGAGAGGTCTTTGGAAATTTGAAAGCAACTCAAGAGCTCATTCAGATATTGCAAATTGAAGCACTCGAAAAACCTAGAATTTCCCAAGTGTTTCACATTGGAGAGAGCTCATTCACTAAGCTTTAGATTGATAAGAAATATCCAAAGCTTAGTAGAGATATCCTAGCCTTTACATTGTTCTTATTGTAAAGGATATCTCATCCTAGTTGGAAACCAACCCAAAACCCAAACCCTTTGTTAAGGTAGTTTGTGTGTGTTTGTTGGTGAGTTGGAGTTGTAAAAAGAGTTAGTAAGCTACAAAGTGAGTTAGCTAGAAAACTCTAGAGAGAAGAAGTTAGTAAGATACTTGTGTGGTAAATCGAACACTTGTGTATGTTTGAGTTAGTAAGTCTGCGGTGAGTCACCCGAGAAAAAACTCAAAGTAGAAAAGTGAGTAAGCTACTGATGAGTTTTTGTAAAGCTTTAGGAAGTGGTTAAGGAATTTCTCCGAAGGTCGAGAGAGTGGATGTAGGAGCTTGAGTCTACGAACCACTATAATTCTTTGTGTTGTTTTGCTTTACATCTTTGCATTACTATCTGTTGCATGTTTTTTCTTCGAAAGCATAATTCATCGATATTGGTTGGAACCAATCCAATCGAACTTGCATCAAATTGATCACAACCTTAATCATTTGTTTTATTGAAGGGAAGATTTTCATCAAAGCTTAAAACGAGTATAAACATAGGGCCAACCATTCAAGACACTTGAGTAAATTTTAGAACAGATAGTTACCAAATCGAACTAACTCTACCGAGGGTTCAAGAAGATAATTATCCGATCCAAGCATCTCGTGATCTCGATAAAACTCAAGCTCGGTTGGGCTAACAAGCTTCGAAAGTTAAGCTTCAGGATCATTGTCTCGAAGAGACTCGACTCGGGGCAATCTGTGCTTCTCAGGGCCAAATCATCAGGATAACCTGACCCATCTGACCGCAGTGAAAGAAAAGTTTTAAAATCACTGAACACGTGTATTCCCGCCATACATGTGTGAGACTCGTTAGCACCGGGACCAACACCTTTTGTCAGCAATCAAATATTTGGACAACATTTATTCTTTATAAATGTGCAAGATTCCTCAGTCTATTTGTCCTTAGGTAGCTGATCTTCAGGTCAGGTCTTCAGGTCTTTAGGTCTTCAGATTGATATGAGTCCTCAGGATGAAAAATCTGGATTCAGGTTCATCTGAAGTCTTCTGAGTCTTCAGGTATTTTGGTCATCTTACTGAGTTCCCCCTTAGTATGTCTAACCTATACACTTAGAGATATCTGCTGACTATACATTTTGCGGATATTTTCTGAACTAACTATACTGAAACATGTATTCTAATCTACCTTAGATCATTCTGAACATGTCATACTCAAGGGTTTTGAGATCTAATCAAAATCTTTCCTTATATTAAATTCATCTCCCAACACTCGGAATGAGACTAGTTGAGCACGCCTCCTTATTATCTTCTTTGCGGGTTATCGAGTGGGCATTCCAGTAGGCCGATTTAACTGTATACAGACCCTTTTTGGAATACTTCCGGAAGCGAGAATCTCTGAAGCCGAACTGATCTATAGGGATTTTCCGAATATCATCCATCTCGTATTTAAGAAAGTGTCTGTTGATTTTTGCCATATTGTTGTAACCTAGATTTTACATCTAGGGATACAAACAAATAATATATGAATCATGAATGAACAATGAAGGAAAAACGTAAAGAATGCAAGAATTTGTTGACCCAGTTCGTCCGGAAGGACTACGTCTTGGGGCATACCAAGCCAGGGTTATTTTACTATCACTTTTGTGTGTTTTTCATGTGTATTTCGTCTCCCTTTTCCACTGGGGGTTCTCCCCTATTTATAGAGATTACAAAGTATATAAGACTTCCCTAATGGGCCATAAAATGGTCCTCTAAACATGGGCTCGTGGAGCCAGTCTAGTCTAAAAACATGAAAGTAAAGCCGGATTAACTCCTTTTGTGATTATCTATAGCTCAGATATCTTCTTGTGTCGTGCTTGCCGACTTTTCTCGTGGAGTGACTCGGGGGAGGTCGCCCGCTCAGGCGATCTCTATTCTTCTCTTTCCGACCTCGCATATGGATCATCCTTGAGAGAGGTCGCTCGTTAAGGCGAGCTTGATCTTCTTCACTCGTCGCTAGGTCGCCCTATGAATGCCGAACTCTACTCTTCAGCTGGACTCGGTTCTCACCGCCACATCATCACCATTTGCCATATCATCGTCATTTGTCATGTGGTTGCAGGCCAATTATTATGGCTACAACAATTGCCCCCAAGAGCGGACTTCAACTTTGTTCGGAGGTCGGTCTTGATCTTTGTTCAAATAAGATTTATCTGATTTTCTCCCTTGAAGTTGCATTCCTTGCCCCTGTGTATGCTCTGAATGCCTTCATGAGGTCTTTATTGTTCACACTTTGATGATAATACTTATGGTATCAAGTTTGGATCTTCAACTTCAGGCTGGGGTGTGTTTTAGCGAGCTCAATTCTCCCTCTTGCCCCCAGGTCGGGGGGTTATTCATCTGAGATGGTTATCTGCCGAGATTGAGCTCGTCGAGAGTCTTAGTCGGTGCTCTCACTTTGAGGTGAATCTCTCTGTGCGAGCCTCGTTTGTGCTCGCACATTGAGTTGAACCTCTCTATGCGAGTCCTATCTATGCTCTTACTTTGAGTTGAATCTCTCTATGCGAGTCTTTTATGTGCTCGCACTTTGAGTTAAATCTCTTTGTGCGAGTCTTTTCTGTGCTCGCACTTTGAGTTGAATCTCTTTGTGCGAGTCTTGTTTGCGCTCGTCGATGACCATTTCTGGCCGAGCAATTTGTGTTGGTCCCCAAAAACCCGATTTAAAACTCGTAAAATCTCAATGGGAGGTGATTTAAAATTTTTGCTTCGAATGTGTTATGCAAATTTGCTAAAGTATGTATGACAGTTAATATGAAAGTAAGTAAGAACACACGTATTTTTATAGTGGTTCGGACAACTCGTCCTACATCCACTCTTCCCTTCATGGGGCACCAACTTAACCAACAGATGTTTACCGAGTTCTCACTCAAACGGGACTTATCACCCTCTAAGGGATCGCCTACCCTCCCTTTCGGGATTGCTTAGATGTTTACCGAGTTCTCACTCAAACGGGACTTATCTCCCTTACGGGATTGCCTACGGGACTTATCTCCTTCACGGGATCGCATATTAACTACCTTACTTAACCACTAATTCTCTCTCAAGAAAGGGTTTGAGTTTGGTGTTATTTCCAACTAGGTGAGAATTTCCCTTACATTGTTTTAGCCTTTAAGCTAAGGTTGGGAAAATCTCTCTAAGCTTATGATATGGCATTTATGCTTAGATATAATGAAGAACACTCTTGGGTAAATCTGGATATTTTAATGCTCTGTGTTCTTGAATGGAGATGCTTGAATATTTGGCTTTAATCTTCACGTTGCAGCATCCTCCATTATTTTCTTTTGAAGATAGTGCAATGTATTTATAGTGTGGATTTGAATACTACCGTTGGAGAGTAAATTCAAATCCATACTAATAGTCTTCCAGCTTTTCTTTGTCCTTTTGCACTATTGTTTGCAGCTTTATGTCACATCCATATATGTGTTGTCATCTTCTCATTGGACAACTTTTTGTGTGTCTAACGGATCTGATCAGCTAGCCTGATTACTGTTCATCTGTGTTGATTTCATTGTTCATCTTGCTGATTTCACTGTTCATCTTGCTGATTTCACTGTTCATCTTGCCGATTTCTGATCGCAGATTTCTGGTCTCCTGATCTGATAAGCTCACCTGATCAGATCAGCACAGCAGATCAGGTACGCACTGCATCTGGACTGCATCAGCAAACTGCATCAGAATACGGCTACAGTAATCAGCTGCTACAGTAAACTGCTACAGTAATCAGCTGCTACAGTAAACTGCATCAGAAACTGCGCGGCAGGTCAGTTTTTGCACGTCAGTTAACTCAAAACTCATCCTTCTCATCTGATCTCGATCAACCTCGTCTGCAGCCTCGTCTGATCTCGGTCATCTTCTTCTGATTTCATGAGTTCCCCCTTAACTTGTTCTCTCGTTCCTCCTCAACTTGTTATCTGTAGATTAACTTAAATAACACAAGTTGATAGTGTTTTGACATAATTCATCAAAACTAAAATAACCCAACAGTTTGTGACTTTATGTAATTAGCCTTCGGCCTTTTGTCATTAATGAAAATAATTTCTTTTTCCTTCCTTTATTGTGCCGACTTTATTTCCTTATGCGACTTTAGAATTGCATATGTTCTTGCCGTCTTATTTGGTGCGGCTTATTTATGAACTTTGCTTAGTCGTCTTATAAAGTCGGGGGAGGACCGCACCGCTAAGGTGGCGATCTCGCCGCCAGTATGTCGAAAGTCATACCTCGGGAGTTGGATGTCGCATGCGACCTCCTTCGGTTTAAACACATAGGAATTTTGAAAAGAAAGACAACATTTTATTTGACTTGTATTGGCTTATGAAAGATAAAACCAGTGAATTTCACTGAATAGGGGGAAAGCCGACGCCGAAGAGGCGGGCAGGTCGACGCCAATGAAGGCAAACAAATTCGTCGCCGTAGGAGGTGGAGTGCAGCGTCGAGGAGGCGGGCAGGTCGACTCTGTATAGGTAGACAAAGTCATCGCCGTAGGAGGCGGAATGCCAACTCCGAGGAGGCGGGCAGGTCGACGTAGTATAGGCGGACAAAGTCATCGCCGTAGGAGGTGGAATGCCAGCACCGAAGAGGCGGGCAGGTCGATGCCGTATAGGCGGACAAAGTCATCGTCGTAGGAGGCGGAATGCCAGCGCCGAGGAGGCGGGCAGCTCGACGCCGTGTAGGCGGACAAAATCATCGCCAAGAAGACGGTAATGCCAGCGCTGAGGTGGCGGACATGTCGACGCCGTATAGGCGGACAAAATCATCGCCAAGTAGGCGGTAATGCCAATGCCGAGGTGGCGGGCATATCGATGCCATATAGGCGGACAATGTCATCGCCGTAGGAGACGGAATGCCAACGTCGAGGAGGCGGGCAAGTCGACACCGTATAGGCGGACAAAGTCATCGCAAAGAAGGCATAAGTGCCATGGTTTGTTCGATCATTTGAGGAAATTCTTTGGGAGAGAGAGATTTAGGTTTAAAACTCTTGAAAATTTTATAAAGATATTATTAGGAGGTCAGAAAATGTTTCTGATATTTTTTTTATAAAACTGACTTTTATCAGTGTTGAAAAAGAGACTTGAATTTTGAGATTATTAACAAGATCTATTTCGGTTTTTGTGGTATAAAACAACCCTGGAGATTTCTGGGGTTTTGCCCCCAGGATCGAGTTTTGATATCTGTTTAAAAACATCTTTCATGGATGTGCAAAGGTTTGGGATCCCTAGGGTCTTGCCCCAGGATCGAGATTTGACTCCCGTTTGTTTAGATCGTCTGTATTAGAGCGATTTATTGTTTCAAGGATGTAAAAGAAGGTTGGCACATAGGTTTATAGTCATTTCAGACTGTGCAGGTTTATATTCGTTTCAGACTGTATAGGTTTATAGTCATTTCGGACTGTTTGCCAGTGACTTGAATAACTTCTGCGACTATGAATCGAGTTATGTTCTTATCGTCGTATTGACATTGAGATTTATAAGAACTTGTTCTTTGTCGTCTTATGAAGTCATGACAAGAATAGAGCTGTTTAGGCCGCGACCTCATCGACCTTGGGATTCGAAAGTCATGGCTACGATGAGAGCTGAAGGATATTCCGAAATGTGACTTTAAACAAGTGTTTTAACTCGATGTCAGCTTGGATTGAGATATTCATTTGATATGAAAAGGTTGTCTTTCGAGGTCGTTTTATTGAGGTTACAACTCTCTTTGACTTGTCATTTGAAGGGCTTATTTGTCGTCTTACTTAAATTGCGACTTGATTGCCTTCTGGTTGGACCATTGAGCCTGTCGGGGTCGACAGGGTCATTTTTTGGAAGTGTGACCTTGTTAATTTGAGGTCGTCGGGTCTTGTTTGTTTAAGACCGCGACTTCGTGATTTTGACGTTGTCGGGTCTTCTGGTTTGAGACCGCGACTTTATGAATTTGAGTATTTTCCTTAATCGTTTGACGCGATGTAAGTTTGAAGTTGGATTATAAGTCTGTTTCATCTGTGTGAGACTTTCGAGTGCTTGTAGATGAAGTTTGTGATAGTCCCTTCCTAGGGTTTATGTTATTAGTAAGGATTTGAGTTCTTTTTAAATAACCCTCAAAATTTAGACATGCTAGTTTGAGTTTCTAACTTCAACTAATGTTCTGAAATTAACTCGAATAACTCGAGATATGAGCATATATGCTCCTGCCTTTTAATAGATATGAAAGTATGAATACTGTGATATATATTAAAAGGAATTAAATGAAATAGAACCTGATGTGAGTGGGCTAAAGGACTGTCCGTAGATTCTTTGAGTTGCCCCCGAGGCTTCGCCTGCAATTTTCCTTTGCAAGAGTGGCGAGTACTTTTTTCTCGTAAAAAATAAATAACCCGTTATATATCAGATTATTCACATAGCATGAAACAGCCGGGCTGGGCCGAGAAAAGTATTTAATATTTTGGCCCAATAATTCAATTCACCACCAGCTTAAACCCAAAATAATAATAAAAAATCTACTCAAACAACTGGGCCCAAAAAGTTATTCGGCTGGCCCAACAGTTTGATCAACCCACGAATTTGGCCCATCAAATTAGTCAACAAGGGCGGTATTAGGGGAGGTCAATCCCAATATCGTGTCACTTTCTCACACGCACAATCAGGGTTGATAATTGGGGCGGCGATTTCGGCGATCCTCCGCGCGACGATTGCGTAGTCTCCGGTTTGGAAGCGTGGCGGCTTTTGCGGCCAGAATCCCGGGTCGTGGTGGTGATTCGTTTCCGGCTACGAGTTGCAGAAATGGTGAATCGATGGCGGCACGGTGAATACGACGAGGCAATGGGCTTCTGACCTTGAGCCTCGCAAATCGGCGTGGCCTCCACGACGCTGGGATGCAGGTGGTGGTGAGCGATGTCGATCTGGACATCGATGCTTGGCCTCAGGCGCGGGTGTAGATGGCGGTGCGAGCGGCACCAACTGCGAGTCATGGCGTCTCGGTGGGTCATGGGTCTTTGACCTTGGCTCTTGGCAGAGTGGCCCAGCTAGGGGGCGCGACAGAGATGGTGTGTGTTTGGAAATTAGGGGTGTTCAGATATATTCGATGAATTTAAATATATATTTAAATTAATTAATTAATTATTAACATGAATTAATTTTAAATTAATTCAACATAATAATTAAATAAGTAAATAAGCAACATGTGATATCGTAATTTATTTAAATCCTGGCGTCGCGAAATTTTGAGCTTCTTAGATTACATACCTTTTGTAGAGAGACAACCGTTGAGGCGATGGATCAACCCAAAAGTCTTCCCAAATATGTCCCACATCCACTTAACGTAATCCGTGGTGATTCTCATTCTAACGATTTTAATTTAAAGGAGAAAATATAAAATATTTTTGATTTAACCAACATTTAAATTACATTTGATTTGAAAAAATTTTTCCAACACATTAAAAATTTGGACATGTTGGGGATGAGAAAAAAAATTCTAGAATATATCCAATATATTCTATTTAAAATATTGGACAAAATGTCTCTTCTTGTGCATTAGAAAAATATTAAATAAAATAGTGAAGAAATCTTTTTCCTTTCTTGAAAATTTGGACATGTTGGGCATCGAGAAATTTCTTCTTCCTCAAGATCAATCTGTAGAATATATCCAATATATTCTATTTAAAATATCTCCCAACAAAATCTTCTCCTCCCCTTCTTGTCCATTATTTTTGAAAATATTAAATAAAATAGTGAAGAAATAAGATCTTTTTCCTTTCTTGAATTTATGGGATAAACTTGTATCTCAATAATACTTATTCCATAAGATCTTTCCAATAATATCAAGAAAAAATCTTTTCTCTCTCCTACCTATTTTTTCGAAAATAATTAGGAAAAATATGCAATAATATTTTCTTCTCCTTTTCATTAATTGGACTTTAATTTGGACTATTTGAAGGGTCTTTAGGAGAATTAAGATTGGGACTCCAATAAATTTATGAAACTTTAATATTTAGTCAAAATATTATCCAAGCTCATTAATATTAATTTAATCCACTATAAAATTAATATTGAACTATCCATCTTAACCCACATTACGACTTCACAATAATATGGCTCCAGGTCATTATTTCCCGCGTTTAAGATTATCTTAGTCCATTAATTAATTAAGTCACTGAACAGAGTTTATATTAATTAATATCTTTGTCATTGGAGTAAAAACAACTCAACATTATTATCCATACCCAAAATAAATTTTCACTTGCAAGATTTGGTATGATAAAGATTCTCGAGCCCACCAAGGGACAAATCAACCAAACAAGCCGATTTCGCACGCGATTCTCCAGATTAAATCTTAAGAATCGTCATGTAATCAATAATATTGCCCAAGATACAAGGTATCGAATCGCATTGATTCTCTTCCCATCATAAGTCAAAAGCAATAGTTATTAATTTCACATGATCCTATTTAAGGACGGAGATTAAGAAATAATGAACCACTGAGGTCTAATTCTTGTATATTCAAGATCAAGAATTTATCCTCCCAGAGGTCCTATTCAAATAAGATCATAATGCACTAAGATAATCTCTTGGTCATGACAAGTCAATCGAGCCTTACACTTCAACCTTTCATGATGGATTGTTCATTTCCATCCGAAGTTGTGAATTTGTACTTAGTCACGAGGAACTGTTAATTTGATCTTCTGTGATCTGGTATCACCAAATTAACTGCAACGTAACACGTACTTACTTATTGAACAGGTATGCAGTAAAAATATATAACATTCATTCATATTTAATTCAACATGTGATTAATAATTTATTCCAAATAAATAAATAAGAAATTGGTTTGGTTATACAAAGTAAAATGTATACTTTCAAAAGATAACCCCAACAATCTCCCACTTATACTCAAAGTCTGCTTTTAAGTATACTACATCATGTCTCATTTTCTATGTGACATCTAATGTCACCTACACGAACCTAATAATATTTCTCCCACTTATACTCAAAGCAGATTGACAACGCTCTTGACACTCATTCCTTCCACATGTCTCTCGAATGTACTCGAGGCGCACTTTGTGAATGGATCTCGCCAGGTTGTCTTGGACGCAATCTTTGCCACTTTATGTCTCATCTCTTAACGATCGTATAAGATGGTATTTTCTTTTCTATGTGTTTGTTGGCCTTGTGGCTCTTGGTTCCCTAGAATTTGCAATCGCTTCCGGCTTTTATCACAAGAACCGCGGATCGTCTTTGGGAAAATCCGGAACGACGTCCAAGTCCACTAGGAAGTTCTTGAGTCAAACCTCTTCTTTCGCTGCTTCACAAACAGCTACATATTCGGCTTCCTTGGTAGAATCGGCGATGCATTTCTGCTTAACGCTTCTCCATGTCATGTCTCCTCCCCCCATGCAAAACACACTATCCGAGGTTGACTTTCTGGAGTCTATGTCTGATTGGAAATCTGAGTCCGTGTAACCGATGGGGATTAGACTATTTGATTGATAAACTAACGTTATGTCCCGTGTCCTCTTCAGATACTTCAGAATGTTCTTAACTGCAGTCAAATGCTCTTTCCCAGGGTTACTTTGATATCTTGCCACCATTCTTTACAAAGAATCGGATATCCGGTCCTCGTCGCACAAAGATCGTCAGCGTACATGAGGCTTCCCACAGCCGAAGCATAAGGAATGTCTTTCATGTCATCTATTTCCTTTTGTGTCTTAGGACACATCTCCTTGGATAGATGGATTCTGTGTCTGAAAGACACAAAGCCTTTCTTGGAATCTTGCATTCTCAATCGCTTTAAAACGGTGTCTATATATGAGGCTTGCGAAAGCCCGATCATTCTTTTCCTGCGATCTCGAGTGATCTTGATCCCTAGGACGTGACCGGCTTCCCCTAAGTCCTTCATATCAAACTGTTTTGACAGCCATGCCCTTACGTCTGATAACATCTTTACATCGTTCCCGATGAGCAGAATGTCGTCTACGTATAGTACCAAGAATACCAAGGCAGTTCCGTCACGCTTTTTATAGACACAACTTTCGAAATTGTTTTGATCAAAACCGTAGGATTTTATAACTTGATCGAAACACTGATTCCAAGCAGGGGATGCTTGCTTTAGCCCATAAATGGACTTCTTTAGCTTGCAAACCAGATGCTCTTGGCCTTTTTCAATGAAGCCTTAGGGTTGTTGCATATAGATCTCTTCGTCAAGACTTCCATTAAGGAAAGCGGTCTTGACATCCATTTACCAGATCTCAAAGTCTAGGTGCGCAGCAATCGACAAGAGAATGCTGATGGACTTGAGCATGGCTACGGGCGAAAAGGTTTCCTCATAGTCAATCCCTTCTTTCTAAGTGTACCCTTTCGCCACAAGTCTTGCTTTAAAGGTTTCAACCTTTCCGCCCGGTCCCCTTTTTCTCTTGTATACCCATTTGCATCCAATGGGTTTTACCCCATTAAGTGGTTCAACTAGCTCCCACACTTTATTGTGATCCATTGAACCCATCTCTGCTTCCATTGCGGTTTGCTAAGAAGTTGCATCCTTGTCTTGGATCGCCTCGTTGTAGGACCATGGATATGATTCTTCTCCTGAGATCAAGTCCGAGGACTCTCCTATCCCCAAGAATCGCTTGGGTTGCCTAACAACCCTCCCACTACGACGATGTTCTGTTTGTGTAGGTGTGACGCTTGGTATTTCGTCTTTATGATTGGTAAACGGAGTTGGCCCCCTAAGTTCTTCTAAGGTAATCTCACTTCTAGGCTTTTTATCGTTCATATAGTCTTCTTTCAAAAATTTAAAGTGCGTACTAATTACGACCTTTTGATCTTCGGGACCATAGAACATGCATCCCTTTATTCCTTCGGGGTACCCTATAAACAACCTTAATTCCGAACGTGCATCCAATTTACCAGCTTCCTTATCCAACACGTATGCCGGACACCCCCAGATCCTCATGTGTCCTAAGCTGGGCTTGTGCCCCGTCCACAATTCCCTAGGGGTTTTTGGGAACCGATTTGGATGGCACTAAGTTCAGAATATAAATTGCTGCTTGCAAGGCATAACCCCAGAACGATTTTGGTAAATCCACATAACCCCGTTTTGTTGAGGGGTACCGGGTGCAGTCAACTGGGATGCAATCCCTTCATCCTACAGGTAGTTCAAGAATTCATCGCTGAGGTATTCGCCTCCACGATCAGATCGTAGAAACTTGATACTCTTTTCCTTATGATTCTCTGCTTGAGCCTTAAATTCTTTGAATTTATCAAAGGTCTCAGATTTATGCTTCATTAGGAAAACGTACCCATAAGGTGAGTAATCATCGATAAATGTAACGAAATACTCGTAGCCACCTCTTGCTTTGATTTGCATTGGACCACATACATCGGTGTGGACGATCTCCAACACTTCTTTAGCTCTAAGCCCCTTGGCTCCAAATGCCCTCTTGGTCATCTTACCCTCCATGCATGATTCGCAAGTTGGAAATGGCTCAATCAGGAGGGACTCCAATGAACCATCTTGGACCAACCTTTGGATCCTTTTTGGATTAATATGACTTAATCTTAGGTGCCAAAGAAGTGTCTCGTTCACGTTAATCAAACGTTTTTTTTATTACTTGAAATAGTAGATGTGTTATATGATGCATTTTGTGAGTGATGTGCACAATTAATAATATAGAGATTGTTCCGTAATGTTCCATGACAGATAATCACATCGTTATGGAAGACAGTAACATGTTTATTAAAACGAATAGAATATCCATCAGCAAATAGTTTTGAAACAGAAATTAGGTTTTTGCGAAAAAAAGGAACATAGAGAACATCTCTTAAAATTAAACTCTTGTCTTCAAAAGACAGGTGGACGTCTCCCACTACTTCAGCTGCCACTCTCGTAGCATCGCCTAGCGTGACGAGGATCTCTCTTCCACTAAGTTGTCGGGTCCGCTTGAACCCGTGAAGTAAACATGATTAGTGTACCCCGTATCCATTACCCACGAATGGGTAGCATACACTGCTAAACAAGTTTCAACAACTAGTGCGTGAGAATTACCTTTCTTTCTGGCCCTTTTTGGGGTTGGAACAGGCGAACCTCCATTGTCCCTTTTGCACCGTAGTTGAAGCACTTCCTTGACACCACCAGCATTCCTAATCTTACCATTGCCCTTGGTGACAGTTGAGTTTGATTGCTTATGGCTTTTGGTCCTCTTCTTCTTCTTGCCTTCCCTTAGCCTAGAAGATGAAGACGGACTACTTGCCGTCAAAGCTTGAGTTTGGTGCCCCATCAACATCTCTGCCGAAACTAAAACTTGCAACAAATCAGCTAGCGAGGCCAAAATGCTCAAAAACTTTTTGGGCAGAGAGTGGAGTACCAAATCGATCTGGGTCTCCAGATCATAATCTGCACCCAGAATCTCAAGTTTGTTCAGGTGGGCCATCTATTTTGAGGACGTAATCCCTTACGGGGTTGTCCTTCACCATTTTCAGCGAAAACATCTCTCGCAAGGTGATCTGAAGAGCCCCGCGTTTTTGACTCGTCGGTTGGCTCATCTAGTTTTTGGTGTGTCAAGAATCCACTTGTGCTTTTGTGTAGTTAGGACAATCATAACTTTTCGTTTCCAATCAACATAGTTTCCTATACAATTCTATTGACTTTAAGTATATAAATAGTGGATTAAAAGGTTGCGACATGCTGAACTGAAATAAACACACATCTTGTGTCAATATCCGGATCGACACAAAGAAAATCACATAATTCGATCACATGGTTCATATTGAAATCTCAAAAAAAATATGAACATGTATCAGTCAACATCTCAAAACAATTTTAAATGAGCCTCTTGGGAGGGTCATCATTTAAATCACATTTAAGCAGGTTACAAACAAGAACAGTTACAAACCTTTAATTTAAAAGAAATTAATAGTTGACTCCCACTTGACCAATATAAAATTGACAGGGACTTCGGTGAAGTATATGCATATCAATTTTATACCTAATGTTGGGAGATGAATTTTAATAAAGAAGATTTTGATTAGATCCCAAAACCCCTGAGTATGACATGTTCAGGATAATCTTGATAGATGAGTCAGGATTCAGTTTTATAGTGTTTAGGATGTTATCTGCACCATGTATAGTCAGCAGATATAGATCAGGTTAGATTCTAAAGATTCTGAAGACTCGGTAAGTTTCTGAAGTTTCAGTATGAAACTGAGAAACTGATGTTTCAAGATGAATCGAGAAACCGAAGTTTTCAAAGATGAATCGAGAAGCGAAGTCTCAAGATGAAATCGAGAAAATGAAGAAACGAGAAAATGAAGACTCAGTATATCAATGAGTATATCTCTGAAGACTCAGAAGACACTGAAGACTCAGAAGACTCTGAAGACTCAAAAGACATCAAGACTCAAGACTCAAGATCGAAGATCGAGGATATGAAGACACGATGATTATCAAGACTTCGGTAATCTCATCAATGCTCAAGATAACTTTGAATGTTCCGAGGCACTGAATAATATCTATCTGAACGATACAAAAATGAGAAAAACGCGAATACACATAAAAATAGATATTGCCCAAGACATTCTCATGTAGACAAAAGGAACTAAAACTAAGTGTTGTTAAGGTTATATCACTCAGAGATATTGACCAAAAAGAGCCGTTATGTTTGTCTACATTTGCTGAAGACAAGAGCCAATCAGAAGAAGACAAAGATCTGCTACTTTCATCTTTCGAAAGCGACGGGTCATTTGAAGCATGTCAAGAAGTATCTTATGTTCGATCGCAAAAAGTGGTGAGTGGCTGCATGAAAAGCATATTGCCTAAAACATGCTAGGGAGTTTCAAACCCTAAAAATAGCCGTTCATCACACACCATAAGAGGAAACTCATGAAGCTATCTCTTCCAATGGATAGTTTTTCAAGAGTGACCTTGGTGACTGCCTATAAATACTTTTGACCCTCTACATTGAAGGTTACGGGAAATTTGTAAGTAACTCAAGAGCTCAAACTATTATTGCAAGTTGAAGCACTCGAAAAACCAAGAATTTCCCAAGTGCTTTACATTGAAGAGAGCTCATTCACTAAGCCTAGTTTTGATAAGATATATCCAAAGCTTAGTTGAGATATCCTAGCCTTTACATTGTACTTAATTGTAAAGGATATCTCATCCTAGTTGGAAACCAACCAAGAAACCCCAAACCCGTTATAAGGTAGTTTGAGTGTGATTGTTGGTGAGTTGGAGTTGTAAAGAGTTAGTAAACTACATTGAGGTAGTCAGAAAACTCTAGAGAAGAAGTGAGTAAACTATCTTGGATAGTCAGAAAGCTTGTGTGTGTTTTGAGTAAGTAAACTACAGAGGTAGTCAGAAAGCTCAAAATAGAAAGGTTAGTAAACTACATTGAGGTAGTCAGAAAACCTTAGGAAGTGGTTAAGGAATTTCTCTGAAGGTCAGAGAGAGTGGACGTAGGAGTTTGAGTCTCTGAACCACTATAACTTGCTGTGTTATTTGCTTTCTGTACTGCATTGATTATCTGTTGCATATCTTTAACCGAAAGCATATTTTCACTGATATTCAGTTGGAATCAATCCTCTGAACTTCCATCTAACTGATCACAGCCTTAATCACTGTTTCATTAAAATGAAGGTTTTCAGCAAAGCTTAAAACGAGTATAAACTTAGGGCAGACCATTCCGCACATCTGAGTAGCTATCCAAGCAGCTCAGGATCTCTGAAAACTCAGGCTCATTTGGGATTATCTGAGGCTTCTGAAAGCAGCTCAGGATCACTGTCTCAGGTAGACTTTGACTCAGGGCGATCTGTGCTTCTCAGGGCCAAATTATCAGGACAACCTGACCCATCTGACCTCAGTGAAGAAAAGTTTTAAAATCACTGAACACGTGTATTCCCCCCCATACACGTGTAAGAGTCGTTTGCACCGGGACCAACAAGTGGTATCAGAGCGGGAGTTCAAAAGATCACTAATTTTAAGAGTGATCACCTGAACTGATCTAATTCTTAAAACCCGTCTCTGCAGTGGTTCAACTTAACCACTAGCTTTGTTGACCATAGTCTTATTTGCCAAAAGATTCTTGTGGTCTACTGAACAGATCTATTTGCTGAAATCTTACAAGGCTCAGACATAATGCCTTCTAAGAAACTTCCAATGTTCTCAGTTGAGAGCTATGATTTGTGGAGATTAAGAATGCAGGCTCACCTGTATTCTAAGCATGAAAGAATGTGGAGAGTGGTTTCTGAAGGACCATTCCAATTCACTGTTGTGAATCCCAGAGTTACTGAAACTGAGAGAAATGATCCCAGGACTGAATTTCCAAAGTCAGATGATCAACTTACTCCTGATGAGAGAAAGTTAGTCAATCTTGACTATATGGCCAAAGATACATTATATAACACTATTGATGATGGTGTTATGGGGATGATCTCTCATTGTGAAACTACAAAGGAAATATGGGATACACTTGCTGAGATTGCTGAGAAAGAAAAGGACTCTGAAGAAAGTTCCAGCTCCTCAGATGAGATGTGCTCAGAAAGTGACAGTGATGACATCTGTCTCATGGCTGTAGGAGAGGTAAATTCTTCTATCTCTGTTGTTGCTCCTACACAAGCACATGAATTGTCAAGTTCTACTGTAAACAGTCAATTTGACCTGATGGATTCTTTTGAGAGTCTTATGAAGGACTATGCTGTGTTACAAGAACTGCTAAATGAAACTCAAGAGCAGAACAAAAGAAATCGATCACGAGAATCTAAAGTGGAAAGACTCTAAGAATCTTTGAGATCACTTCTCAATTGATGGGAACTCTTGATGAACTAGACAGCAGAAAGTACAACTCTCATAGAAAGAGAAGTTGATAGAGACCCTAAATGGAAAATTAGAGAAATCCACTGAGGAGATTCAGCTTATCAGAACTGAGTTCAATGACCTCTTTGAGAAGCATGAAACTCTAAAGAAGTGTGAGGATAGTGCGCAGAAAAAGCTAGCTCTATTGAATTCTGCATCTAAAGTAATAGATGAAATTCAGAGTTATCAAAGACCTGCCACTATAAAAGCTGGATTAGGATACATTCTAGGGGGAACCTCACATGGTCTTCTGAATGCTGCTTCTAGTAGCACTAAGACTGTCTTTGTTAAACAAGTGTCACCCAATCTTCGGACTGAAGAATTGCCCAAAGTATTAGACAAGGGTAAAGGACCTATGGTTCCAGAAAAACTGAATGTTCAGGGAAGAAAGCCCAGACCTCAGGAAAAGGCTAGAAAACCTGACCACTCAAGAGGGGAAATTTTCAAAGCCAAGATTTCAAAGCCTCGTGCTAAGAATACAAACTCAAGAGAGATCAGACCGAACCAAACAGAGGAATTTTCAGAAGATAAACACTCAGCAGAGACATTCTCAACTGAAAAGACCAAGTCCTCAGATTACTGAAAGACCCCAATTTCAGTACAGGCAACCCAAACCCCACTTGCCTAAGGGTAAAGGTTTTCTGAACCCAAGTCAACATAGACAAAGACCAGCTGCACAAAAGTCAAAGTACTTGAACAAAAGACCTGTACCCAAGAAAAACTCTAAGGCTCATGTTCATGCTAAGGTGGCACTCATACACGAGGATCTTTGTTATGGCACCTAGAGTGGTGAATGTGTATGTAGATGTTTATGGGAGACAAATCAGCCACTCTAAAGTGATTAGAGTTGTTAGGCAGATTTGGATTCCAAAAGGTACAGCTAACCTGGTAGGACCCTACACCAAATGGGTACCACAGAACTGATCTGTTTTTCAGGTGAAAGACAAGGGCACTGAGCTGAATGAAGACATCATAGCCCTGATGAAAGAAGATCTGAGATGTCATTGTTGGGTGAGATGAATTTTCTTCTTGGACTTCAGATGAAAACATCTAAGGAAGAAATCTTCATCAGAGATCATGTTGAGAAGAAAGACATCAGGATGGAGAAGATTCATACTGATAAACAGAGAGCTGATATCTTGACTAAACCTTTGGTTGAATCAAGATTTCAGGAACTATCAGTTGAATTAGGGATGTAGGATCCAGGTGTATAGAGTAAATCTGAAAAATTGAAGGTTTTCAGATGCATGAAGTTTTCTCAGATTCTACTGAGAAACTCAGGATAAAATTGGATGTACTGAAATCTGAGTCTTGGGAACTCAGATATACTGAAGGTCAGTACTCAGTATTATACTGATCTGGCTTAGTACTCAGTATCATACTGACCCCATTCAGTACTCAGTATTATACTGACATTTTATCAAGGTCAATACTCAGTAAGACTAATAGAGGGAAATTAGTCTGAAGAAGTAATGACTCATGCAACTCATTTATTGCTTAACTGAATCTCAGTAATCATTGGCAATAAATACCAAAACACCTTAAGGGAATATTTGGGCGGGACCTTTGAAATACCCGAAGGAGGTCAATGGTCTGCAGGAACAGTAATTAATTACACTGTTCATTAATCACCAATAAGGTTAAATTGGCGGCGTATTATTCGTGAAATCGTCCTTTCATATACCCGATTAGTCGGTGTTTAATCTCAACCGTTGATTTATTCAATCTATACGATTTCCCACGAATCAATTTTATATATTCATTGAGAATTCTTTCAAAAACCCCATTTCAAAAGCCTTCGTTCTCAAAAAATTCTCTGCAAACTCAAAACCCATTTTTGCCCAGAAATCTTCATCGTTCTAAAACCCTACACTCAAAATCCTTCAAAATGACTTTTTTCGTTTATGATAAACTCGCTATTTCAAACAAGCCCTGGTACGAGTATGTTGTTTCGCTCGAGAGTTCATCAAATGCAACCCACGAAGAAGAGGCGCTGCATATGATACGGGTCGCGAAGCTTACAAACCTGGTTGCAAGCCAACCGGAGGCGAAATATTCAAATGAGGTAATTGAATTTTTCTCAAACTTGAAAATAGACGAGGAGGACTGTATTGAGTCCCAAATTACAGTTTCTCATTTGGAACATAGCTCTAAATACATTGATTTTGTGAGGGAGTTGTATATAATCCCTAAGAATTTAAATGATGTATTTGAGTTGTGTAATAGAGGTGAAGACCCTACGACGTATATGTTGGGTAGGGAACAGGAATACCTTGATAGGATAACAGAGCATCCTATTAAGTTTGAGGCTACTTTGAATAAACGGCATTTGAAGCCGAAATACAGAGTATTGCTGGATATAGTTAGTAAATGCATTATGAGTCGATCCGACAGTTTTGAGCAAATCAGCACGCCGAAGCTTAGATTGATGGCTGCTGTAGAAGATTCACCCACCACTGATTTCAATTGGTTGAGGTACTTAATCAGAGTGGTGAGTGACCAAGCGAAACAGATCAAGAAGGATGGTTCGGTTGTCATCAAAGGCAAAATTCTTCATGCAACCAAAATAGCCTTCATTTTGGAGATGTGCAGAGAGGAAGAAGACATTTTTGCCAACTCCTCACCCTTCCCAAAGTCTAAGGTCATGTTCAAGCCAACTGCTACAAGGAAGACTTTGAGGGGAAAGAAAGAGAAGAAAGTGGAAACTGCTGCTACAGAGGGAGCTGCTGAAGAAGCCCATCAAGCCAGGGGGAAGGCTTTGATGGAGGTGAAGAGGGAGAAGGGAGAAGCCCTGAAGAGGAAAGCTTTGGCTCCCAAGCGCAGAAGAGTTCACATTTCCACTGAGGAGGAGGTGAGTGAACCTGAGGAAGTACAACCTGAGGGCCAGCAAGGTCAGAAATCACCATTACAAGTACTGGCTCAGGCTGTGACTTCTGAGCAAACTGAGGAACAAGTGTTCTCTGAGGTTCTTGAGACATCACTAAGCTTAGACAAATTTTCTCAAGAAATATTCAAAGGACCTCAGACCTCAGAACAAGCTTCGGTTTCTACTGAGGAAATGCCCGCTCAGACCTCAGATCAAGCTGAGCCTCAGGAGCTGCTAAATCTTGATATGCTCCTGAGTGAACCATTCTTTGATCCTCAAAGACCAAGACCTTCCTATCGAACCCGAAAAGCCCGGTCAAGAAGGGCGGGCGTAAGAGACCGAGTGGCGCAAAGAAGGGGGAACGGTTCGTTTTGGACAGATACCCTGAGCTGAGCTCATATCCTGACCTTCAGGATCTCTTCTTCAGACTGAGGACAACAGTCTACATTTTGAACCAGACATTGCCTGAAATGCTCAACATTGCCTCATTCAGAGGAGAGGACTGGTGGAATGAAGAGACTGCAGTGTTAACTGAGTTCTCTGGATTCAGGAAGACCAAGCTCAGGATGAAAGTGTCAGATTTTGATGAGCTGGTCAGGAAGAAGCTGGCTGAGAGGAAAGAAGCTGATGTTGGTGCCCCGAGCTCCAAAGATAAAGATCATGAAGGGGATCAACATGGGAATGTTGAGAAACAATCTCAATTGGAGAAGGAAAGTACTGATGCTGGACAGCCTGATATCACACATCCTCAGACTGAAGTTAGTACTCTTCAGACTGAGGCTCAGGTGGAGACTGAAGCCCAGATGGAGACTGAGGCTCAGGTGGAGCAACCAGCTCAGGAAAAGCAACAAGTTCTATATGCTCCAGAGATTGATTTCAGTCCCATAGTGGACAAGCTGGATAAAGTTGTGCCAATTGTTGATAAAATTGCTCAGATTGAAGAAGCATTGGCCAACCAATCCCAGAAGATATAGAATCTGAGTTCTACTTCAGACCTGATGCAGCTTCAGACATCTCTGAATGACAAGATGACTGCCATTGAAGGGAAGGTTGATGGAGTCAAGGCTGAACTAAGTGCAGAGATGAAGCAGATGTATCAGGAGAGGACTTCATTTCTTGAAGCCAAGCTGGTGGAGAAGAATGATCAACTGATCAAAAATGCTGTTGAGGAAATGGGCTCCCTGCTCATGACCAAGATGACAGAGATACTGAAAGATATCTTCTCTAATCAGTTTGCACCATTGTCTGAAGAGTTCTCTGTGGCTAAGAACCACTTGATGAGGCTGGAGGAAGAGCAAGACCAGTTGGCTGGAGAAGTGCGAAGTGTCAGCAAAGAGCAATATCACATGGACACCGCACTATCCCAACTTCTTCCAAGGTATGGTGCCAAGAAGGGGGAAAGGCCAGGAGCCGAGCTAAAGGAGTTATTGGCACACACCTTGAAGAGAAAGGCAGACAAAGAGGCTGAAAAGAAAAATGTTGCTGAAGCCTTAAAGGAAGTTGAAGCCACTGAAAAGCTCAAATCCAAGCAAGTGGAAGAGCCAGTCTACACTCATGTTTCTGAGGAGACAATGTAAGAAGTTAATGCTGAAAAAACTGAGTGCCAGAAGAAAGGTGGAAACAAGCCAAGCCGGTGCAGAACAACCAATCAAGAGAAAGGTTGTGGCGTTTGTTGAACCTGAGAAAAAGAGAGCTAAAGCTTCTAAAGCTATTCAAAGGAAACTCATCATGGAGTTAGAAGAGTCAGAAGAGGAAGCTGAAAAAGAAGTCTTCAACACTAGGAGAGCTCTGAGATCACTTCAGGTGGAACAAGCAAAGAAAACTGCTGCTTCAGTATCAGGAGTTCCTTTGATAAGGAAGAAGAAAGGAGAAGAGCAGAAGCGCAGAAGTGGTTTCAAGAAGTTCCTGAGCAAAAGGAGGGGTACTGCTAAAACTCAGAAGTGGCCGCACATTGATAAGTGGATGCCTATCCAATTCAATGATGCTTGGGAAGAAATAAAAAGAACCTTCTGGTTTTATTATGAAGTTCTGAGAGAATGGAAGGGGGAAAGCTCAAATTCAAATGAAGCCTTCATTGATTATCTGTTAACTTTCTATCCAAAGTACCTGCAAAGTTGGATAAACTTAGCAGATGAAGGTAATACTCAGATAGTTGCCCCTGGTCCATATACATACCCTGCTCCTAGACTAGAGAATAGCTTGGTGAATGAGACAGCCATCTCTCAAGAGATTGCTCAGCATGCCATCCAGTTAGGACTGACAGGGAACAACCCAGATAGCATCAAAGAGAGAGATGCATTGAAGAAAAGATATTATGGGATGTTCAACCTGGAGGTGCCTCAGGATGAGGTTGAAGAAGAGTGAAGAGCTGAAGCTGAAGACTGAAGAAGACTGAAGACCAAAGACTGAAGACTTTTGTAATTCTTTTGTTTTTGTCTTTACTTTTGATAAGTTCATTGTAATCTGTAACTGTTTTCATACAATCAATGAAACTTTATCTTTATGCTCAAAGATAATATCTCATTATCTTTTTACATGTCTTTATATTTGATATGCCTTATGTTGTGTTGTGAAATTGTTGGGAGAATTAGTGTGAAATTGTTGGGAGATTTGCCATTCTTGGATTGTAATAGGAAAAACTGAAACCTGAGTATAGGTTAAGTGTTTCTATAACAAGATGGTTTTGGCATCATCAAAAAGGGGGAAATTGTTGGGAGATGAATTTTAATAAAGAAGATTTTGATTAGATCCCAAAACCCCTGAGTATGACATGTTCAGGATAATCTTGATGTTGGGATTAACATTTGATAGATGAGTCAGGATTCAGTTTTACAGTGTTCAGGATGTTATCTGCACCATGTATAGTCAGCAGATATAGATTCTGAAGATTCTGAAGACTCAAGAAAGTTTCAAGTTTCAAGATGAAATCGAGAAACGTTTCAAGATGTTTCAAAGATGAAATCGAGAAACTCGATGTTTCAAAAGATGAAATCGAGAAATCAAGACTCAAAGATGAGATCGAGAAATCAAGTCTCAAAGATGAAACTGAGAAAATGAAGACTCAAAAGTATGAAGACTCAGATATCAATCAGTATATCTCTGAAGACTCAAAAGACATCAAGACTCTGTAAGAAATCAAGACTCGTAAGACATCAAGACTCGTAAGACATCAAGACTCGTAAGATCGAAGATCGAGGATATCAAGACACAAGAGTTATCAAGACTCAAGAATCTCATCAATGCTCAAGATAACCAATGTTCCGAGGCACTGAATAATATCTATCTGAAGGATACAAAACTGAGAAAAACGCGAATACACATAAAAATAGATATTGCCCAAGACATTCTCATGCAGACAAAAGGAACTAAAACTAAGTGTTGTTAAGGTTATATCACTCAGAGATATTGACCAAAAAGAGCCGTTATGTTTGTCTATATTTGCTGAAGACAAGAGCCAATCAGAAGAAGACAAGATCATGCTTTTTTTATCGACATCGAAAGCGACAAGTCATTGAAGCATGTCGGTAATACTTATGTTCCGCATTTGAAAAAAAGTGGTGAGTGGGTCGCATGAAAAGCATATTGCCCTAAAAAAACATGCTAGGGAGTTTCAAACCCTAAAAATAGTCGTTCATCACACACCATAAGAGGAAACTCATGAAGCTATCTCTTCCAACGGATAGTTTTTCAAGAGTGACCTTGGTGACTGCCTATAAATACTTGTGACCCTCTACATTGAAGGTTACGGGAAATTTGTAAGCAACTCAAGAGCTCAAACTTATTTTTGCAAGTTGAAGCACTCGAAAAACCAAGAATTTCCCAAGTGCTTTACATTGAAGAGAGCTCATTCACTAAGCCTAGTTTTGATAAGATATATCCAAAGCTTAGTAGAGATATCCTAGCCTTTGCATTGTACTTAATTGTAAAGGATATCTCATCCTAGTTGGAAACCAACCAAGAAACCCCAAACCCTTTATAAGGTAGTTTGAGTGTGATTGTTGGTGAGTTGGAGTTGTAAAGAGTTAGTAAACTACATTGAGGTAGTCAGAAAACTCTAGAGAAGAAGTGAGTAAACTATCTTGGATAGTCAGAAAGCTTGTGTGTGTTTTGAGTAAGTAAACCTCTGAGAGGTAGTCAGAAAGCTCAAAATAGAAAGGTTAGTAAACTACATTGAGGTAGTCAGAAAACCTTAGGAAGTGGTTAAGGAATTTCTCTGAAGGTCAGAGAGAGTGGAAGTAGGTGCTTGAGTCTCTGAACCACTATAACTTGCTGTGTTATTTGCTTTCTGTACTGCATTGATTATCTGTTACATATCTTTAACTCAAAGCATATTTTCACTGATATTCAGTTGGAATCAATCCTCTAAACTTGCATCTAACTGATCAATTTCTTTAATCTTTGTTTCATTAAAGGAAGGTTTTCAAAGAAAGCTTAAAAACGAGTATAAACAAGGGCCGACCATTCAAGACATCCGAGTAGCTATCCAAGCAGACTCGGGATCTCTGAAAACTCAAGCTCAGTTGGGATTATCTGAGGCTTCGAAAGCGGCTCGGGATCACTTGTCTCGTAGACTTTGACTCGTAGGCGATCTCAGGCTTTCGGGGCAAATCATCGACAATGACGACCCATCTGACCTCAGTGAAGAAAAGTTTTAAAATCACTGAACACGTGTATTCCCCCCCATACACGTGTAAGACTCGTTTGCACCGGGACCAACACCTAAGTAATAACCATGATTAAATACATAATTACTACATCATTTTGATCGAGCCTCTTGGGAGGGTCATCATCGCCACTAATAATAATTCACAATCATCCTTTTGAGAATTTATTCATGTGAAAGCTTTCTTTTGGCCGTCCCTTAGGGGAATTTCTTCAAAAGATTTCACAAATAAATAAATCATGGAGGTCAAAAGTAATTTGATTCAAAACCAAATTAATTGTTTAAAACATACTTAGTAATTTTTTTAGTTTTTTTTTTAATTTGAGATTTTTCGTTGGGCAATTCTCATGCAAACACATTTAAACAAATTAAATAAAGCATAAGAAAATACAACAATAAATCAAGCAAAGCAGAAAAATAAACATATTGGGCACAAATTATCCAACTGTCATGGTTTGATTTTTCTTGGCTTGATTTTGAAGAAAAACTTGATCTTGAATTTGTCCCACTCGTTAAAAAAAAAAAAAAAATTCCATCTCGAATTGCCACGCCAAGTAGCTCACGGCCCGGGATGCACGCCAAGATCCCGCCGCCCTGGTTGAGCGACCACCATGCCGTCGCCTAAAGGCGCGTCGCCTGTATGACTCTCGGCGACCTCTGCGGGCGGGCGGTGGGCGGGTCTTACTATGAACGCTTGCTTCGCCCGCCCGTTGATTGCTCGCCTCGCGTCGCGTCGTGCTCGACCCACCCCCGGTGCCCGCGCCACACCGTGCACTGGCGGCGACGCCGCGTCACGCGTGCCTCCCCTTGAATACGCTTTTTTGCGCGATGCACATCGCCTGCGTACGGTTCCGGGTCCATTTCAACTCCTCGTTCCGGATATATTCGAGATAAATTTATATACATATTTAAATTAATTAATTAATTACTAACATTAATTAATCCTAAATCAATTCAACATAATAATTAAACAAGTAAATAAGCAACATGCGTACACGTAATTCACGTAAATCCTAAGCATGCAGAATCTAGGAGTTACGAGATTACATACCTCTTGTAGAGACAATCGTTGAGACGATGGATCAACCCAAAGAGCCTTCCCAAATATGTCCCACGTCCATGAACGTAATCCGGTGGGAGGATTCTCAACGAACGATTTTAATTTAAAGGAGAAAATATAAAATATTTTGCCACCACCTTTGTGGATTTCTAATTTTTCCAACACATGGAATTACATTGGGGATGAAAAATTCATCCCCTATTTATAGGACTAGGGGGGACGAAAATTTGGACATGTTGGGCATTGAGAAATTTCCTTGCTTCTTCCTCAAGATACAATCTAGAATATATCCAATATATTCTATTTCCCAAAATATCTCCCAACAAAATCTTCTCCTCCCTTCTTGTCCATTATTTTCAAAAATATCAAATAAAATAGGGAAGAAATAAGATCTTTTTCCTTTCTTGAATTTATGGGATAAACTTGTATCTCAAGAATAATTATTCGATAAGATCTTTCCAAGAAAATCAAGAAAAAATCTTTTCTCTCTCCTACCTATTTTTTCGAAAATAATTAGGAAAAATATGAAATAATATTTTCTTCTCCTTTTCATTAATTGAACTTTAATTTGGGCTATTTGAGGGACATTTAGGAGAATTAAGTTTGGACCTCCAATGGGCTATGAAACTTTAATATTTAGCCAAAAGATTATCCAAGCCCATTACGACTTCACAATAATATGGCTTCCGGTCATTATTTTCCTCGTTTAAGATTATCTTAGTCCATTAATTAATTAAGCCACTAAACAGACTTTATATTAATAAATATCTTTGTCCTTGGAGTAAAGACAGCTCAACATTATTATCCATACCGGAAATAAATTTCCACTTGCAAGATTTGGTATGATAAAGATTATGAGCCCACCAAGGGGACAAATCAAGCAAGTCGTACTTGCACGCGATTCTCCGTATTAAATCTTAGCAATCGTCATGTAATCAATAATATTGTCCAAGATACAAAGTATCTAATCGCATTGATTCTCTTCCCATGATAAGTCAAAGCAATAGTTATTAATTTCACACGATCCTATTTAAGGGACGGAGATTAAAAAATAACGAACCACTGAGGTCTAATTCTTGTATATTCAATACCGAAGAATTTATCCTCCTGTTGGTCCTATTCAGCACATCATAATGCACTAGTGTAATCTCTTGGTCAAGACAAACCAATCTGAGCCTCACTTCAACCTTTCATGATGGATTGTTCATTTCCATCTGTGTTGTGAATTTGTACTTAGTCAAGAGGAACTATTAATTTGATCTTCTGTGATCTGGTATCACCAAATTAACTGCAACGTAACACGTACTTACGTATTGAACAGGTAAGCAGTAAATATATATAACATTCATTCATATTTAATTCAACGTGTGATTAATAATTTATTTCAATAAATAAATAAGAAATTCAGTTTAGTTATACAAAGTAAAAAGTATACTTCTCAGTATAACCCCAACAGTGGAGTGGTTGGAGCCAGTGTGCGCGATGGGAAGACCTCTGGTGTTGGTGTGTGACGGCGCAATTTCAGGCAAATTGAGGCTTGATGATCCATCGATTTTGGCGAAGATGAATCAATTGGGGATTTTTTTTTTGTTTATTCATTTTCTGATTGCACATAAATGTCTAGGATCGTTGACGAATGGATGTTGTGTAGATTGGGAGATTTTCTACTTGTGAATCATTGTAAAGTGTAAGATGTTGGCAAATGGTTTATTCGCTAAATCGTGGTGTTTCTATTATAGGGAGGTTTAGGGATGGTTTTTTCTGGATTTTCGATGAACAGATTGTTTTTTTGGGATGAACAGTGAGTGTTTCATCTCGAATTCTTATTTTTGTGTCCTAACGAATTTTCCTTGAATATTCGTTAGATTTTTCCCACAGACGACGCCAATTGTTGTAACCTAGATTTTACATCTAGGGCAACAAAAAAATAATATATGAATCATGAATGAACAATAAATGAAAAACGTAAAGAATGCAAGAATTTGTTGACCCAGTTCGTCCGGAAGGACTACGTCTGGGGGCATACCAAGCCAGGGTTATTTTACTATCACTTTTGTGTGTTTTTCGTGTGTATTTCGTCTCCCTTTTTCACTGGGGTTCTCCCCTATTTATAGAGATTACAAAGTATACAAGACTTCCCTAATGGGCCATAAAATGGGCCGACTAGAAACATGAAAGTAAAGCCAGATTATCTCCTTCTGTGATTATCTATAGCTCAGATATCTTCTTCTGTCGTGCTTGCCGACTTTTCTCGTGGAGCGACCTCGGGGGAGGTCGCCCGCTTAGGCGGTCTCTATTCTTCTCTTTCCGACCTCGCATATGGATCATCCTCGAGGGAGGTCGCTCGTTAAGGCGAGCTTGATCTTCTTCACTCGTCGCCAGGTCACCCTATGAATGCCGATCTCGGCATCACGTACTCTTCAGCTGGACTCGGTTCTCACCGCCACATCATCACCATTTGCCACGTCATCATCATTTGTCACGTGGTTGCAGGCCGATTATTATGGCTACAACACACATCCCATAAGTGATCGGTTATATGAGGTCCTGAACCTTAACGTTATTGTCGTAAGTGGTGGCGGAAGTGATTTTTCCTGTTGATAGACTCGGGATCCATTTGTCTTTTCTCACATGGACATCCTTACCATTGACAATCTTCCACAAAAGGCCGTCTGAGATAGTTGGTTTGCTCCACATAATTGAGCGCCAGATATAGGAGGGGTTCGAACCGAGAGTGGCCTCCATGATATCGGTGTGTTTGAAGTACCTGGCTTTGAAGAATTTGGCAACAGAGAATCAAGGTAAAGGATAATTATCCAAATATGTTTAGCCAAGAGGGCTTTGTTGAAGGTGACAAGATCCCTGTAGCCCATTCCTTCTTCGTTCTTAGGCTTGGTGAGTGTTTTCCAGTCTTTCCAATAGACTTTCTTATCAGTAGGGTTGCCTCCCCACCAAAACCGGGCGCACATCGACTCAATATCTCCATAAAGGGAAGTGGAAATCCTGAAGCAGGACATGGCATAAGTGGGAATAACCTGGATCACCAATTTTAGTAGGACTTCTAAACCCCCATCTGAAAAGAATTTGTTCTTCCAGCTTGTCACACTCTTAGAAACTCTATCCCTCAGATAGCCAAACTGCAATCTTTTACTGTGGATCGTAAAGGTGGTTAGACCCAGGTAAACATCGTGGCCTTGGCAGATTTGAATTCGGAGGTATCCTTTAGTAGAGTAAATGTTGCCCGGGGAAGTATTCTTGCTGAAAGTAATGGCCGATTTGTCGAAGTTAACCAATTGGCCAGAGGCCTTTTCGTACTTCAATAAGCATTTTTTCACAGTCGGAACATCTTCTTTATTGGTTTTAAAGAAAATAAGGCTATCATCAGCAAAGAAGATATGAGTGATCATTGGACTTCCCCTAGCCACCCGGATCCCCGTGATCTTACCCTCGGCTGCATGTGCGTTAATAATGGAAGAAAGGCCTTGGGAAACCACGACAAAGAGGAAAGGGGAGAGTGGGTCTCCTTGACGAAGACCTTTTGTGGGGACAACCTTTCCTTTAATATTATTGTTGATCTTAAAGGAGTAGGTGGGAGTTGAGACACAATCCATAATCAAGCTGACCCATCTGACATTGAAGCCCATCTTAAGCATGACTTTTTCTAGGTATTTCCACTCCACACGATCGTAAGCCTTGCTCATATTCAGTTTCAGAGAAGCATAACCCTGCTTGCTTTTGTTGTTTCTAAGCCAATGCATACATTCGTAACCCAGTAAGATATTGTCAGTGATTAGACGCCCTGGGATGAAGGCGCTTTGGTTGGGGTCGATAAGCTGGCCGAGGACGATTCAGATGCGGTTGGTAATAGCCCTGGCTACCATTTTATACATGACGTTGCAGAGACTAGTCGGTCGGTAGTCCTTCAAGGTTTTGGGATCTTTGACTTTCGGTGTGAGAGTGATTGTAGTAGGGTTTTGGTTTTTAAGCCCATTAGTCCCGTTAAGGATTCGAAGTGCATCCCTCGTGACATCATCTCCAATGTTACACTATCTTAAATGAAGCATAAACATAATAGTCCGACAGGATTTACCCTTTCCTTCTAAAGGTAACAAAGTTATTAATGGAAGCTGCGGGATTATATATTTTTAAGTCCACTCAATTGTACTCCCTCCATCTCAAAAAATTTACTTTAATAATAAAATAGAAAAGACTATAACATCCTCAATCAAAAGTCATTTTAATTTAAATAATAATAAATAATTCTCACATTAAAATTCGTGAAAAAGCCAATGGAACAAATAACTTTGAGACGGAGAGAGTACCATTTTAAAAATGGTCCATTCTGTTTTACGTTTTCTATTTTGGTCCATTCGGTTGCATTCTTTTTTATTTTGGTCTGGGTCAACTAATTATCTACCTAGGTGGGGACCACTCTCTCCGTTTAAAATTTTTATGATACAATGTATGAATACAAATCACTTTTAATATGTTCATGTTTGAACATTACAATGACATGATACAAAACAAAACAGAGCCTGATATTCGCGGATCTAAAATTTGAAATTTATGGATACATTTAAGTATGATTTAAAATTTAGGGATATATTAAATTCTTTATTTCTAATTATACATAATAAAATACATTTTGATCTTAATTATACATAAGAAAATACATTTTTTTTCCTAATTATACAATGGGCTACATTTTATTTTGGGCTACAATTGTACCCCATGTACCCCGTCCTTCGCCACTGCTGATACTGCCACATCATTTTCAAGTGTCCAAAAATATAGCCATGCTCAATTCCATTTATGTTGTACACCCATCAACCTAAGATGACAGCGAAAATTGCAAGAGAAAAACCCACGGCCTAATTAGTGCATACTTGAACAGCTTTACTTTTCATGTTCGCCAGCAATTTCGCGGTTTTCTTTTAAGAGTGAATCACTCTTAGGTGCAAAACACTCTTACTCCCTCCATCCCAAAAGACTTAACATAGTTGATTTTAACACACATTTTTTCGAACGAGTTTTATATTAATAATTGAAATGATAAAATAATTTTTAAGGAGGGGTATGATAGATAAGCACCTCTTCTATCATACCGCTCCTTAAAAGTCATTTTATTTTCAATTACTAATACAAAATTTGCTCGCAAAAACACGTGTAAAAGTAAATTGTGTTAAGTCTTTTGGGACGGAGGGAATATATGTTATTAAGAGGTGCAAGCTAAATTTTTAATTACTACTAGATGCAAAATATAGTGTACAAGGATATATGTGTTCTTACTTTAATAATAGTAAATTTACATTCCCCTTTATGCCATATCACCGAGTTTTTTATTAAATTTGTGTAATTTTGAAACGTTCTTATCAAAATAGGGTGATTTTTTTAAAGTTTATGCTTATAAGTGTTGTTGCGCTCTATAAGCGCAATTAGTCTTTGTATGTATATGTATGTATCACCTTTTGCTTTCTATAAGCGCAACAAATTGGGTGATTATATATTTGTTCGTATCTATGTCTGTTGCGCTTGATGAGAGCAACTAGTATGTGTATGTATTATATATACATGTATATATAACCTGTTACTTTCTATAAGGACAAATAGTCAAGTATCTATACCCTATCCACATTCTTATTTTTCTCCATTATTAAACATTTATATAAAAAATAAAAACATTCACTACCCTTTTGCATAAAATCTCTACCACTTTAGCCAAAAAAAAAAAAAAAAACAAACCTACATCCATCACTATAAAACAGAGAAAAATAATCTCCATATAAAAGTAGGATTTTTGCATTTAAATAAAACACAACATTATTTTTTTATTATATTTTAAAAAATGTTTATTTATATTATTTTATTATTTTTGTATTTTAGGTATTGTGCTTATGTGGTGATTCAACAAGACGGATTGCCTCAACTGTTGGAATATTGAGGCACGTAAACACGTAATACATGCGCAGCGGAAATAAATAATTCACCAACAACGAACAGTTAATTGCATAAACGAGTACGAATAAACATAACAAGAAATCTTACAGTAATTCGAAAGCAGATTTCTCAACTATGGTATCCACATAATCCCCGTTCACGGACTTGCACATAATTGCCAGCTTTGAATCCCGAGACGAATTTGTTACGAAAATTTTAACTCTAGATTTTATGGAGAAAATATGAACACTTGTATTATGAATTCCCAAGAGCTCATATATATAGGGGAGGCTCAACTTAAATCTTAAGCTAACCTGATTAGGAAATAAAATCCCTAATCTTGTAAAATTAAATCTCATAGATTTAATTCCCATGTATAAAATCTCTACGGATTTAATTCTCATGTATATCAAATCTCTACGGATTTGATTCCATATATATTAAATCTTATAATAATATTCCATATATTATTATTGGGAATCCTATTTAATTAAATCCAATTTAATTAAACATTAATAATAATTAATTCCAAATTAATCTATTATTAATTAATTTTCCATAAATTAAATATTTAATCCAATTTAACATTTAATCAACCAACTATAGTCCCTAAAAGGGAACTACTTGTTGTGTGACCCATAAACCCTCATATATCGAGCGATTAGTCAAACTAACGGTCATAATTGAACCCTAGGTCATAATGCGTTGCGATAAACGTGCAACCCAGAACAATTTTCTCCTTTCAAACGAATACTCGATTAGACATTCAAATCTTAATCATATTATCTCTAATCACTAATTGCTTTGCCAATTGGCCACAAAGTCCAGTTGACTGCAAATGACTTTGATCCAATTATGATGAGAAGATGAGTATTCTCTCTAAATCCACTTTGAGGAATGAATTTTCTTGGCTTTCATTCACGCCAATGGACTCGATTAGTTCTTGAACATGACTAACGAGACACCTGAGACACATATAGTGGAACTACATCAACCCGGTTTCTCGGATGGGTATTTGACGGCGTGCGGAAGGAAACATTTTGTTCAATGGATATAAGTTGGGGGTGAGGGCATAGTGATTCCATATTTTTGCGTTTTAAGCTCATGTGTGTGTTTTGCTTATAATCAAATGCATATGGCAATCATATTAGTCTCTAATCCACTCATAATTGATCATTTGGACTTAGTTTTATGCCACACTTGGAGTTCACACTCAAAGACTTATCACCCTCACCGGGATTGCTTTATAGATGTTTGAAGTTCTCACTCAAAACGGGACTTATCACCCTCTTTGATCCAATTAGATGAGAAGATGAGTACAAACTTAAATCAACTGATTTGGGTAAGGTTTGTTTCGTTTGAACTAGGAGATTTTCCTTACATTTGTTTAGCCTCAATGCTAAGGATGGGAAAATCTCTCTAAGCTTAGGATATAGCATTTGTGCTTAGATCTAGGTAGAACACTTTTGAATATATGTGTGTATTTCGTGATGTTCTATGAATGGAGTTGCTTGAATATTTGGCTTTAATTTCACTTTGCATAGATCCTCCATCATCTCTTTTGAATCCATATCCTATCCTAGTCATGGTTCATCCGGATTGCAACGCGTCGATCATAGTCAAAGTTCATCAAGTTCAAAACCCATGGACAGATCGGATGTCGCGTATTGACCTCAAGTCCATATCGCGATAGAGATATCGTGGATCACTACAACCCGGTTTCTCTATACATGGAACTCATATCATCCGATGGAACTACATCATCATCATCTTCATCCGATTTCAATTTGTTCGTTCCCCCTCAACTTGTTATCGTAAATTGCTTCAAAAACACAAGTTGATAATGTTTTGGCATAATTAATCAAAACTAAAATATCCCAACAGGTATACCAATACCCTCTAAGGTATTTGTGCATCCATCATGAGATACCTAGTATCTCGTAGTAAGTGAGATCTTACTACACTCTCTAAGAGTATGATGCAGATCGCACACCAATCTCAATTGCATCATCAATATCCTATTCTTGATGATCCTCGATCGGGGCTATTTGAGAATCATGCTTAAGTCATCTGAGTTCTCACAACCTCAATGGCAGCAATGACTCAAGGGAACACAGATAAGAACAAATGTAAACAATCAAACATAATATTCTAACAAGTGTAATGTCATACATTTAATATTAAATAAATAATAATATTAAACCAATACTGAATATTATCTTAACATTATGTCCTTACAACGGATTGTCTCTAGGACACTAACACTAACATCAACGATCATGTATTGAGATTTTTTGGTAATTTAGGTATTTTTTCACTTTTAATTTAAATATATTTTGTATGTTTATTTTGCAAGAAAAATATAAAGTCATGAATGTTAAGTACATTAACTAGAAATATTTACTTGTATCCATTATGTGAGCCTTTTGTTTTTAATTATTTTATGATGTGAAAAATTTATGTTATGGCTAGAGAAAAGATGAATTGATGATGAAATAGTTAAAGAAATACTACAAAAAAAAATTATTTTAAGAGGATAAAATAAAAACAACAAATTAATATCATAAAATGTTAGATATTGAGAGTAACGAATAAATAGTGAACGATAGTTGAAGTTGTAATATCTTAAATTATTAATCAACCAAAATGTAGATTTATTAGTTCCACCTAAACTCCTGAAGTCCTAAATATGTGGCTGACTATTAATTTCGGAAAAAAAAAAAGACTCAAAAGTATAACAGTTGCACGGTGTAACTAATGTACAAAATATTTTACGTATTTGGAGATGATTTTACAAAAATACATATATGCAGTGATATTATAATATTACACGGCGTTTGATTTCACCTAATGAGTACAATGCAGAGGATCGGGGCTTTCAACCACCTAGAACGTCTACACGTGATGTTTTGGTAAATTATATATCTAAATCTCATGTTGTGTTTTCATGATAATATGATAAAGAAATGTGTATAGCAGTCCACTGATTTTTTTCTCTTGCAGGTTCGATGGTTCTCGTGTCTTAAAATCAGCAGAAGGTTGGCTACAGTTGACAATAGAGAATCAATGATCGATCTGCTAAATACTACAGAGCAATTTATCTAGGAAGTGGACCCTATACTAGAAGCTCCTCCATATCTTGTAGATCAACCAACTCCACAAAACAGAGAAAAAAAGAAGAGTGGAAGACAGAGGAGACGTAAAAGTGCTTCAAGAGATGACAATGTTGGGACATCAACATTTAGAAGTTAAAGAAGGCATTCCTCGGCAGTGCACCATGAGTCTCATTTTACCTCGCATGAGATGCTTGCACCTTTGTCAAGCACACATCATGTACAAAATGGTATGTAATTTATAAAATTACACTAATAAATTTTATAAGGTTACACTTTTGTTTATTATTTATTGCATATTATCGCGTCATTGACAAATGCTTCTACATGAAGGCGGTCACCTCAAAATTAATACATGCCTCAGTTTGAGCCTTCTTTTTACACAACTTATAGCGAAAGAGGTATGTAATTTTTCAAATTATACAATTAGATATACATATTCTTATTTTTCAATTGTTGATTTAAATTCACTAAATATGTTTTAGGTGCTTTTACATCAATGAAACTTTCTTCTTACCATGAAAGTTATCATATACCTCAACCTGAGGTTAATACTCAAGAAAAAATATCATTCACTTCATTGTTGCAATTGAATTATCCTTTGAATGAATTCAACTATCAAGGATGTAGGCATCCAACTTACAATTTATCGCCTATTCCATTTATGGGCACTAGCATGCCAAGTGACCCAACACAAGAATATTAAAATCAAGATGAACGAGTACAATTTGATGAAGCTCTTCGTCGTAGTTCCCGAGTTACACATCCACCATTTTGTGGCACACATGGTCATAAAAATCTTCGAAGTTCTGAACATTGGATTGTGGAGCGACCTCATTAGAGGTCGCTTCCTTGTCCCCTTGTTCTTGAATTCAAAGATTATGATCGTCTAATTTGTTCATGATCTTTTTGTTGGCTTATAGTCTTTACTGTATGCGACATAGTTATGTTATTGTTTTGTAACTTTTGGTGCCTTTGATGGTTTATAAATTTCTAGATATAACTTGAGGACCGACTTCCTTGGAGGTCGACTACCTGCTCCCTGTCCTTGAATTTAGAAACCTGATGCCTTGGCATTTTTATTTAGGTCGTCTTTTGTGTATGCAACCTGGTTACCTTAGACATTTTTCATTTGGGAACCTATCTAAGAAAACGACCTTGCTATAGGTCGGGAACCGGCCCCTTAAGTTTCCAAATGTAAAAATTTGTAAAAGAAAAGGATTACAAATCCAAGTGAAAATTACACGCAAAATAAAACGCTAGCTGCTACATTATTTGTAATATTTCTTCAGGTAGGAGGCAATTCCACGGGCATTGGGTTGGGATGCCTTTGGTATCTTTGAGCTCGTAGGCCCCATTTTCCAAGCATTTCGAGATCCTAAGAGGACCCTCTCAATTTGGGCAAAACTCCTTTATGAACACCGAGGATTTTTTGTAGGACGAGGTCGCCTATTTTGAACTTCTGCACCTTGACTTTCAAGTTGTAATATTTCCATGAATTTTGTTTGTAGATCGCATTTGCCATATCCGCGACCATTCTTCGTTCTTCAAGTAGGTCGAGCTCGAGAGATAGAGCTCAATCATTCTCCTCTGTGATTGCCTACAACATCCTATGGCTACGTACCTTGATTTCAACGGGTATCACGGCTTCGGCACCGAAGGTGAGGGCAAAAGGTGTCTCGCCGGTAGAATTTCAAAAAATTGTCCGATATAACCAAAGTATGTTGGGAAGTTTGTAGGACCATAGCCCCTTGGATTTGACGAGCTGGGCTTTCAGAGTGTGTAATGATTTTGTTTACCGCTTCCACTTGACCGTTTGGCTGAGGGTGATATGGGGTAGAGAACAATTTTGTAATCTTCCACTTCACGAAAAAGACATCGATCTCGTATCCATCGAACTGCTTCCCATTATTCACGATGATCGCTTGGGGTAGGCCAAAATGATATATGATATTTTTCCAGATGAATTTGATGATTTTCTCCTGAGTAATCTTGGTTAGGGCCTCTTCCTCGGCCCATTTAGTAAAATAATCAACCGCGACCACTGCAAATTTTGAACTACCCTGAGAGTTTGGGAAAGGTCCGATGAGATCGATCCCCCAATTTGCAAAAGGCCAAGGACTGTAGATAGAGGTGAGCTCTTCGGGAGCTTGCTTTATGGTTGGAGCAAAATTTTGACAATGATGGCAGACTTTGGCGTAGGCTATCGCGTCCTTCCTTAGAGTCAGCCCGAAATAATCCTGTCTGATTGTCTTGTGAACAAGTGATTGCCCCCCGGTGTGATTTCCACAGACTCCGATGAGGATCTCCTGCAAAATTATCTTTCCCTCTTCCGGGGTGACACACTTCAGTAGAGGTAACATGAAGCCCCTTTTGTACAACTAGTCACCGATAATAGTGTACCTTGCTGCCCTTAGTTGTAACCGTCGAGCTAAGACTTTATCTTCTGGTAGATTCCCCGTCTTCATGTACTCTATGATTGGGGTCATCCAATTATCCCTTGGTGCCTCGACCTGGCAAACCATCAGTGAGTTTCCTAATAAGGTCGCCTGACTTGTTCATCTAACTTCGTCTATGTTGATTGTAAGTTGGCTCCCTGATGGAGCGACCAACTTTGTTACCGCGATGTTATCCACGTTCCCCGCACCTTCCGAGGTGGCTAATCGAGCAAAAGCATCGGCTTGAGTGTTATTCACCCTAGGAGCTAATTCGATGTAAACTTGCTCGAATCTTTCCATAAGGCTTTTAGTGATCTGTTGATACTTGATCATCTGTTCGCCCCTTGCTTCTATTCCCCGAACATTTGGCATGCGACCAACTGTGAATCACATAATACTTTCAATCTTCGAACGCTTGTGGCCATTGCCATTTTTCAGGCCATTAATTAAGGCTTCATATTTCGCCCCGTTGTTTGTAGCATAGAAGTCAAATCTGATGGCCATCGTGAAAGATTGCTGCTCTGGGCTAATAAGGACCACTTGAGCCCCAACTCACAAGTTCGTAACGTATAACTCCCAAGGGGTGTTGGCCGCCATTTTTGCCTTTTCTGTAAATGTTAGTTCGGCCATGAAATCTGCGAGGACCTAGCCTTTGATCACGGTTCAAGGTGCGAACGTAACTCCAATGTAGGACATGTCTTAATGGCATGGTGGTCAACACTTTGACCTGATGATCAAAAAAATATTGCTTGAGTGTTCGAGTGCTCATCACCAGAGCATATGCGAGCTTCTCAAGTGGTAGGTATTTCAATTCGACGTCGTTGAGAGTTTGACTTATGAAATATATAGGCAAGTGGAACTGTCCTTCATCCCAGACCAAAACCGCTCTCAGTGCCGAATTTGAAACTGCCAAATATAGAAAGAGTTCCTCCCTCGGGATTGGTTTTGACAAAATTTGTGGGGTTGACAAATAGTCCTTGAGCTTTAAGAAAGCGAGCTATCTTTAAGGGATCCAAGAGAATTTACCTTTTTTCATGGTCTCGAAAAAGGCTTGCACTTGTCCCCCATTTTGGAGATGAATCTGTTCAAGACCGCTAAGCATCCGGTGAGTCTCTGCACCTCCTTTACATTGCGAGGTAGCTTCATGTCCAAAATAGCTTTTATCTTTGATGGGTTCACTTCAATGCCACGTTGTCTGATAATATGTTCCAGAAATTTTTCCTGAACCGACTCCGAAACTGCACTTCTTCGGGTTCAATCTCATGTTGTAGCTTCTCAAAATATCAAAAGTTCAGGTGAGGTGGCCCAAATGGTCTTCTTTCTTAATACTCTTGACTACGATGTCATCAAATTACACTTTCATTGTTTTACCTATCTCGTCCGTGAACATTTTGTTTACCAATCGTTGGTAGGTTGCTCCCGCATTCTTCAACCCGAAAGGCATTCTCTTCCAATAATTAACATTTTTCTCGGTCAAGAAAGATCTGTATTGCTGGTCTTCCTTGTGCATTGCGATCTGATGGTATCCGGCAAAAGCATCCATAAAAGACATCATTTCGTGGCCGACCATACTGTCGACTAAATGGTTGATGTGTGGCATGGGGAAGTAATCTTTTGGACAAAAATCATTAAGGTCAGTGAAGTCGATGCACAATGTCCATGAGTTGTTCGCATTTTTTACTAACACTGCGTTGGCCAACCACTGGAGATGATCCACTTGCTCGATTAGCTTTTTGTCGAGTAATTTCTTTACTTCCTCTGCCAAGGTCGCATATATTTTGGGGCCAAATTTCCTTCTCTTTTGAGACATCGGTCTTCTTGAGGGATCGATGTTTAAACGATGACAGACGACCTCGGGGTCGATTCCTATCATATCTTCGTGCGACCATGCAAAAATATCCTAATTCTTTTTTAGAAAATCTATCACTTGAGTTCGCATGTCGTCTGAGATCCATGTGCCGATTATAACACTTATCTCTGGGCGAGCTAGGTCGATGGGAATTGTCTCGAGTTCCTCCGTAGGAGTTGCTCGCTGTCCGTTATCACTTAATCTCGGATCACAAATTGGACCTCGGCTAGCGAGATCTACATCCATTGGTTCAAAACCGAGGCGGGACTCTAGGTCTGGAATGCCGTCAGACGGTCGCGCCTCATCTTCAACCATATTATCCACAGTTGAAAACTTTGGTTCAACTTGATCGACTTCCATCATATCTTGTTTCTTATCTTTTGCTGAGTTTGTTTTGTTCATTTTCCTGAGGTGAAGTCTGATTCATATAGTTTTGTATCACTTCAGTTTTTGACCAAAATAAAATGCGGAATTTCAATCAACACAAATGTAAGATTTAATACAGAGAAACGGTGCTTGGAGAGTCTTGCATGATTATGTCCCCTTGGAGGGCTCATAAGTCTTATCATATTAAATCTTGCTAGTGGATTAATTTTCGATATGATAATAAAGTTGAATTGTCCTACTCCAAGGTAAAAGATGTTAATTAATTAAAGCATTCAGTAGCTTAAATTAATTAATGGACAAAAGAATCTTAAACACGGGAAATAATAACCGGGTGCCATATATAAGTAACATGGGTTAGAGTGGATAGTGCAATATTAATTCTATAGTGAAATGAATTATTATTAATGGACTGAATAATATTGTGGCTCAATATTGAATTCGGAGCCCATTGGGAGGTTCAATCCTAATTCTCCTAAAGGCCCCTCAAATAGCCCAATTAAAGTCCAATAACAAAAGGTGATTAAAATAAAAGAACTAATTGTTGCAAGGAAATAATATATTGGGAGATATAATTTTTGGAAATTATTGTTATTGTTTTTTTCAAAAATTTGGGGAACAAGAAAGAAGAAGGAAAAGTTTTTTTGGAAAGAAATTATGGAAGGATGATGAGAATTCTTGGAGAATAAAATCTTCACATAATTCCAAAAAGAGATCTTTGATTTTTCTTTTCTTGACAAATTTTGAAAATATCAATAAAGAAAAATAGGGAAGAAATCTTTTGGATTGTTAATTATGGAATGAGAATATATTGAATATATTCAAAATTGTTTCTTGAAGAAGAAATTTAATATATTTTCATATCATCCAAAGGCCCAAATTTTTGACCCCCACTCTCCATAAATAAGGGGTTGATTTTTCAACCCCAACATAAGAAATAGAAGCTATTTTTTTTTTTGAAAAAATAGTGTGTGTGCACAATAAAATATTCCTTTTTCCTTGAGTGTTGAAACTTTGAAGGATCACCCACTAGATCATCAAGCTTGGACGAACGGGAATACTTGGGAAGGACTTTGGGTGGAATCATATCAATTTGTGCCACTTTTCAAAGGTGTCTCTCCGACCAAAGGTATAATTCACTAATCCCTTAGTTCCGCATGTGTTAGAGATTTTATGTGAATTATTTTTTCATACGCATGATGTTTAAGATGTTGATTTAATTAGTTTAAATCATGTTGTTGTTAGTTTATTTAAATTTGTATTTAAAATACACCCCAAATAGATCCGGGCAAATCGATCCCCAACACCATAATCCTTGTCAAAATTACGAGCGGATTCCAGTTGGGAAAGACTACTCCATTCTTATCTTCCTCGGTGAATGTGAGTAGTTTGTGTCTGGTATGATTGTGTTGACTGGAAGGCAGCTCAAAATAACATTGTCTAGAGCTCGCATTTCGGCCTTCTATCGTTGATTGGTAAGGGAGGCCGCTGCGATTAGCCCGTCGAGAGTGCCCGAAGTTGGGCAAATCATGTGGATTACTCTATCCTCAGCTCCTTCGAGCATTTTCGTGCCTCGCCTCTCCTGATCGATATGTAAATGAGCCTGGTTGTTCCTTGGTGGTTGATCATTCTGATTTTTTGGTTGTTCGTTCTTTGGCTTGACGAATCCTACTAACTTTCCTTGCTCGTAGAGATTCCAGAGTTCCTTCTCCAGATCGCAGTCTTTTTCAGTATTGTGCCTAATGTCGTTGTGGTAACTGCAGAACTTTTCGGGGTTCAACTTGTCTATTTATTTCAAAATCTTCTTTGGTTTGGGAAAGGTTGCCTTCCCCTAATTGCGTTGAACACCTGGGTTGGATTCATTGTTAATGGTTTGAAAGATTTGGGGGCTCTGTAGCTCGCCCCTTCCTTCCGATATGGCTTCTCGAATTTTGATTCTAGCTTCTACACCTCACAAGCTACTTCGGTCGGTGCTTGTTCGCCCAAACATTGGGCAAGCATTTTCGCATTACTGATTAGGATGCCCGCCCGATGTCGGAAGTCGGCATAGCTCACCGGGTAGTCTTTATTCATAGTCTTCAAGAGTTTGCTTCCTTTCTTGAGACCCTGGACCACCCCTAGAACTTTTGCCTCATCGCCCAAGGGTTCCCCATCCATTATCAATTTGTCCAATCACTTAATGTATGCCCGATCAGTTTCGCCATCAAGCTGGTATACATTTGCTAATCTTTTCTTGGTCGCCAAATGTGGCGACATTGTGGTGAAATGGTCAAGGAAAAGCTGGGCCATCTGATAGAATGATTCAACCGAGGTAGGTGGTAGGGAGTTAAACCATCTGTAGGCCCGGTCGCCAAGAGTGAGCGGGAAAAACCTGCATTGAGTAGCGTCGGTTGCCCCCATGGAATTCATGTAAGAGGTATACTTGCTCACATGGTAGACCGGATCCGTGTCACCATTATACTGAGTGATGGAGGTCTCCGTAATCTTTGGTTGCACAGAAGACAGCATGACGGTTGGCGACAAAGTGAAACTGGGATTTTGGTAGGGGTCGGATTCCCCCCCCCCTCCCTTACTGCAACTTGCTCCTGCAATTCCTTCAAGGTCTACATGACCAATGCCATTTGTTGGGCGTTAGCTTAATCCACCTCATTTAGCTAATATTGGCGAGGTGGTGGACTTCATTGTTTATATAATTTTGTTAAGTAGTAGTTGTTCTATGAATGACTATTATTTGTTTCCTTCCTGACACAAGTTCTGATTGTTGTTTTTAACATCAGGTGTGTTGTAGTAGAAATGCTAAATTGGGGGACTTTGTTAATGTTGTACGGATGTTGTTTCATATGTTGGACAACATTCTGCACAACATCAGGAATTTGCCCTTTCTCCTAACACTAACTCCGGTTTGTTATAAGTTTCTTTTTAATGTTTCTTACATGCAGGTTGACGACATAACAGTTATATGTCAGGCAGTTGCAGTTGTAAGAGTGAGAAGTAAAAAGATCATGGGTGGTTACCACAAGATCATGGAGTAATGGATTGAGACTTTATAGGCTGTCCAAACCAAGCCTAGTGAATAGGACAATGCAGTTAAAACCGAAGTCTCTAAATACACACTGCATTGGACAAAATCATTTGAGGAAAAGTGATATCAAAATTGCTCTTCTCCAAATTTAGAGAGTAGTATCCGAAACATAACCTTTGAGTGTTTGTAATATCTAGGAGTGTGGGGGTCGATGCTATTTGATGTGTACTGGGTCATATTTCAACATTCCTATCAGTATTGATTTTATCTAAGTAGTTCGAGTGTTAGGTTAAATAAGATCACTAATCACTTGAGTGAAAAGATTGTTTTGGTATGTGGTTTTTACACTATACTTTTAGGATCTTGTAAGAGGTTCTTGTGTATCTCACTACTTGTTTTAGTGAAGTTTTTAGTCATAAGGCTCGTATAGTCTGAATTAAGACTATACAAAATTTTGAATTTTTTTGCACTGTGTTTTTATATATTTCGTTGTCATATGTTGTTTTTGTAGGAATATACTAGCACGTAAACATGTAATACATGCGCAGCGAAAATTAATAGTTCACCAACAACGAATAGTTAATTGCATAAACGAGTACGAATAAACACAACGAGGAAAATTTGCACGTAATCCCCTCGTACGGACTTGCACAAATTTGTCAGCGTTGAATTTGAGATAAAATTTGCTAGGAAAATTCCTACTCTTGATTTTATGGAGAAATTAGGTTTTCTTGTAGTGATTAATGAATCCCTAGAATGTCCTATATATAGGGGAAGCTCAGCTTAAAGATTAAGCAATCTTTATTAGGAAGATATTTCCTAATCTTGCAAATCACATCTCTCAGATATGATTTCCCTAAATATATTTTCCTACAATAATATTCCATATATTATTTTGGGATTCCTATTTAATTTAATCTAATTTAATTAAACAGTAATAATAATTAATTCCAAATTAATATTATTAATTAATTCGGCCCTCATATATCGAACGATTAGTCAAACTAACGGTCTTAATTGAACTCTAGACAATAAATGAGACATTCAAAATATATGAGGTACGTTTGCGAGAAACGTGGAACTACCGGTAACTATAATATGGGCTATTGCGATATCTTCCTTTCATTCACGAATACTCGATTAGTCTTGAACATGATGAAGTGTCTATTCAAATAACTTAATTATATTATCTCTAATCACTAATTGATCACTTATGTCACACTTGGCCACAAAGTCCAAGTTGACGTACATTGGCCAATGACTTTGATCCAATTATGATTAGAAAATGAGTATTCTCTATAAATCCACTTTGAGGAATGAATCATATTCTTGGCTCAACTACCACGCACATACACTTCGTGATGAACCCAATCCAAGTCATATCAACCCATGAAAGGGTGCAAGCGTCGGTCTTGGTCAAAGTTCATCACTCCACACATGTCATGCGTATTGAGCTCAAGTCAAAGGAGTATCACATTGCTCCCACTAACCGAGACACCCGTAGACACATATAGTGGAACTACATCAAATGGTTTCTCGGATGGGTATACCTATACCCTCTAAGGTATTTGTGCATCTATCATGAGATGCCTAGTATCTCGTAGTAAGTGAGATCTTACTACACTCTCTAAGAGTATGATGCTGATCGCACATCAATCTCAATTGCATCATCAATATCCCATTCTTGATGATCCTTGATCGGGGCTATTTGAGAATCATGCTTAAGTCATCTGAGTTTTCACAATCTCAATAACAGCAGTGATTCATGGGAACACAGGTAAGAACAAATGCAAACAATCAAACATAATATTCAAACAAGTGTAATGCCATACATTTAATATTAAATAAACAATAATATTAAACCAATACTGAATATTATCTTATCATTATGTCCTTACAAAAGATTGTCTCTTGGACACTAACACTAACAATCTCCCACTTGAACTAGAGTCTCTCCTCTAGCAATTATCTCTCGTATCAAGTGATAAAACCTCGGTACATGCTTGTTTCTGTTATTGGATCTCGGTTCCTTAGCTTGCGCAATCGAACAAGTGTTGTCACAATTAAACTTTATTGGACTGCTGGCACTCGAAACTACCCCTAGTTCATTTAAGAACTATTTTATCCAGACAACCTCTTTGGCAGCTTCTGTCGCAACAATGTACTCAACTTCGGTTGATGAGTCTGCGGTATTCTCTTGTTTGAAACTATTCCAACTAACCGCCCCACCATTGAGAATGAAAATATAGCCTGACTGTGATTTGTAATCATCACAGTCAGATTGGAAACTTGTGTCAGCATAGGCAGTTGCAACTAGCTCTGACTGTCCTCCATAGACAAGAAAGCAATCTTTAGTACGTCTGAGGTACTTCAGAATCTTTTGGACAACAATCCAGTGAGGTTCACCCGGATTCTGTTGGTATCTACCAGTGGTGCTGACAGCGAAGGCCACATCTAGCCTAGTGAAAGTCATGGCGTACATGATGGAGACAATTGCAGATGCATATGGTACATCCTTCATATGCTGTTTTGACGTCCATTTGTCAAATCTCATAATCATGGTGTGTTGCTACCACAAGTAAAATTCTAATGGACTTGATATTAGCAACTGGTGAGAAAGTCTCGTCATAGTCAATACCTTCGCATTGACTATAACCATTCGCCACCAACCTAGCCTTGTAGGTTTGTACCTTGCCATTTGCATCAGTCTTACGTTTGTAGACCCATTTGTAACCTATGGGTTTGACCCCCTTTGGCAGTTCAACCATGTCCCAGACTTGATTTGTGTCCATCGAGTCCATTTTGGATTTTATGGCTTCATGCCACTTCTCTGAGTCAATATCTAATGTCGCCTCAATGTAAGTTCTATGGTCGTCTTTATTCGGGATCTCCACGTCATCATGTTCCTATACGAGGAAACCATAATATCTAGTGGGTGGATTACGAATCCTAGTGGACTTATGGAGCTGTGATTGTGCAGGTTGTACATTCTGATCGTGAAAATTTTATGGTGCATCAATTTCACCAATGTCCGGAGAGGCCTCAAGAGCTACACTTTCAAATGCCTCTTGGGTGGGAGTTTGAACTATGTTGTTCTCATTCAGCCCACTTGGAGTTTGTTGCGAAGGCAATGCAACTTCAATTACGCTCCCACTGACTGAAATAGGATCACTAAGTGATAAACTTCCACCATGAGAGCTGCTAAATGCTCCCACTGATTCCTTGTCACGTTTCTTTGACAAGTTATCAGTCTCTTGGTTAGTTTGTGGTTCTTAAATTTCTTTAAGTTCTATCATCTTACGACCTTGTTCCTTAAAGACATAGTCTTCTTCGAGGAACATGGCCTGCCTAGAAACAACAACTATTTGTTTCTCAAGTAAATAGAAGTTATATCCTTTAGTTTCCTTAGTATATCCCACAAAGTAACCTTTTTCACCTTTTGATTCCAACTTGTCAGTGAGCATTTTTTTCACAAAAAACCGGGGCAACCACACATTCTTATGTGTGAGAAAGTTAGCTTCTAGCTCGTATGACGTATGCTCAACCGATTTTGATGGAATCATATTCAGAATGTAGATTGAGATTTGGAGAGCGTATCCCCACAAGAATGTTGAAATAGAGGAAAAGCTCATCATGGACCTTACCATGTCTAACAGGGTTAGGTTTCTCCTTTCGGAAACTCCATTCATTTGGGGTGTTCCGGGAGGAGTCCATTGTGATTGGATTCAATGTAACTTCAAGTAATCAGAGAACTCATGGCTAAGGTATTCTCCTCCTCGATCTGATCGAAGAGTCTTAATACTCTTACCAAGATGCTTCTCTACTTCAGCTTTATACTCTTTGAATTTCTCAAAGGATTAAGATTTGTGTTTCATAAGATACACATATCCGTACTTTGAGAAGTCATCAGTAAAAGTGATGAAGTAGCCGAAGTGACCCCTAGCTAGAGTGGGCAATGGTCCACATACATCACTATGGATAATCTCTAGAACTTTTTTGGCACGAACCCCTTTCACATAAAAGGGTTTATTGGTCATTTTTCCCTTGAGACAAGATTCACAATTTCCAAAAAGACTCAAAGTCGAATTAGGTTAAGTAGTCAAACTTTCTTAACCTTGCGATTCTATTCTCATTTGCATGACCAAGTCTACAATGCCACAAGTCAGGTTTTCATGATTACTAAGTTTGAGTCTTTTATTTTGTATATTAAGAACATTATATCCACAATGCAACAAGTCTAAAACGTTCAATAAAGGAGCATTTTCATACATAACACCATTAAGCGAAAAATAACAATTATTAGTTCAACTCTAAAACCAGAGGGTAAATCTAAAACATAAACTGTTGGGAGATGAATTTAATAAAAGAGATTTTCGATTAGATCCCAAAACCCCTGAGTATGACATGTTCAGAATAATCTTGATAGTCAGTAGACAGGTTTCAGTTTAGGATGTTTTCAGGAAATATCTACACCATATATAGTCAGCAGATATAACTCAGGATTAGTATAGGAAGAATACATTGAAGGGGAACTCAGTGTATTCCTAAAGACTCAGATGACCTGATGATTTGAAGACTCAGATGACCTGAAGACTCAGATGACCTGAAGATTCAGATGACCTGAAGAATCAGAGGATCTGAAGACTCAGATGACCTGATGACCTGAAGACTCAGAAGACCTGAAGGATCAGAGGATCTGAAGACTCAGATGACCTGAAGACTCAGATGACATGATGACCTGAAGACTCAGAATATTGTAAAAGGATATCTCACCTTAGTTGGAAACCAACCAAACCCCAAACCCTATTTGTTAGGTAGTTTGTATGTGATTGTTGGAGATTGTGAGAGTTGTAAAGAGTTAGTAAGCTGCAGTTGAGTTCAGCCTGAAACTCTAGAGAAGAGAAGTTAGTAAGTTGTTTGAGACAGTCTAAAAGCTTGTGTGAGTTGAGTTAGTAAGCTGCAGTATAGTTCAGCCTGAAAACTCATAAAAGAAAGTTAGTATGCTGTAGGAGTTCAGTCTAAAAGCTTGAATAGTAGTAGTAGTGAGTTAAGGAATTTCTCTGAAAGATCAGAGAGAGTGGATGTAGGAGCTTGAGCCTCTGAACCACTATAACTTGCTGTATTATTTTGCTTTTTGTACTACATATTTACTTGCTGCATATTTTCACTGAAAGCATATTGAGTTTTCTGATATTCAGTTGGAATCAATCCACTGAACTTGCATTAAACTGAGCACAGCCTTAACCACTGTTTTCATAAGGAAAAGGTATTTTCAGCAAAGTAAAATGAGTATAAACATAGGGCCTACACTTTCCGCACCCTAGAAAAGCTAGTGTAGATAGCTACCAAACTGAACAGCTCACCTGAGTATTCAGTAAGATAGAAATCTGTGAAAATCTTCTCAGGATACTTTTGCACTCGGGGATTGGCTAATTTGAGCTAATTTGAAGGAGCTAAGTAAGTAAGCTGTCTCCTCATATACTTTTAGTCAGGGAGATTTGTGCTTTTTAGGACTAAACTCAGGAAAACCCAACTCACTGATCAGCAAGATTTTTAAAAGTTAAAAAATCATTATACACGTGTATTCCCCCCCATACACGTGTGAGACTCGTTTACCCCGAGACCAACATAAATGCCGACACATTCAGCAGCAACTCTTGCTCCATTCCCAACATGTAAGGCGACTTCACCTGGCCTAACTGCCCTGTTATCCTTGAGACCCTGCACATTAGTACAAATGTGTGAGCCACAACCGGTATCTAATACCCAACAATTAGTATCATTTGTGGACATGTTCATCTCAATAACAAACATACTTATTCTAGTGGCTGAGACACCTTATGTCTTCTTTTCAGTTGCTAGAACCTTGCAGTCCTTCTTCCAATGCCCCATCTGCTTACAGTGGAGGCATACATCCTTGTCCACCCTCTCCTTCTTTTGAATTCCACCTTTGGACTTGAGGAAGTTGGGCTTAGAGCCCTTCTTTGCCTTGCCCCTTCGCTTTTTTTTTTCGGAGCAGAAGAAGTAGAGGAACTCACCATTAGCACGGGCTTTTCCTTAGCAGTGGAAGACTCAAAAGTCTTAAGCATGTTATGAAGCTCGGGCATGGTCGATTCCGTCTTATTCATGTTAAAGTTACTATGAAACATGAATATGAATCGGGAAGTGACTGAAGTATGGCGTAAACAAAAACGTTGGTCTTGAGCTCAATGCCCAGACGACCAAGTTTCTCGATTTGCCCAATCATCTTCAAAACATGAGGGGAGACCTTCCCTCCTTCAGCTAGCCGACATCTGAATAGATCTCTCATCACTTCATAAATCTCGGAACAAGATTCAGAATCAAAGAGATCCTTCAGATGCTTGAGCATCTCGAAGGGGAGCATCTTCTCATGCTACCTTTGTAATTCGGGAGTCATGCCGAACAACATAACACACTGAGCCTGGGAAGCATCCTCTTGATGCTTCTTCTGAGTTGCAGCGTCAAACGCTTTAGCCTTTTCAGTACCAGCCTCAGGGGTAGCAGGGATTGGCGTGTCCAACACGTACTCAATATTTTCTTGTCTTAGCACCAAACACACGTTTCGGTGCCAGTTGAGAAAATTTGGCTTAACCAATTTGTTCGTTTCTAAAATGCTTCTTAGTGATAAGTTATTCATTTCAACAAGCGTAGAGAAATAAAATAAAACGGGAATTAAAATACATAATTCCTATGATCAATATTCAACAATCAAAATAAACATGACCTTTTAGATTTATTTTGTCTCCATTATTTTCACATACGTAACGACCTCATCGGAAAAGTATGAATTTATATAAAATACAAATTGTAATGGACAAGGATCCACATTACTACTATCATAACCCCAACAAGGGCTAACTATTATGATAGCATAACTGGTAAGTCTCCAAACCAATTGCCAAAATGCAACTCCTAGTTTATCCAACCTAGTTCGATTGATGTCCCTTAACTTTTGTTCCCCGCCAGGGCAAGCGAAACAAAATTAAGTTGGTTTACAACCATCAAACGGTGACATTACATGTCCCTATAAAAGTCCCGTTAAATGTAGATCCAAGCAAAAGATGAGGGTCTTAAATACTCATTGGAACGAAATCTCTGGTTTACTTTTAACTTTGATGGAAGACATCTTTTCAATTTAATGAAAAACCATATTTTAGTGAGGATCATTTTAAAGGCGGGGTATTAATTGCTTAATCGAGATCCATCATGCTAATCTACCTCACATTTGAGCAATTATTGGGCGCCGCCTACCCAAACATGATATTACACGGACTAACATTTATATGGGTGTCGTCTACCCAAACAGTTAATACGGTCTGATAAATATTGGGTGCCGCCTACCCAAACAGTTATGATGTGGACTATAAAGCATTAGTTAATTCAGTAGACAAATTAACATAAGTGGGAATCGATAACCCTTTTAAACATTAAGCCTTTGTTTTAAAAAATCAAATTAAAAAAATAGCTTAATTTTAATCTTTATCAATATTTATTAATCCAATTAATTATTTTAATTAAAAGTCCAACTTTTAATTTTCTTTTCAAATAAGTTCATTAGTTTAAAAGGAATTTTAATTGTTTGTCTAGGGCTCATGTACAATTATTCGAATTTGCACGGAAGGGCCCGTTTGAAATCTGTTGGGATATTTTAGTTTTGATGAATTATGCCAAAACATTATCAACTTGTGTTATTGAAGTTTAATTTACAGATAACAAGTTGAGGGGAAGAGAGAATGATTGAGGGGAACTCACGGAATCGACGTAGATGATCGAGATCGAGACGAGGCTACAAATTTAGACCGGACGAGATCGATGAGTTAGATGAGTTCGAGTCAACCGATGAGTTCTTGCAAGATCGGAAGAGAAGAAAAGCTAAGCCAGCTGATCAGAAGAATCGGAAGGTCAAAAGATCGATGATGAGTAACGGACGATCGGAAGACCGGATCGGATGACCGTAACAGGACTGATCGGATGATCGGAAGAACGATCGAGCCGATATGGTGATCGGAAGAACAGTCAAAGCCGATAAAAAAAAACTGACGTAAGATCAAGAGAAGGTTGCGGATCGGAAGATGAGCAGATGAGATCGTCGAGATCGGGGCGTGATCGAGATCGGATATGAAGATGAGCGGATGATCAAGATCGACGTGATTGAGATCGATCGCTTAAACCGATATGCTAACCGGATGTATCGACTGATGCTATCCCGAGTCGCGGGCGAAGATATGATGATCGATCGGTCGGTGATCAGATCAAGCAAAGAAGAAATCAGATAGCCTATGTCAAAGTAACCTGAAGGTCAGGATGTTCGATCGAGAGAATCGAACTTCGATAGCTTCGAAAGTGTCAAGATGCTGATCGAGACAAGGTCATTTGAAGAGAAGTCGGTGAAGGCTAAGATAGACTTAAGACACCGAGACTCGAGAGAATCTGAATGATTCAAGGCGAGGAATATGAGGAATATAGCATAGTTAGAATCGGTGACGTGGACTAATGAGAGAAGAAGACAACCCACTGGAAAAGGCTGCGAAGAAGTTATAGAATAGTATGGATTTGAATGTGACTCCATCCAACGGTAACATTCAAATCCACACTATAAATACAAGTTCTTCCTTCATTATCAAGTGTGGAGAATATGCAAAAGATGCTATAGAGCCAAGAGCCTTATAGTCAAGCATTCCCACCATAGAACACAAGTCTGTAGATATACAAATATGTTCAAGAGTGTTCTAGAACCCAATCTAAGCAACCCACGATGTATCCTAAGCTTAGAGAGATTTTCCCAACCTTAGCATTGAGGTTAAACAAATGTAAGGGAAAATCTCAACCTAGTTGGAAACCAAACAAACCCAAACCCAAGAGTCGGTTAAGTTTGTAGGTGAGTGTGAACTCGGTAAACATCTAGCAATCCGAAAGGGAGGGTAGGCAATCCCGAGTGAGGGTGATAAGTCCCGTTTGAGTGAGAGCTCGGTAAATATCTGTAGGCAATCCCGTGGAGGGTGATAAGTCCCGTTTGAGTGTGAACTCGTTAAACATCTAAGAGGCGAGCCCGAGAGGGTGATAAGTCCAGTTGGAAGGAATTTCCCTAGGAACAGGGAGCGTGGATGTAGGAGCTTGAGTCTCCGAACCACTATACATTACTGTGTTGTTTATTGCTTTATGTTCTTATATTGTCATACGCATTTGATTATAAGCATAACACAACACATGAGCTTAAAAGTTGAAAAATCTGTAATCACTCTACCCTCACCCCTGTTTTATATGCATCGAAACGAAATGTTTGCTTCCGCACGCGCAAAATGGGTTTTCCACCGGGACCAACAAAATCCAATTTACAAAACAACCAATCCATCATCACTACGCGGAAACCATCTGTCAATCGGGACAACCGATACCAACAATTCATCAAAGGTTTTTCAGATTCAATCTAATTTAATCACAAAACTGTCAATAATTTTGTTCGAATTACCTAATTTGTTCAAGAGTGTCCAACAATCTGCACAAATTCCAGAAAAATAAACATCAAACGAACACAGTTCTGTATCGCAACAAACACAGAAAAGGTCAGACGGTGCATGCAGTCGAGTCACCACCGTCGCTAGGCGCGTGCGGGCAACTCAACGCTGCATCCGATTCGATCGAAATTCTGGAGGGCTCGCAAAACCCGGTGTAGGATCAAGCGCTTGCCACTAGACTAAAAGCCCAGACTTGTAGTGAGGTGCTACTTTAATTCCCTTAACCCATATTTAGCAGCAGGCACCACGGGCGGCACTCAACTATGCCTTTAATCGAGCGAACGAGGGGTCTTGGGCCGCAACTGACCTTAAAGGCAGGAGACTGCTAGGATTTCTCCCAACAATCCCCCCCTAGTAGTAGCCTGACTTTCGCCAAACATACCACTATTTGCGTCATGGGGGACTCAAACCCGTGACATGTGCTCTGATACCAATTGTAGGATCAAGCGCTTGCCACTAGACTAAAAGCCCGGACTTGTAGTGAGGTGCTACTTTAATTCCCTTAACCCATATCTAGTTGCAGGCGCCACGGGCGGCACACAACTATGCCTTTAATCGAGCGAATGAGGGGTCTTGGGCCACAACTGACCTTAAATGCAGGAGACCTCTACGAGGATGAAACAATTTGTACCTAAGCACAAGTTATATCAGACTCGATTGATATCAGTAAAGTTATTTAAACAACCGATAGTGGAAGAAATGCAGTCAACTCAAGCTAGTCTATCAGAAGTCTATGAACATATTATGAGACGACAAGTGTGTGCATCAGATCTCAGATCAGACAAGAAGAATGTAATAAGATGGCTCTGCCTTTCCGGTAGAGACAAAAATCTTAACAATGTGGGATCAACAATGCACATATAGAATCTGAAGCAAGGATTTGACTTGCAGAGAAAACAACTATATTCGTACAAGTAGCAGGTTGAACCTACCCAAAAGAGAAGTCTACTCCACTCATCAACTTCATAGGCTGACTGCTTACATAAAATAGGCAGAAATTTAAATGGCTCTCCAACAGCTCATTCGAATTTATCCCTATAAATATGGATGAACCACCTCAGTGTACAGACACGAAAATTATACGCAAGCACTAAAAAATTCAAGAATTTCTGCAGGACTACTCAAGCAATATTCAAGTTTTATCTTATTGTTCATCCTACCAAGCTTAGAAGAAGTTTTCTCAATTCTAAGTTTTAAGGGTGGCATTTGTAAAATAAGTCTTCACAATGTTGGAAACAAATCAAACCTCTTTCATTAAAAAGTTAGGAATTTTATAAGAAGATCTAGAAGTTAGTTGTGAAAAGCTAGCTGATAGATTGTGATAGAGGGCCAGGACTCTGTAAACTCTAGCGAACTGATCTTTCAAGATGATAATTTGTTCGATACTGTTGCCTAGCACTGTAAACTAAGATTTCTTGTGATCAAATAAGTTCCCCCAGTCATAGGGAAGAGTGGACATATGAGGGTTTCTCCAAACCACTATTAATATTGTGTGCATTTACTGCTTTAACATACATGTCATTTTTTTATCTTGCATTAAATCAACATACATAGCTCATCAGATCAGTTTGCAGACCAAGTTAGCCGATTCTTGTTAAATTTGAGTTTGTTTAAAAATGTTTTCAAAATCACGAGTTAAGGCTCATACTTTCACACGTCAACTAATTTGATAGGTGTCCTACTGATCAACTTACGAGCAATTAGTAGGTTGCATATCAGGTCACACTGATCACACTCTGCACCTAGTTAGCCTTATTTGAGCGACTTTATGAGTCTGCTTTCAACACACTACGTTCATGAAAAGTTCGAAAAATATATTCACCACTCCTCTCTAGACTTTTCCCTCACATTCACTCATTTAGGATCTAAAATAACAATAATCTTTCTCTTGTGCAATATTGTGTTGTGCATTTGTCCTTAAAACTATATAGAAGAAAATCTTCCAAGTCTAAAAAATATCATGGTTAAAAAATTACTGGCTGAGTCAAGTATATACACTTTTAACAATATTACATATTTGTACATATAGCATTACATTTAATAAACTAAAAAATAATATGACATGAACAAGAATATAATATTGCATGTCATACATTTTATTACTAGTTTGGGAAAACATGTAATATTTTTAAGGTAAACAAGTGATACTAACTTTGTAACCCGTGAGTGTTTTTATACCCGTGATAGTTTTTTTTTATGTTTAGAGGATATTACACAGTTTAATATTAATACTATTACATAAAATATATTTCCTCAAATTTATAAACTACGTAATATATTGAGAGTTTAGTCCAATTAATTTTCGCCATTGGGTATTAAATTACGTAGCCCATTACTAACTCTAGGCTCGCTGCTATATAAGTATTGTTCCTCTTCGGTGAATTAAACCGTAGGAAAGGGTGAGATGTGTATTTACATTTCAAGATTTCTCCCGACAATGTGAGTGAAAGTTTGATTTGCCCTCATGAGGCCTATCAAAAAATCTATCGATGTTACACTTCCTCATAAATGCTTCTTCTTTCTAGAAAATTCATCACTGCAAAGAGCATGAATTGGTAGGGGAAGGAGCCTTTGAGACGACTGATGTAGATAAAGAAGAAGCCCCAAAGGGCGTGGTGGGATCGAAAGGTCTTCTTGCAGCGGCGGTGGGGTATATAGTCGTGACGCTATTAGAAGAAACACTTTGCTTATGAGATGCATTTATAATTTTATTTTATTTTCGGAAAGGTTTGTTTCAATATTTTAATAAGGTCAAAACTCAGTTGTTTCAAGGGTTCTTGTGGATTATATTTTTTCTCTGGAAACGATTCTTTAGAGGTTAGTTCATTCTCCTAATTCTTGCAGAAATCAATTGTATTCTTGAAATGATTGTGAGATATTTTTTTAGGACAAAGTCTAGTATGAAAATTTTCATACATGAAAAAACTTTAATTTACAACCAAATTCTGTAATTGGTGAAGGTAAGATAAAATTGAGTGGTTCATGGTTCACTCGGCCCAAGTAATTCATGATTCACCCGGCCCGAATAGGTCATAATTTAGGGTTAATTATTTAGTGTTTAGGGTGTAGATGGTTGATTTAGGGCAATTTTATAGATTTTCATACATGAAAATTTTCACACTAGAACCTACTTTTTTTAGATATTATTTATTTCTCCTCATTTGTTTAGTTTTTTAGTTCTCGATCGGTCTCAGTTCAATTCATGGTATTTGTTTCTTCTTTTCTGTCGTGACTTATTTTGATTAGTTTCAATTTTTTTAATTTTGATTGCTTAATAGATGAGTTTCTTATGATTTCAAAAGGACTTGGCTGGGATATTTTGTTGGGTTTCCCATTATACCAAAAGAGATTAAATCGGAGATTTTTATGGACTTTTATTGTATTAATGTGTTAATTTGGAAGTGGTATATTGATTTTTATCAGTTCTTGTAATTGAGTTATTTCTTTCTCTCCACAACAAAATTATTTCATCTATTTTTAAAAAAAAAATGGTAATGTTGTATCTTCACAAAACATCATGTGTGTTTATTGGTATATCCCATTTTTTAAAAGATAAACTGCCACAAACATTTAATTATATTATATCTCATACCTTTATCATATAAATTTTTTCACGTTAGTATTTGTGAATATCTCATTTAGGCTACCAAACTGGGCCTAAACCTAATTAATAACTTAGTCTGTGTCAATAGCCCCCTTAATTACTCATATTCATTGCAATCCTTTTTGGAGTCCTTTTTATTTAAGTAATTTTTCTAATTTTTACAAGTTAAATCACGTGGCAATTATAGTTATATATGTTGTTTTTGCAAATAAAATCAAGTGAACAAAACTCTGGATACTCATATTATATTAATTTACTGAAATTCATTGAAAAAAAATTGTGTATTAAATAGAGGAATTCATTTTTATTTCCATTTCTGTATAAAGTATTAGGCAAAAAATCCATAATTCTAAATTATTTTTATTTTATCATTCTTATGTTATTATTACGTATATAATATGGCATCATCAATATACCTTTGGTGTATATAAAAAATGTTTTAAAAATTAATTAAAATTTTCCATTAGTGTAGAAAATATATCTATAAATTGTTATGTTGATAGAGCAACCTCACCAATTCAACAGAACTTTTTGGCTAACATGGATGAAAATAATGAATTGCATGTGCCTCTTGAGCCTTGTGTTGCATGCAGACACATGCGCAAGCCGTGCGATGAAACTTGTATTCTTGCTCCATACTTTCCACCTGGAAAGGGTGAAGATTTCCTCATAATCCATAGGGTATACGGGATTAAGAATGCCTTGAATATTATATCATCCGTTGAGAAAAATAAGAGGGATACAACTGTCAAGACCCTTATTGAAGAGGCTAAAATGAGGTTGGACAATCCAGTGCAAGGATGTCTTGCTGTGGAGAGGGTTCTTAGAGCTAATATTGATAAAGTGACCAAAGAGCTTGATGAGGTCAAGGAACAACTTCAGATTCTCTCACTGCAAAAGGATAAGAATATAAAATAGAATTGAATATAAAAGTTAATTAAACATCAAATCTCTAGTTTGATATTTAATTATACTTTTATTTTCATTTATTTCTTACTAGTCCTTTATTTTAATGTTTTATTGGTGACGATTATTGATCAATGAAATAAAAAATTCAAGTTAAATGTTCTTCAAGCATATTCTTAGAAATTTTTATTTGCTCTATTTTCATTATTAACTTGGTATATACCCTTTGTGAATCAATTAAATTTCCACATTTTTTTTAATTATTGTGTTCTACTTTTTGAGGTCATGAGAAAGAGATAATACCACATCAAATGAGAAAATGGATCATCTCCTACGTGGGTAAAGTAATTTTGAAAACTAATATAAGTTAGGAAAAATTGATTGGACTTCTGGTAAATAAATATATATTACCTCATGTTATACATTAAATAAATTTAATTTCTCAAATCCAAGTGGAACAATATCTCTAATGGTTGCAGATTGCAGTTCATCTTACTTGATGCAAGGAGTAGCTTGCTCCATAAGTTTTTAACTTCTCTTTACTTTCCATTCAAGTGAATAAAGCTTCGTCCTTAAGCATGTTTGGTCTAAATTGTTGATCGAGGTTAGCATATATCTTCAAAAAAATCCATCTAGAGCTGGTTCCTTAAGATTCTTATTTCCTTCACGAGTTTCCTTTGATCCATGCTTCCTATTTATGTTTCTGAGGTGTTCAAAGTCATCTCTCTAATTTTGAAGGGCTAGTGCCGCCTTAGTTGCTTCTTGTTGCTTCTTTTGCTACAATTTCGGCTTCCTCCAATAGCTTTTTGGTCCTTGTGGGTTTCACTACAAAAAAATTTAGTTATTAGCGAGGGCTTGTATCTAAGGCAAGAAAATGCATTGCTATTAGCGATGAACTTGCGACGAAACAAGCAAATTGTCGCTATTAGCGACGGAAAAATGAGGGCCGCTAAGTAATGAAGAATCTTAATAACATAACGTTTGTTACATTTAGTGACGGTCAAAATTATTAAATTCAAAATAGCAACGGATATTTTTGTTGCAAATCAGTAGGTGAAATTGTACACCTTAACTGGCAAAAATTAATTAGCCATGGAAAATTAGGGATCAAAGTTTTCGTCGCTAATGTCAATATACAATGTCATTTCGTCTTTTGGGACTCCATTTAGAGATAAATTTATTTTTGTCTATAAATCCATCGCTAAACTAAAACAAAATTCAGGCATAACCTTCTTCTTCCCCCATTTCCCACGTTTCTCACCCAAAACACACACCCCTCTCGTCTCAATGGATAAAAATTGATTCTGAAGCTTTTTTCTAAGTGCTTGTTGCTATCAGAGTTCGTCTATATTCAAATTACACAAGTTCACCATACGTTTCTCAATGGATTCCTATTTAATTAAACAGTAATAATAATTAATTCCAAATTAATATTATTGATTAATTCTCCATAAATTAAATATTAAAACTAGTTTAATACTTAATCAACCAACTATAATTCGTAAAAGGGAATTACTTGTTATGTGACCCATAAGCCCTCATATATCGAGCGATTAGTCAAAGTAACGGTCTTAATTTAACCCTAGACAATAAATGAGACATTCTCAATATATGAGGTACGTTGTGAGAAATGTGCAACTACCGGTAACTATAATATGGGCTATTGCGATATCTTCCTTTCATTCACGAATACTCGATTAGTCTTGAACATGATGAAGTGTCTATTCAAATAACTTAATTATATTATCTCTAATCACTAATTGATCACTTATGTCACACTTGGCAACAAAGTCCAAGTTTAAGTACATTGGCCAATGACTTTGATCCAATTATGATTAGAAGATGAGTATTCTCTCTAAATCCACTTTGAAGAATGAATCATATTCTTGGCTCAACTACCACGCACATGCACTTCATGATAAACCCAATCCAAGTCATATCTACCCATGGAAGGGTGCAAGCGTCGGTCTTGATTAAAGTTCATCACTCCACACATGTCATGCGTATTGACCTCAAGTCAAAGGAGTATCACATCACTCCCACTAACCGAGACACCCGTAGACACATATAGTAGAACTACATCAAACGATTTCTCAGATGGATATACCAATACCCTCTAAGGTATCTGTGCATCCATCATGAGATACCTAGTATCTCGTAGTAAGTGAGATCTTACTACACTCTCTAAGAGTATGATGCAGATCGCACACCAATCTCAATTGCATCATCAATATCTCATTCTTGATGATCCTTGATCGGGGCTATTTGAGAATCATGCTTAAGTCATCTGAGTTCTCACAATCTCAATGACAACAGTGATTCATGGGAACACAGGTAAGAACAAATGCAAACAATCAAACATAATATTCAAACAAGTGTAACACCATACATTTAAATGAACAATAACATTAAACCAATACTAAATATTATCTTAGCATTATGTCCTTACAAAGGATTGTCTCTAGGACACTAACACTAGCAATCTCCCATTTGAACTAGAGTCAATCACCTGGCCTACATGTCTAACCCCTAGACCATTGAAATGTCTAGTGTGTACATGAATACTTAAAGCCTTGGTGAATGAGTCAGCCAAATTATCTTCCTTGGGAACACGTTCTAACTCTATCTCTCCTCTAGCAATTATCTCTCGTATCAAGTGATAACGCCTCGGTACATGCTTATTTTTGTTATTGGATCTGGGTTCCTTAGCTTGCGCAACCACACAAGTGTTGTCACAATACTTTATTGGACTGCTGGCACTCAGAACTACCCGTAGTTCATTTAAGAACTGTTTTATCCAGACAACCTCATTGGTAGCTTCTGTCGCAGCAACGTACTCAACTTCGGTTGTTGAGTCTGCGGTAGTCTCTTGTTTGAAACTATTCCAACTAACCGCCCCACCATTGAGAACGAAAATATAGCCTGACTGTGATTTGTAATTATCACAGTCGGATTGAAAACTTGCGTCAGCATAGGCAGTTGCAACTAGCTCTGACTGTCCTCCGTAGACAAGAAAACAATCTTTAGTACGTCTGAGGCACTTCAGAATCTTCAGGACAGCAATCCAGTGAGGTTCACCCGGATTCTGTTGGTATCTACCAGTGGTGCTGACAGCAAAGGCCACATCTGGCCTAGTGCAAGTCATGGCGTACATGATGGAGCCAATTGCAGATGCATATGGTACATCTTTCATGTGCTGGATATCAACGTCTGTGGAAGGACAATCCTTCTAAAACAACTTAATCCCATGACATGCTGGTAGAGAACCTCTCTTAGAGTTCTCCATCACAAATCACTTCAACACTTTATCTACGTAGGTGGACTGTGACAGCCCCAACATCTTCTTGGATCTATCCCTGTGGATCTTGATCCCTAAGATGTAGCAGGCTTCACCAAGATCCTTCATCATGAAGGTCTTTGATAACCAATCTTTCACCGACTGCATAAACGGGATGCTATTTCCTATAATCAATATGTCATCGACATATACGACTATGAAAACAATATTCTTCCCGCTGTGTTTACGATAAACGCATGGATCTTCCGAATTTTTTAAGAAGTCAAAAGATTTGACAGCCTCATCAAAACGGATATTCCAACTCCTAGAAGTTTGCTTCAATCCATAAATGGATCGTTTAAGCTTGCACACAAGATTAGATTTCGGCTTTGACACAAAACCTTCCGGTTGAGTCATAAACACTTCCTTGTCAATGTTGCCATAGAGGAAAGTTGTTTTGACGTCCATTTGCCAAATCTCATAATCATGGTGCGCTGCTACCGCAAGTAAAATTCTAATGGACTTGATCTTAGCAACTGGTGAGAAAGTCTCATCATAGTCAATACATTCGCGTTGACTATAACCTTTCGCCACCAACCTAGCCTTGTAGGTTTGTACCTTGTCATTTGCATCAGTCTTACGTTTGTAGACCCATTTGCAACCTATGTGTTTGACCCCCTTTGGCATTTCAATCATGTCCCAGATTTGATTGGTGTACATCGAGTCCATTTTTGATTTTATGGCTTCATGCCACTTCTCTGAGTCAATATCTAACGTCGCCTCAGTGTAAGTTCTAGGGTCATCTTTATCCGGGATCTCCACATCATCATGTTCCACTACGAGGAAACCATAATATCTAGTGGGTGGATTACGAATCCTAGTGGACTTACGGAGTTGTGGTTGTGCAGGCTGTACATTCTGATCGTGAAAAATTTATGGTGCATCGATTTCACCAATGCTCGGAGAGGCCTCAAGAGCTACACTTTCAGATACCTCTTGGGTGGGAGTTTGAACTATCTTTGTTCTCATTTCCCATTTGAATTTTTGTTCTTGAAGGTAAATGCAACTCCAATTACGCCCCATTTGGTGAAATAGGATCACTAAGTGATAAACTTCCACCATGAGCTCATTTGAATGCTCTCCCGATTCCTTGTCACGTTTCTTTGACAAGTTATTAGTGTCTTGGTTAGTTTGTGGTTCTTAAGTTTTTTCAAGTTCTATCATCTTACGACCTTGTTCCTTAAAGACATAGTCTTCTTCGAGGAACTTGGCCTGCCTAGAAACAACCACTGTTTGTTTCTCAAGTAGATAGAAGTTATATCCTTTAGTTTCCTTAGTATATCCCACAAAGTAACCTTTTTCACCTTTTGATTCCAACTTGTCAGTGAGCATTTTCTTCACAAAAAAGTGAGGCAACCCCACGTTCTTATGTGTGAGAAAGTTGGCTTCAAGCTCGTACGGTTTATGCTCAACCGATTTGGATGAAATCATATTCAGAATGTAGATTTAGATTTGGAGCGCGTATCCCCACAAGAATGTTGGAAGAGAGGAAAAGCTCATCATGGACCTTACCATGTCTAACAGGGTTCGGTTTCTCCTTTCGGAAACTCCATTCATTTGGGGTGTTCCGGGAGGAGTCCATTGTGATTGGATTCCATGTAACTTCAAGTAATCAGTGAACGCATGACTAAGGCATTCTCCTCCTCGATCTGATCGAAGAGTCTTAATACTCTTACCAAGATGCTTCTCTACTTCAGCTTTATACTCTTTGAATTTCTCAAAGGATTCGGATTTGTGTTTCATAAGATACACATATCCGTACCTTGAGAAGTCATCAGTAAAAGTGATGAAGTAACCGAGGTGACCCCTAGCTAGAGTGGGCAATGGTCTACATACATCACTGTGGATCAACTCTAGAACTTCTTTGGCACGAACCCCTTTTCCAGAAAAGGGTTTATTGGTCATTTTTCCCTTGAGACAAGATTCACAATTTCCATAAGACTCAAAGTCAAGTTGGGTTAGGTAGTCCAACTTTCATAACCTTGCGATTCTATTCTCATTTGCATGACCAAGTCTACAATGCCACAAGTAAGTCGGGTTTTCATGATTACTAAGTTTGAGTATTTTATTTTGTATATTAAGAACATTATATCCACAATGCAACAAGTATAAACCATTGGATAAAGGAGCATTTTCATACATAACACCATTAAGCGAAAAATAACAATTATTATTAGCAAAATGGAAGGAAAACCCTTCAATGTCTAACATAGGAATGAAAATAATGTTGCGAGTAATAGATCGAACAAAATAACAATTATTCAGTTCAAGTCTAAAACCAGAGGGTAAATTTAAAATATAAACGCGAACACGTTCAGCAGCAACTCTTGCTCCATTCCCAAAGTGTAAGGCGACTTCACCCGGCCTAACTGCCCTGCTATCCTTGAGACCCTGCACATTTGTACAAATGTGTGAGCCACAACCGGTATCTAATACCCAACAGTTAGTATCATTTGTGGACATGTTTATCTTAATAACAAACATACCTGTTCCAGTGACTGAGACACCTTGTGTCTTCTTTTCAGCTGCTAGAACCTTGTAGTCCTTCTTCCAATGCCACATCTGCTTGCAGTGGAGGCATACATCCTTGTCCACCCTCTCCTTCTTTTGAATTCCACCTTTGGACTTGAGGAAGTTAGGCTTAGAGCCCTTCTTTGCCTTGCCCCTTTGCTTCTTCTTTCCTTTCGGAGCAGAAGAAGTAGAGGCACTCACCATGAGCACGGGTTTTTCCTTAGCAATGGAAGACTCAAAAGTCTTGAGCATGTTATGAAGCTCGGGCATGGTCGATTCCGTCTTATTCATGTGAAAGTTTACTATGAAACTTGAATATGAATCGGGAAGCGACTAAAGTATGACATAAACAACAACGTTGGTCTTGTGCTCAATGCCCAGACGACCAAGTTTTTCGATTAGCCCAATCATCTTTAAAACATGAGGGGAGACCTTCCCTCCTTTAGCTTGCCGGCATCTGAACAGATCTCTCATCACTTCATAAATCTCGGACGAGATTCAGAATCAAAGAGAACCTTCAGATGCTTGAGCATCTCGAAAGGGAGCATCTTCTCACGCTGCCTTTACAACTCGGGAGTCATGTCGAACAACATAACACACTAAGCCTGGGAAGCATCCTCTTGATGCTTCTTCTGAGCTGCAGCGTCAAACGCTTCAGCCTCTTTAGTACCAGCATCAGGGGTAGCAGGGATTGACGTGTCCAATATGTACTCAATCTTTTCTTATCTTAGCACCAAACACACGTTTCGGTGCCAGTCGAGAAAATTTGGCCTAGCCAATTTGTTCGTTTTCAAAACGCTTCTAAGTGAGAAGTCATTCATTTCAACAAGCCTAGAGAAATAAAATAAAATAGGAATTAAAACACATAATTACTATGATCAATATTCAACAATCAAAATAAACATGACTTTTTAGATTTATTTTGTCTCCATTATTTTCACATACTTAACGACCTCATCGGAAAAGTACGAATTTATATAAAATACAAATTGTAATGGAATATGATCCACATTACTACTATCAGAGTTTTTTGCACTTATGGTCCCACAGGACACGCCTCGTCACAGTTTTGGTCTCAAAGTCGAAAATTTTGACACTTTTGGTCCCGCAACTGAAACTTCCATCCAATTTTCCGTCAAACTTGCGATTCCCGAACACACGCCGTTAGTCAAACGTTAAATTTTTTTATTTTTTTTATACGAAATAAATAACAATAACCGTTCATTAGTTTTTCTTCTCCGGAAAAAAAAACGCTGCTTGTGTGTGCGATTTTCACACAGTGAGGGTGCGAATTGCGAACCCCAATTTTCGCACCAATTTCCGCCCAATCCCGGCGGCCCCGGCCGCCGTGGCCATCGCCTCCACGACATCTGAAGACGTAACCTTGGCCTTCAGCAATTTCTTCACCTTGCTTGCGAACCCGGAGACTATCTCCACGCTCCTCGCGATTTCTAAATCATCGCGCAAGTTTACAACGGCCGATTTGGGATCCGGGCCTGTGGCGACGCCCTCGATTTCTAAGGTATTGAACACGACGCTGCACCCATGCCCTAGCCCGGAGATGCCGGGCCTGTATTCGCGGCCTCCCGCAGCGATTTCGCGAGGCCCGAAATTATCGCGTGAACATTACGCCATGGACGGAGTGAACCCTGATTTTTCGACGCTCTTGGAGGTGAATCCTATTGCTGCGGTGGTCAATCATCGAGGCTTTTGGGGGCTGTTGCTGCAAAATCTGGTAATGTCCTTCTTCCCCTGCAAAATTCTGCTTTGTTAGATAAGGTTCATGATGCTAGTACTAGGACTGCTGGTGCTGATATGATTGTTCAATCCGATGGTTTGCCTGGTAAATTTGAGGGTCTAGTTTCGAATTTGGTTGCTGCTGGTTTTAATTTTGGTTATGATGCGAATTTGGGGCCTGATGTTAGGTTGAACTCTGGTATGCCACCTGCTGTTGGTTTGGGTATGGGGGCTGAAAAATTCAATACTCCTGTTGGTAAACAGTCTACTGGTGCGGTTGTTGCTGCACATGTTGATATTCCTGGTTAGTGCTGCTAATAATGCTATTGTGATTCCTGGTGGTTCGAATTTGGAGGATGGGGCTGGTGCTGCCCATTTGTCTTAGGAAAGGTAGCAGCTAAGCCCAAAACTTCATGAAGAAAAGAAGGACACGCAGGTTTGCGCCATTGAGAGAAAATTGAAGGAAAGCAAGCACGAGCCAGAGGAAAGAGAGGGAAAGCAGCAGCATCACTCGTCTAGGGCAGAAAATTGGAGGAAGAAACAGTTTATTGGCTGGAAATTGATGGCAATTGGCGGCGATTTCAGCACCTCGGTGTACAATCTTGAGAAGGAAGAAAAATTCCCCAGCATTCAGCCTATAAATAGAGAAGCAATGGAGAGCAATCATAGACACCAATATACCGAAACATTTAAAATCCAGAAAGGAAGAAGAAAAAAAAAGAGAACTCGAGAGGGCTGTGAGGGCAGAATTCCAGTAGAAGCCGGAAAGAGAAGAAAGCCGTTAGAGACGAGCTAGTTCGTGATCTGCGGAAGGAGAATTCAACCGGTTGTGAGACGTGTCAAAGCGAGCTTGCAACGGGGAGTCTTTCTTGTACTATTTTCTAAATTCTTCTCCTCTTAGGTTCCTACTTGTTGAATGCCTTTACTTGCCCTCTATATTTGATATTGTAATCTTGCTTGGAGTTAGCTTATTGTACTAGTGATAATTTTTTTTGATGAATGGAAATCGATTTTGATATTCGAGTCATGCTTATGCCTATCTATTTGAATTTCTGAATTTATTGTACAATTCTTGGATCCGTCTTGTGCATTAGGTTCGAAATATATGCTATTTTGTTTGGTTTGGCCTAGTTTGAAATGAACAAAGATGAGTAGCATCTGGTTTAGTCTTGAACATTTACTTGGTCTTGGTTAAATTGGAGTATGGCTTGAAGTAGGTGATTTGAATTCTAGTGTTCAATTTCACTTAGGATTGATATTTTCCCTTGTGCTAATAAAGCTAGTTTCTCCATGTTAATTGAATAGTAAAGGTTGATATGGTGAATATAGTTGGTTTTAGAATCTTCCTAAGTTGATTCTAGTTTTTGTGAGGAAAAAGTGGAACTTTAACTACTAGAGTTTGCACAATCAATCTATCAAATTGATTCCTTTCCATCCATCAAGTTTGATTTAGGTGTTTGAGTGGTTGTTAATTGTTAGCTTTCATGATTTCTCTATGTTTAGGTTTATATTTATTTTCTTGTTCCTTTACTTTTGTTTCCAATGCTTTGACACCCCCCCCCCCCCCCCTAAGAACTTTGTATATATGTGAAGATTTGGAGACTTGAGCATAATAGATCATATATGAATGCATAATTTTCTATCTCTTTCAACTGATTTTTCTTTGAGCTTTGAACTGATGTTTTATACCTTTTGTGCACACTTTTGGAAGCTCAATTGTTGGGTCATTAATGTAAAATCAGTTTTGCAAGAAATAAAGATTTGAAGCTAGACTATTGAGGGTGACTTTTATGTGATTAAATGCTGAAATTTCTAATGTATTTTTGCCCTTTTGACAGCAGAAATCAGATCTGATTTCCAGCTGTTCTCATGCCCATTTGAAGCTTAAAATGATGTGAATATCATGCTTAGTGCAAGAGGATAGTGTATGTAGGTCCCGAACGGGTTTCAGTGAGGTGGAAGTCTAGAGGGGAGGGGTGAATAGACTTCAATTTTTTTTTCGTGTGATCAGTTGTAATGACAAGTTAACTGATATCGAGTGCGTGAGTGAATCAGTACAGACTGATATCCAACCTACTGATCGCTTGAGAGCAGATCAGTTTGGTGTTTATCTGTTTAACTGATTGTGCGGAAGCTAAGTTTTACCCTTGTAAAAAAACCAGTTTTCTTATATCAGATTCTAAGGTTTTCTGATCAGATGACAAAGTGTCAGACTGATCAGATCAGTTGCTTGGTGCAAATCTGATCTTAACTTAGAATATGCATGTTCTCTTTCAACAGGTGTGTGATAAGTGTAAAGCAGGTAAATGCACACAAGATTTATAATGGTTCGGACAACTTGTCCTACGTTCACTCTTCCCTATCAGCAGGGGCACCGACTTAACCAACTGGACTTAGTGTTAGTCCAACACAGTACAATAGATGTTTCAAGAGTTCCCACTCAACCAACCCCAGAAATCAGAACTAGAAACCCTAGTCTGAAATCTTGCTAAACAAAACTTAACCTAACACTTGGTTTTGGTATAAGATTTGAATTGTTCCAATTGGAATTCTATCCTAGTATTTGGGTAGCCTAAAGCTAAATGATAAGATTTTTGTGCTAAGAACTATGGGATGAACACTTAGAAAATATTCTTGATTTTGGTGTTCTTGCGGAAATTGCGAGTAGCTTAGGCTTGATAATAATTTTCGTAACCTTACTATGAAGGTTTGATCCCATATATATAGGCACGAAATTGATTTAGCCGTTGGAGAGCAATTCGAATTTCGATCTATTTTAGGTAGGTGTGCAGGTCTGATTTGACGCGCTCAGAGACGGCATGGCTAAATGCGTGCTTGTTGTCCTTTATAGCCGTTTGACTGTGATCCGCCGAATCCTGCACTGTCAGTTCTGTACATACGTGTCTTGCTCTCATTGGTTGACATGTACACTTATTCAGTGTTTGATTTACCAACTTAGGTTGACATTCTTCTTGTCTGGTTAACTCGTATGACTTGGTGAACCTTTTGTTGTCACCTGATTGAGTCTGACCTGATCAGTCCAAGCTGATCAGTCTACCTGATTAAGTCTTCTGATGTAGGTTGTATTATCACAACTTACAGACTTTTCTTCGTTCTTCTGATGTAGGTCATCTGAGGTCTTCTGAGTCTTGTTATCTTGTAGTCATTTGATCTTCATGTCTTTTGAATCTCTAGTTTCATGACTTCACCTGATCATCTGACTATCTGATCTTCTGATCTTTCTCTTCTGATATGATCTTCTGATCTTTCTCTTCTGATATGATCTTATGATCTTCTCTTCTGATATGATCTTATGATCTTCTCTTCTGATATGATCTTCTGATCTTCAAGACTAAACCTATACACATTGAGTTTCCCTTCAATATGTGACCTATCTATTACATCAGTTGTCTATACATCTCAACTGGTTATCCTATCTTGATTTCTAATTCATCAGTCAGCTACCAGGCTTGACTGATCCTATTACATCTGTTTTGGAACATCCATCAAAACTATAAATTTCCCAACAATTTCCCCCTTTTTGATGGAACTAAAACAGTTAATCAGAAAAACAGATAATCATGAAATGTAAAGAACATAAACAGAAATCAGAAGACAATGAGGAGTTGTCTTAAGATCAGAAATGTAAATCATTTCATTAAAAGATATGGCAGTTTACAAGTACATGAAATGACTAGAAGATTTACCTAACAACTGATCTAAGAACCATCTTCTGATCTCTTACACCTTGTCTCTCATGCCTTCAGGAATTTGGAAGATATCATACATCCTTCTAAGCACATCCTTCTGGCGATATTCTTCAACGATGTTCCCTCTTTCCAGTGCGTCAATGTAAGCTCTTTTGAATGCAACTGGATCGTAGGTCTGATTCTTTTTAAGAGGAGGAATCAGGAATTCATATCTAGGTGCAGTTGGTCTCAACTGCATCTTCTTCCCTTCTCTCATTACCTCCTTGTTGAAGACTTCATATTTGGCTTCCAACCAGTTCAGAAAGAGTTCAGCAAACTTGTCATCATCTCCTTCTTCAGGTACTCTTTGGATCATGAACACATCGCACAACCAATCTGTCTTGATAATTCTCCAAGGTTCATGAAGATCTTCCCTGCAGGCCAGGATATCATTGACTGTAGTAGGAAGAGCATTTTTAACCCATGTCTCATCTTCCTCAGCAGATGCCTTCTTCTGAATGCTCTGTCTAGACCTGTTGCTTCCCTCACCTTCTTTCTCTTGATGGCCTCATCAATGACTTTCTTTCTTTTTACCTGGTCTTCTTGCTCTTTGATCTGTACCTTAGACAACAACAGTTCAGTCCTGTTTACAACTATTTTCTTCTTTGTTTGCTTGGGCTGCTTTCCCTTCAGTTGTTTTCTCTTCTTAGCTTCTGCCTCTGCTGCTTCTTCTTCCTCAAGCTTCCTGGCTAGTTCAAAACTTCTTGCCTCTTCTTCTGTTTGCATCATTTTCTGAACACTTGAGGAAAAGTCCTAAATTTTGTCAATTCTGCTAGTTAGATCTGTCATGGCAGACTTTTGTTCAGACAGGGCCTTATCCTGAATGTCTAGCTGTTTGGTATGTTCCTCAATGGTTATGAACAGCTCGGCCAGTTCAGTGTCTTGAACTTTAGCAGATTCACCAGCTTGTCTGGATGCAGATACCAGATTCAGTTGACCAGTCAGAGCACCTTGTGCTTGTTTTTCTGATGGCTCTCCTTCCCCCTTTTGGACTTGAAGTCCTAGAAAGTAATTCATCTGGCCCATCATGGACATCCCGAACTTCCCTTGCATCAGTTTGCTGAATCTATCACATAAGCTCTTGTTGGGAGATCCGAAGATGATATCATCCACATATATCTGAACCATCAGAATGTCTTCACCATCTTCTATTCTAAACAAGGTTCTGTCTATGACTCCTTTAGTGAATCCACTGTCTATCAAGAACTGGCATAGTGTATCATACCAAGCTCGAGGAGTCTGTTTCAGGCCATAAAGGGCTTTTCTTAAACGGTACACCTAGTTGTCTTTTTTAAAGCCAGAAGTTTGTTCGACATAAACTTCCTCCGCTAGTACCCCATTTAAGAATGCACTTTTTACATCCATCTGATACACAATAAACCCCTCAGAGAAAAAGATATGCTTAAACAAACCGAATGACTTCCAGGCGAGCGACTGGTGCAATGGTCTCATCATAATCAATCCCTTCTGATTGTGAATACCCATTCGCAACAAGTCTTGCCTTATTTCTGGTGATGACATTATTCTCATCCCTCTTGTTCTTGAACACCCACTTGGTACCAATCACATCTTGATGAGTTGGCCTGTCTACAAGTTCCCAAACCTGATTCCTCTCGAACTGCTCCAGTTCTTCTTGCATGGCTAAAATTCAGCTGGCATCTTGTAGAGCTTCTTCTGTTGTAGTCGGTTCTTTCAAAGACAGATAACAACAGTACATAACACTTTCACCAATCTGATGTCTAGTTTGGACTCGGGCATTAGGATTGCCAATTATCTGGTCAGTTGGATGGTTTTTCAACCAAATCCTTCTTTTTTGATTTATATCAGTTTGGATATTGTCATCCTCATCTGATATTGAGTCACTAGAGATTGGGAGTGGTACATTAATAGGATCCACTTGGCATGGACATGTCTCAGCTGATGTTGGAATCATCATAGTCGATGTACGTCTCAGGAACAACAGTGTTCCCACGAACCATATGGTTCGGTTATTCTGATCTCAGTTATGCGAACTTCTTCATCGACAGTTGTTCGTACCTTAGGGTCTGACTTACCTGGTGAATCGTCAAGATCAAAGTTAGGAACATACACTGTAACGTGATCTGATTCCTTTTCTTTGATGCTTAATTGATCCAATTTCTGAGCATCAGGTACTGGTTGATCTGGTACGGCTTGTTCTGCAGCAGATTTCTCCTGTTCAGATGATGTCTCATCAAGGACCACATGAGGTGTCTCCTCCACAACTAGAGTTCGCCTGTTGAATACCCTGAAAGCTTTGCTGGTTGAGGAATATCCTAAGAATATGCCCTCATCTGACTTAGCTTCAAAGGTTTTCAACTGACTCTTCCCATTGTTGTGAATAAAACACTTGCACCCAAAAACATGGAAGTCTGAAACACACGAGGTTTTACGCCTTTCCACAGTTCATAGGGTGTTTTGAAGTGAATTTTAGTCGAGAAGAACATACATTACGAGTGTGACATGCAGTGTTGATAGCTTCTGCCCAGAAACGGTTTGGAGTTGCATATTCAGCCAACATTGTGCGAGCAGCTTCTTTGAGTGTTATGTTTCTCCGTTCTGCTACACCATTCTGTTGTGGTGTTCTGGCGGCTGATGTCTCATGATGTATACCAAAGTTAGTGCAAAAATCAGTTATAAAAGTGTTCAGAAACTCTGTACCTTTATTTGATCTGATTTTCACAATACTTACACCATTCTCATTCTGCAGTCTCTTGAGCAACTCAGGTATCTTTGTTGTAGTTTCATTCTTCTTATACAAGAATACAACCCAGGTGAACTTGGAGTATTCATCTACAATCACCAGAGTGTATTTGCGTCTGCTGAAACTAAGTGGCGCTGGTCCGAATAAATCCATGTGGACCAGTTGCAATACTTTGCTGGATGGAGGTGAAGGTATCCCTTTGAATGAAGCCTTGACTTGCTTTCCCTTCTGACATGCGACACATGTCTGATCCTTAGAGAAAACTTCATTCGGGAGTCCCTCAACTAAGGACATCCTTGCTATCTTGTTAAGAGTCTTAAAGTTCAGATGGCTCATCCTCTTGTGCCAGAGCCAACTACTGCTTTTGGAACTCTTAACAATCATGCATGAATTTCTTGGACAACTGTCCCAATCTGAAGTGTAGATCGTTTCTTTCCTGGAACCAGTTAGCAAAATCTATTGAGTAGCTCGATTTCTAATAGTGCATTGATCAGTTGAGAACTCAACACTGAATCCGTTGTCGCAGAATTGTGAAACCGATAACAGGTTGTGCTTTAAACCATCTACATACGAGACTCTAGTAACCTGTACATCATCATTCATTAAGGTTCCGAATCCTCTAGTAAAACCAAAGTTATCGTCACCAAAGAGTACACGTGGGCCTTCTTGTTCTATGTATGAACTGAGGAGATGTTTGTTGCCAGTCATGTGCCTTGAGCATCCACTATCGATGTACCAGATAGTTGCTTATACACCTTCCTTATTGGACAAACCCACGCATACCTGCAAACAAATCATGCTTTAGGTACCCCAGTAGGATTGGGTCCTGAGGGGTTAGTGTTACCTTTCGGGATCCAGACAAACATGACACTTCTATAATAATCATCAAGATCTGAAGGCCTAATTTATCTTCCATAAACATCTACATAATCATACATCTCTTCATGTGCATTCTGATCAGTATGGTTATGAGTGTGAGCCTTGGATGAATCAGAAGACTTGAGATTTTTCTTGTTAGTCCGTCTTCTTTTAATCCAGTGGGGCTCAGGTGCAGCTGTCCTGAATTTCTGGTTAAAGGGATAGGTACGACTGCTACTATCAAACGATTCATATCTTCTTTGCACAAATGGTTTTAGCAGTTTACCCTTAGCTTGCTTGTTAGGCAGCTTAACTTGATTAGATTTCAGCTGGGACTGTCCCTTGCGAGATGGTCCAGGCTGATACCTAGTCTGTTGATTAGATTGAGTTCTCTTCAGAAGAACATGGTTCTTCTGTTGATTCCTCGACTACTGCTTAATCAGTTGGGGTCCATTGTTGTTCCCTTTCTGATTAGGCTTTGGCTTTACCTGATCAACTGGTTTCTTCCCCTTATCAGATGCAGATTTAGCATGATGTGTATCTTTACCAGAAACCTTCTTTGATTCACCTTTTGAGGATGAACCAATTGGGACATGTGAGGATCCAGAAGGGCCTTCAAACCCAATACCCTTCTTATCAGTTGGCTTGCGATAGTAGTTCAAATTTTGAACAGTTTTAGATGAGTTTGTGAAAACTGCTACTTTCTTTCGCAAACTGTCCTCACTGATTTTTAGACTTTCATGCAGTCAGAAGAGTTCATCAAACTTAGCTTGTAGGACTTTGAGATTATCAACTTGTTGTAGGTTGAGAGCCTGCTGTTCTTTGATCAGTTTACCTTGATCAGAAGTACTGAATTTCAGAAACTCCAGATATGTGGTCATCTTCTGAACAGTCTCAACTGATCTCAGTTCAGCAGCTCTGCTTGCCTCTTTTTCCTTGACAAGCTGAATATTCTCAGCCCTTAGTTTATCGTTCTCAGCTTCCACTATTGTATAAATGTCTACTGCATTATAGAGATCATCAAGCAATTGTTCATTATAGAGCTGCAAATCAATCTCTCCAGCAGGTGTGCTCAGCACAACAGGTGTGGAAACAAAAACACAGAAGGTTTAGAAGTTACCTCAGTTTGATCAGCATCCTTGGCCATGAGACAAATATCGTCATCAGATCGTCGAAATCATCAGTTGTTGCTGTAGGTCCCGAACGGATTTTGTGAGGGTGGAAGTCTAGAGGGGAGGGGTGAATAGACTACTAAAATTTTTCGTGCGGATCAGGTGTGAACTGCAGATTACCCGATCAGAGTGCTAGTGTATCAGTTTAGACTGAAGTTCAATCTTCTTGAGTGCACGAGGGCGGTCGTTTGATATCTGTCGCTTAACCGAATGGTGCGGAAGCTTGTTTTACCCGTGTGAAAAACCGGTTTTATCAATCGAACGAAGTCAAGTTTTCAACCAGTTGACTAAGGTGTCAATCAGATCAGATCAGTTGCTTGGTGCAGACTGAGCTTAACTTAGAATATGTATGCTGTTTTAAAATCAGTTGTATGACTTGTGTAAAGCAATAAGAAAGCAAGTAAATGCACACAAGACTTTTTATAGTGGTTCAGACGAAACTCGTCCTACGTCCACTCTTCCCTTAACACAGGGGAACCTTAACCTACTTTAACCTGCGGGACTTATATCCTTTTCAGGATGGCCGAGATGTTTACCGAGTTCCCACTCTTACAAACTTAACCTGCGGGACTTATATCCTTTTCATGATGACCGAGATGTTTACCGAGTTCCCACTCAAGCTTAACCTACGGGACTTATATCCTTAAAAAGGATAGCCGAGATGTTTATCGAGTTCCCACTCTACAAACGTAACCAGCGGGACTTATATCCTTAAAAAGGATAAATAGAGATGTTTAATGAGTTCAAGACTCTACGGACTTAACCTAACTTGCGTTTGGGTAAAGAATGATTGAGGGTTCCAAATCAAAAAATCTATCCCGATGCTTTAGGTAGCCAAAATCTTTAGTGGATAGGATTTTTTTGCTAAGAACTAATGGGATGAACACTCTAAGAATAATCTTCAAATGTAGTGTTCTTTGAGCGGAGATTTTTTCTTTGTAGCTTTAGCTTCTTTTTGTGGTGTCTCGTGTTTGTTCTTGCTTTTTATCTCTGTTGGTGCTTGTTAATCACTGTTGGTCCTTTTTCTTCAAAATGAAGATCGATCCCATTTTATAGACCTCGAAATCAAAGAGCCGTTGGAGAGCAATTTAAATTTCGGGCTATATTAGGTAGGTCAGTGGGATATGATTGTGGCGTGCTTCGATTATCGGCGTGGCCGTAGGCATCATTAGCGTCGTTTTTGTCCGCAGTCGTATCCCACAACAATGTCTCTTTTTTGTGCGTGTCGCTTTCTCCGCAGCCGCGGCGGCTTACGAATTTGTCCGTTAGGCGATTGATATTCTTTTTGTAGAAGATTCGTCTTATGCGGTGTATCTTTTTGATTGTCACGGTGTGGTGACTTGATCGGATAATTGATCGATCTACCTTGTTGAGTCTTTAGATGCATATTGTCTTAGCTTCAATATCACGAGGCTCTGTGAATGTAGGTCTTGGTCTTTTGATCTTGGTGTCTCACGAGCCTCGGTGTATTCGGTCATCTTTGAGTCTTGAGGTTTATTCTTGAGTCTTGAGGTTTATCGAGTCTTGAGTTCATCTGAGTCTTGGTGTTTATCTGAGTCTTGAGTTAATCCGAGTCTTGAGTTAATCTGAGTCTTGAGTTCATCGAGTCTTGATGTCTTCTTGTCTTCACGATCTTGACTTCTTGTCTTGATTTGAGCTTAGTCTTGATCATCGACCTTATCGGGTCATCGATGCTTCGACGACCTATAAATATTGAGTTCCCTCAATATGTGACCTATCTTTTACTTGACTATCTATACATTTCAAATTTGGTCATCTTAATCGATTCTAAGTCATCGAATACTAATGTGTCCGATTTGGTCCTATTACAACCTGTTTTGGAACTTCCATCAAAACTAAGTTACATATTTCCCAACAATTTCCCCCTTTTTGATGGAACCAAAACACTTAACCATACTTAATCAGAAAAACAGATACCATGCATGGAAATGTAGAAAATGCAAATGGTACATACTTCAGAAGACAATGAGATGTTGTCTTAGAATCAGTGAGATGAAGAATTTTATTCAGATAGGTGTGTGCATTGTAGAATACATGAAGAGCGTACCTATCATCTGATTCCAAGTTGTCTTCTTCAGGTGTACTTGAACATTTGCAGTTCTTTGGGGATGCCAAACATCTTGTACATCCTTTGCATTAGTTTGTCCAGCTCTTCTTTTCTATGGATTCCTCCTTTTTCAGCAAGTCCATAGTAGATATTCTTGAATTTAACAGGATCTAGATTGTTGTCTGGACGCAAAGGTGGAAGGAGTGGCTCAAAGGGTGTAGCATCTGGTATAAGTGTCATGATCTTGCCTTCTTTCATCACTGTCTGGTAGAAGTCTGGATACTTTGTTTCTAACCAGTTTCGGAATTCATCATCATTTTCAGTCTGATCTTGATGAATTGGAATCTTCTCCAGGATGTAGACGTCACATAACCATTCTCCACTGATTTGATCCCATTCGAAGCAAATCTTGCGTCTATGAAGGATGCCTTTAAGTCTTGGGAAAGGCATTCTTCTCCCAAGCAATCTCCTCTTCTGCAGATTCGTTCTTCCTTTTCCTTCGGATGTAAGCGATGTTCAGTCCCTTTGCCTCTGCTAACTTCTGCTTCTTGATTGCGGTCTCTCTTATTCTCTGTCTTGTTTGCTCTTGAACTTGTTCAGGAGTCATCTGGCTTTTGATGGAGAATAAGTGGCCTTGTCTCGATCTTCGCATTTGCTTTCATCATCTTGCCTTTGCCTTTTCTTCCTTCTCGAGTGCGCTTTCGGGTTCATCTTGTTCATCTTCTTCAGCTAATTTCTTAGCGAGTTCAAGGCTCTTGGCCTGATCATCAGTTTCCATTCTTTTCTGAACGGATGAAGAGAAGTCTTCAATTTTGTCGACTCTGGCAGTAATCTCTGAAAGAGCACTTTTACCTTTCGACTATCTCTTTCTTTGTGTTGCTCACGGTTTTGTCATTTCAAAGAACGAGATCGGTAGATGGAGGGTTTGGCAAGTCGAATCTGATGGTTTTTAGTAGAGATGAAAATTTTACCAAGCGTATGCGAGTACATTTTTTCTTCTTTCTCTTTGTTCTCTTTTTCTTGAGTTTGTTTTTCTGTATTCTATTTTCCTTCAGACTCTTTTTCAGACTCTTTTCCTTCCCCCTTTTTGGTTGCATCAAAGAGGTTGGACATCTTGCGTGGTTCAGAGTTGTTAATTGTCGTGAGATCTCCTCTCTGAGTTCCTCGACAACAAGAGGAGTGATCGGTGGCGAGAAGAATGTGTAGGTGTGAAGAAAGCGTCGAGAGCACTTTCGATCTCTGTCTTGCTTGCTCAGAGAAGGTTAGAAAATGTTTCCAACCCATATCTAAGTGGTTGTTGGTCTTATCCAAGGATGCCTAGACACTTTCCAAAAGTACCTATGTCTGATTGAGCATCTCTATCTGAACTGAGAGTTTGTCAGACTGGAGTTTGAGCTTCTCAGCAAGAGGGTATACTAGTTGCATTACTTCAGGAAGGATGGCATTGTGCATCCCAACAGTGTGACTTTGTTCCTTGTCAACTAGTTTCGCTTGCTCATCTTCAAACCGCTTCATCAGATCTGTCGTGAGTGCTGCGAATTTGTCTTCAAATGCAGCTTGGATCCCATCCTGAATCTTCTGAGAGTGATGATCTAGGGTATCAGAGCACATCGTAGCAGTCTGTTCAGATGTTGAAGCCTTGCCAAATTGGGTCTCATCTGCAACACCCATTCTTGGTTCATCGGAAGTTCCCTCATGATCTGTAGGAGGTTGAACGGTTTCCTCCCTATTATCAGCAATTCCGAACCTTTCGTGAATCAGCCATCGGATATCGTCGTCTGATGCCAATTCAACAACACTTTCAATCCCAACATTGTGTAGACATTTCAACTCCAAGTCTACAAAGAAATCTGATCCCAGAGTTGTCATTAGAATCAGAAATTCTTCAATGCTCTTCAGTCTGATATCCCTCCAGAACACTATTTCTTGTATCTGTTGCTGGATGCCAGGATGTTGATCCAATTCAGGGCATAGATCCAGCAGATACTCTTTGATCTGTTGCTTCATTATCTTTAAGATGGGGCTCTCTGGAGCAGGTGAAGCAAGTACCGTTCTGGTGTTGAAGGGATTATGAGAGATGGACACACGTTCGTCTGATCTCTCAGGTTCTTGAGACTGGATCGGGGATTGGGATGTTTGTAGTTCAGGTTCGTTTTCAGCGTGTTGAGGGTGTTCAGTTTCCTGAACTGGTTCATTGATTGGTGGTGTGGGAGATTTTGTCTTGAGAGGTGAGGGTGAGGGTGAAAAGGTTTTGTGGGGAGAGGGTGGAGGTGATGATTTTTGAGGAGAGGGTGATGGTGATTTGGAAGTGGGCGTTGTCGATCTTGCTCTCTGGAAGATCTTGGTTAGAAGCGAAGAATCGATGGTGATTCTTCCTCGGTTGCACCACTTCTATCCGCCGGCGATGATTTCTCTCCTTCTGCTTTGTGATCATCTGTTCTTCCTTGCTTCTACGATAGGTGGCTCGGGCGGATCGCTATCTCTCTTCTTGATTCTTCTTGCATCAAATCCTCCGATTCGCTATTTGTTTTGGCGAGAACTTGGAAGCGATCTTGAGAGGAGATGAGACTCTCTCCTGACGTTTCCGCTGAGCATCTGGTTTCTTGGCCAGATCCTTCCTCTTCATCCTCTTCTCTGGAATGGCCTTTTCTGCACTTGAGACGACGATGCGGTTGCCTTACCTTTTCTTTTCTTTTTCTCCCTTGGGTTTGGGCACATAAAGAGCCGGATCCTCATCGAACTTGTCCGGTAGGGACTCATCCTTGCCCAAGATATGGCCTTGTGCTTTGCTTGGTAAACCTTCGCTCCATTCTCGTTCCATTCATAATTCTGTGGTAGCTTATCTGACAGAATGATAGAGATTTTGTGTATGAATGAGCATTTCGAAGATAAGCACACTTCATTGCTCTGGGTCAGCTCAAACTTCCCTGAGTCTTTTCTCAGTCTTGTTTTGACCATACCCAACCAATCGATGTCTGAAGCCTTCTTGATTATTGCAGCCATGACACTTATCTTGTAAGAAGTGACGCATCAAGGTCGTAAGTTGAGCACATGATCACCTTTCGAACAATTTCAAGAAGAAGGCGATACTTTCTCTTCAGATAGGAGGCTTTGACGTTCGTCGTGTTCTCCTTGTTTGCTGGTCTCAATAGTTCGGCTTTAAGAAACTCCTTTTCTTAACTTCAGATCGGCTGCTTATCTGACTTTCTGATCTGCTCCTTATCTGAACTTCAGATCGGCTCCTCGTCTGGTCGTCTGATCAATTGAGATTCCTAACTCAACTGATTTCCACTTAACCTGGTTAGTCTTTTAACCAACTGATTCTGGAGATCAATCCTTCACCATATCTGGTGCATTTTCTCCAAGATCCGAAGCCCCTAGCTTGTTGCATAACTCTCTCGAATCGATCTCGGTAGCGGCTTGGTTAAGATATCGACTTTACGCTTGTCGTTATGGATCTTTTCCATCCCGATATTCTTTTTTTCAACATGATATCTCGATAAAATGGTGTCGACATCCACATGCTTGCATCTTGTATGTAGAACGAGGATTACGAGTGATTGCAATAAGACTATTATCACACGTAATATAGGTGCGTTCATAGCTACGATGTTGTAATCCTCACCGGCCGACTTAGCGAGCGGTTGGGAACAAATGACTTCCGCTGACCATATATATTCCCCGTTAGTAGATGTCATGGCCCGATGTCAACCGCTTGAAAAACCATGAGATCAGCTTATTTCCCGTAAACTTACATGAACACGAGGTTGACTTTTTCATCGATTCTCGCAACCTCCGTAATCAATCGAATACCCACTAAGCACTAGATTGTCATCGATGGGTAAAATAAACCAAGGTTCTGAGTCCCCTTGAGATACTTGAGAATCCACTGCATACCGCTTCTAGGTGGCTTTGCATTGGATTTGCTTGAAAATCGCACATACACCTACCGCAAAACGTAATGTCCGGGTCTTTTGGCAAATCGGGTATAGTAGTGAACCAATTAGAACTCTATACTCCTTCCGATTAGTTTCGACCATCTTAAATGCGGATCCATCTTGAACCGGTAATCATGGGAATTTCGGCTTCCTTTTGCAATGTTGAACTCCAAGTTTGCCGAAGATTCCTTGTATCTTACCGCTGGCAGATGAATATCCTTACGTACTCTGCTTGACTTGTAAACCCGTAAAAGTAATTCATCGACCCATCATGGACATCTCGAACTTCCCTTGCATCAACTTGTCGAACTTCTCATACGAACTTCTTGTTGGGAGATCAAGAAGATGATGTCGCCCACGAGATATGAACCATCGAATATCTTCTCCATCTTCTATTCGAATAAGGTTTGGCCCACTATTCCTTTAGTGAACCCATTTGTCTATCGAGAACCGAGAGAGTGTATCATACCAAGCTCGAGGAGCTTATTTGATCCAGAAAGAGCTTTTCTTAAACGGTACACTTGGTTGCCTTTTTCAAAGCCTGGAGGTTGTTCGACATAAACTTCCTCTGCTAGTACCCCGTTTAAGAATGCACTCTTTACATCCATTTGATACATAGTGAACCCTCTGTGGGATGCATATGCCAGAAACAGCCGAGTGGCTTCTAGGCGAGCGACTGGTGCAAAGGTCTCATCATAATCAATTCCTTCTGATTGTGAATACCCCTTAGCAACAAGTCTTGCCTTATTCCTGGTTATGACATTTTTCTCATCTCTCTTGTTCTTGAATACCCACTTCGTGTCAATTACGTCTTGATGAGTTGGTCTGTCCACCAATTCCCAAACTTGATTCCTCTCAAACTGTTCCAGCTCCTCCTGCATGGCTAGAATCCAACTTGCTTCTTGTAGAGCTTCCTCTAATGTAGTTGGCCCCTTCAAAGACAGATAACAACAGTACATGGCACTTTCACCAATCAGATGTCTAGTTTTGACTCTATCAGACGGGTCTCCGATAATCAGATCAGTTGGATGATTGGTAATCCAGGTCCTTCTGTTCTGATGTACGTCTGTTTGAAGAACATCATCCATATCTGATAGTTCATTACTAGTGATTGGGAGTGGTGCGGAATTATGATCCACTTGATAAGAACATGTCTCAGCTGATGTTGGACTCATCATGTGTCGATGTCCGTTCAGAGGAACTTCAGAGTTCCCCCGAACCGATGGTTCGGGTTGATCTTCCCTCATTTATAATGACTTCTTCATCGGCGGTTGTGCGTACCTTAGGGTCTAATTGACCTGTTGAATCAGCAAGATCAAGTTCTGGGATGTACACTTTTATGTGTTCAGCTTCTTTCTCCTTGATGCTTAGCTGATCCATTTTCTGCGTGTCAGGTATCGATTGATCCGCACGGCTTGTTCGAGGACTTTCTCTTGTTGGAAGATGTCTCATCAAAGACCACACGCGGTGTTTCTTCCACAACTAGAGTTCGTTTTTGTTGTAAACCCCGAAGTTTTTTTTGGATGAGGAATATCCTAAGAATATACCTTCATCTGACTTGGCCTCAAAAGTCTTCAACTGACTTTTCCCATTGTTGTGAATAAAACACTTGCACCCAAAAATATGGAAGTATGAAACATGAGGTTTTCTTTCTTTCCACAGTTCATATGGTGTTTTGAAGTGAGTCTTAGTCATAGAACATCTGTTCTGAGTATGGCATGCTGTGTTGATTGCTTCTGCCCAAAAACGGCTTGGTGTAGCATGTTCAGCTAACATAGTGCCAGCACCTTCCTTGAGAGTTCTGTTTCTCCGTTCTGCTACTCCATTTTGTTGTGGCGTTCTTGCAGATGACGTTTCATGCTGTATACCAAACTCAGTGCAAAAATCAGTAATAAAGGAATTCAGGAACTCTATACCTTTATCTGATCTGATTTTTACTATGCTGACACCCTTCTCGTTTTGTAGCTTCTTGAGCAGCTCGGGTATCTTAGTCGTTGTCTCGTTCTTCTTGTATAAGAATACAACCCAAGTAAACTTGGAATAATCATTCACGATTACAAGAGTATATTTGCGTCCACTGAGACTGACTGGTGTAATTGGTCCGAATAGATCCATATGGAGCGATTCTTGCAATACTCTACTTGGATCTTTGGTCCCGTATTCCCTTGAAATGGGCTTTAACTTGTTTTTCCTTCCGACATGCGGCACATGTCTGATCTTTGGAGAATATCTCATTCGGAAGTCCCTCAACCAAAGACATCCTAACGATCTTGTTGAGAGTTTTGAAGTTCAGATGACTCATTCTTTTATGCCAGAGCCAACTGCTACTTTTAGAACTCTTAACAATTAAGCATGTATTCTTTAGGGCAACTGTTCCAATCATTGTGTAGATTGTGCCTTTCCTTGAACCAGTTAGCAAGATTTGTTGAGTGGCTCGATTCCTTATCGTACACTTGTCGCTCGAGAACTCAACGCTGAATCCGTTGTTGCAGAATTGGGATACTGATAGTAGATTGTGCTTCAATCCTTCAACATACGAGACTCCAGTTACTTGTACATCATCATTCTCTAAGGTTCCGAATCCCTTGGTAAAACCAAAGTTATCATCACCGAAGAGTACACGTGGGCCTTCTTGTTCTTTGTAAGAGCTAAGGAGATATTTGCTTCCAGTCATGTGCCTTGAGCATCCACTATCGATGTACCAGATAGTTGCTTGTGCACCTCCTTTGTTGGCGATCCCCACGCGAACCGCAATCAAATCAGCTTTAGGTACCCCTTTGGAATTGGGTCCTGGGGGTTAGTGGTGGATTTAGGGATCCACAAAAACAGAGCACTTCTATGAAAATCTGATAGATTAGAAGGTCTGATTTGTCTCCCATACATATCAACATAATCATACATCTCTTTATATGCTTTCGGATTAGTATGATTATTCGTGTGAGCCTTGGTTGACTTAGAAGACTTGGGATTATTCTTTATATTTTGTCTTCTTTTAATCCAGTGTGGCTCAGGTGCAGTAGCCCTAGATCTCTGATTATAAGGGTAGGTACGACGATTGCTACCATCAAAAGATTCATATCTTTTTGGCATAGGTGGTCTTACGGTTTACATATATAGCTTGCTTATTAGGCGGTGACCTTGATTGAGGTTTTGATTAGATTTCCTTCTTCTGGGTTGTCTCTTCGATACCTAATCATTGATCGACGTTGAGAGTCTCTGAGGTCGGGTTGAAGAATTGATTTCGGTGATGCTTTATCGATTGAGGGTTCATTTATGTTCCCTTACGATTAGCACTTGCCTTACTTGCTTTCGTGTGTCTTTTTCCCTTATTAGATACAAGTTTAGCTTTTTAGTGTATCTTTGTCAAAGACTCGTTTGATTACACCCTTCTGAAGTGAATCAAACGGGGCTTTTGAGGATGTTGAAGGGTTCTCATACCCAATTCCCTTCTTGTTAGTCGGCGTTCGAAAATAGGTGTTCATTTCTTGAAGCGATTTTAGATGACTTCGTGAAAATCTCTATTTTTTCTTAAAACTATCCTCGATAGTTTTTAGACTCTCATGTAGTCGGAATAGCTCATCAAATTTAGCTTGATGGATTTTGAAATTATCGACTTTGTTGTTTGTTGATTGCTAGTCGATCTTTGATTCGCTTTCTCGATCGTAAGATTTAACGCTCGTTGAGAATGTTAAGTTCTTGATTTACCTTCGAGCGATTTCGCCGGATTCGATTCGGTAGTTTTCGAGAGCGTTCTCTTTAACAAGTCGATTATTTCTAATCCTTAGCTTGTCATTTTAAACTTCCACTATTGTATAAGTGTCTCTTGCATCGGAGATCATCAAGCAATTGCTTTGAGTCGAAACGAAAGTCAATCTCTCCGCGTAGTGTGCTAATAATAGCGGGTGTGGAATTTGCGAAGGGTTTGGAGGTTACCTCAGATTGGTCCTCCTTGGCCATCAGGCGAACTTCATCGTCATCCGAAGAGAATATCGAGATCTTCTTACTCGTGGAAGTCAACAACAACGCTTATATATCGAAGTCTTCTCTTGAAGAGTAGCGAGTCCTCGGCGGAATATGAATCATCAATTCGGATGTGTCGACTACGGGGCTTTTCTATCTCGGCGTTGCTCTCTTTTGTTCCGTTTTTTCTTCTCTTTCTTTGGGAGGGAGTCGGCGTCGGTCTTTGTAGTGACTGGTTTCTCAGTGATTGAAGCATGATCCTCGATTTATAGAACTTCCTCTGCCGGAGAGTCAGCCCGTCTTTAGGATCATGGTGACTTTTCTTCGATAGTAAAGAGCTCTTACGCCGGATCTGTTGTCTCTTCTCTCATCTGTCAGATCATCTCTTTTCTTTTCTTCTCTGTGATCTCTTCGATCATCAGTGCGGGTTCTTTTCATCGTGATCTTCGGTTTGGCCTCACTTGTTTTCTTTGATAGTCATTTGTAGAATCTCCGATACTTACCAAGATGAGTATTTGTTCTTTCAAGTTTCTGTAAGTAGCGAGCGATTTGTTCTGCTTAACTCATTATGTTTCCAACAGGTTCAGTGGCCTTCGATCTGCTGCTGGTTGCTTTAAACGCAACTGATTTAGACGTTGAGGCTTCAGCAGGTGTCTCATCTTCATATGCTTATCCTCTTTCGATTAAATCGAACTCGTGAGCTTTAAGGCTTAGGAACAAGCTACCCGGCTTCATCTTTGAAATGTCTTGGCAATCCTTGATTACCGTGACTTTCATGTCCCATTTCTTGGTGAGAGATCTTAAGATCTTGTAGTTGATATCTTTGTCTGACATCTCTCTACCAAGTTCTCGTAGCTTATTTACTGACATGGTGATCCTCCCATCGAGCTCGTTGATTGTCTCGTTGGGCAACATCTTTAACTTTTCAAACTTCACCAGTTCAGCTTGTAGGCGGCTGTCTTTGATCTGATCATTTCCTTCGCATATCTCAGCAAGAGTATCCCACATGGCTTTCACGGATTTGAGATACTTTATCTTCTCTTTGGTGACTTTATCCATCGTCTTCATGATTATATGCCTGGCGATTGTATCTAGAGTATATAGCTTTCTTTCCTCTGCATCCATCAAGGCTGGACTTTTTCGCACAAGACTTCCCGTGGCAAAATTTGGATCTCCTCCAACTGCTGGGTTGTCGTGATATATGATGATGGTTCCTCGTTCGATGACTTCCATCATTCTGCCGCTTATCGATCCTAGATGGTTTCACATATATTTAGCCCAATCTGCATACTCATCAATTGAAAACTTAGGCAAATCATGATACATACCAGAGGTATTATCCATGCTGAGTGATTTTGAAAACGAATGAGTTTTTGAAAACGGTTTTTCAAGATCTGTTCAAAAGACCACAAAGATTCTTCCTCAAGAATCGATGATACTCAAAGCCAGTGGTCTGTAGAACCACTGCTCTGATACCACTTGTAGGTCCCGAATGGGTTTTGTGTGGGTGGAAGTCTAGAGGGTAGGGGTGAATAGACTTCTAGCTTTTTTCGTGCGGATCAGGTGTGAATTGCAGATTACCCGATCAGAGTGCTAGTGTATCAGTTTAGACTGATGTTCAATCTTACTGAGTGCCTGAGGGCAGATCGGTTTGATATCTATCGCCTTAACGAATAGTCGCGGAAGCTTGTTTTTACCCGTGTGAAAAACCAGTTTTATCAATCGATTAAAAGTCGGTTTTCAACCGGTTGACTAAGGTGTCAACTGGACGATCGATTGTTTGGTGCGCATCGAGCTTAACTTAGAATATATATCTTTGTTTTAAACTTCGGTTGTATGACTTGTGTAAAGCAATAAGAAAGCAAGTAAATGCACACAAGACTTTTTATAGTGGTTGAGATTTAAACCGGCCCCACGTCCACTCTCTTCCCTTAAACACAGGGGAACCTTAACCTACTTTAACCTGCGGGACTTATATCCTTTTCAGGATGGCCGAGATGTTTACCGAGTTCCCACTCTTACAAACTTAACCTGCGGGACTTATATCCTTTTCAGGATGGCCGAGATGTTTACCGAGTTCCCACTCAAGCTTAACCTACTGGACTTATATCCTTAAAAAGGATAGCCGAGATGTTTATTGAGTTCCCACTCTACAAACGTAACGGTGGGACTTATATCTTAAAAAGGATAAAAGAGATGTTTAATGAGTTCACACTCTACAGACTTAACCTAACTTGCGTTTGGGTAAAGAATGATTGAGGGTTCCAACTGGAAATCTATCCTGATGCTTTAGGTAGCCAAAATGCTTGTGGATAGGATTTCTTGCTAAGAACTAATGGGATGAACACTCTAAGAATAATCTTCAAATGTAGTGTTCTTTGAACGGAGATTTTCTTTGTAGCTTTTAGCTTTTTTGCGGTGTCTCCGTGTTTGTTCTTGCTTTTATCTCTGTTGGTGCTTGTTAATCCTTTGTTGGTCCTTTTTCTTCAAAATGAAGATCGATCCCATTTTATAGACCTCGAAATCAAAGAGTCGTTGGAGAGCAATTTGAATTTCGGGCTATATTAGGTGAAAGGTATAGGATATGATTGTGGCGTGCTCCGATTATCGGCGTGCCGTAGGCATCATTAGCGTTTTTTTTTGTCCATCGTCGTATCCCGCAATGTCGACTCTTTTTTTGTGCGTGTCGCTTTCTCCTCGAGCCATGAGGCGGCACTTCTTCAATTTTGTCCGTTAGGCGATTGATATTCTTTTTGTAGAAGATTCGTCTTGTCTGGTGTATCTTTTTGATTGTCACTAGGTATGAGCTGACTTGTTCAGATAACTGATCAGTCTACCTTGTTGAGTCTTCAGATGCATATTGTCTTAGCTTCAATATACGCAGACTTTGAATGTAGGTCTTGTGTCTTTTGATCTTGGTGTCTCTCGAGCCTGGTGTATTCCGGTCATCTTGAGTCTTGAGGTTTATCCGAGTCTTCAGTTCATCCGAGTCTTGAGTTCATCCCGAGTCTTCAAGTTCATCCGAGTCTCAATGTCTTCTTGTCTTCACGATCTCTTTCTTCCCGACTTCTTGTCTTCTGATTTGAGCTTAGTCTTCTGATCATCTGACCTTATCTGGGTCATCTGATGCTTCGACCTGACCTATAAATATTGAGTTCCCCCTCAATATGTGACCTATCTTTTACTTCAGCTATCTATACATTTCAGCTGGTCATCTTAATCTGATTCTAAGTCATCGATCACCTATGAGTCCATTGGTCCTATTACAACCTGTTTTGGAACTTCCATCAAAACTAAGTTACATATTTCCCAACAGTTGCCATTATGCAGAAGTCCTCGACAGATGACTATCCAGAGTCATCTGATGGAAGGTAGGAGTCGTCGATACCTGATGTATCAGCAACCATGGCTTTTCTATCTCGATATCGTTGCTCTCTCCTGTTCCGCTTATCTTCTCTTTCTTTGGGAGTCAGGTCAGGGCAATCTGCGCTGTAGTGACCTGGTTTCTGACAGTTGAAACAAGCTCCAGGTTCCACGGAATTTCTTCTCCCAGGTGAGTCTCTTCTCCTGTATGATCTGTCAGGAGACTTACCAGCTTGCCTGTAATCAGAATTTCTTATATCTGATCTTTTCTCTCGTCAGTCATCATTTCGATCATCCCTTTTCTCTTCTCTGCGATCGTTTCTTTGATCATCTCTTCTGTCATTAGAACGATTTCTCTCTTGCGATCTGTCAGTTGATCTCCTATCTTTTCCTCTGCTTTATTTGTAGTCATGATAGAATTTCCGATACTTGCCTAGTTGAACATTGGATCGTTCAAGCTTTCTGGTCAGCAAAGCAATCTGTTCAGCCTGATTCATTATATTTCCTATTGGTTCAGTAGACCTCGAACTGCTGCTAGCTGCCTTGAATGCAACTGCTTTTGATGTGGCAGGTGTAGCTTCAGCAGGTGACTCGTCTTCTTCTTGACCTCTTTCAATTAGGTCGAATTCATGAGCTTTTAGACTCAGAAACGGGTTGCTCGGCTTCATCTTCGCAATATCTTGGCAATCTTTTATCACAATTACTTTCATGTCCCATTTCTTGGTCAGAGACCTCAAGATCTTGTAGTTGATGTCTTTATCAGACATTTCTCTTCCTAGTTCACGAAGCTTGTTAACTGACATGGTGATTCTTCCATCAAGCTGATTTATAGTTTCATCTGGTAGCATCTTGAGTTTCTCAAACTTCACCAGTTCATTTTGCAATCTGCTGTCCTTAATCAGATCATTTCCTTCACATATTTTAGCCAGAGTATCCCACATCTGCTTAGCAGTCTTAAGATATTTGATCTTCTCATGTGTTGTCTTGTCCACCGTCTTCATGATGATATGCCTAGCTACAATATCAAGATTAAACAGTTTCCTTTCTTCAGCATCCATCAGTGAAGGACTCTTTCTGATTCTAGCTCCAATTGGATGTGCAGGATCACCTCCTTCAGCTGGGTTGTTGTGATAGATGATGATGGGCCCTTATTCAAGAACTTCCATAATTCTGTTTCTTATCGCACCTAGACGGTTGCTCATGAGAATGGTCCAGTCGGCATACTAATCAATAGAGAACTTCGGCAGATCATGATACATCCCAGATGTGTTATCCATGTTGAATATGTGAGTTTAAAACAAATGAGTTTTAAAACAGGTTTTTCAAAGATCTGTTCAAGTGACCACAATGGTTCTTCCTCAAGAACCGATGATACTCAAAGCCAGTGGTCCGTAGAACCAATGCTCTGATACCACTTGTAGGTCCCGAACAGGTTTCAGTGAGGTGGAAGTCTAGAGGGGAGGGGTGAATAGACTTACAAAACTTTTCCGTGTGATTAGTTGTAATGGCAAGTTAACTGATATCGAGTGCGTGAGTGAATTAGTACAGACTAATATCCAACCTACTGATTGCTTGAGAGCAGATCAGTTTGGTGTCTATTAGTTTAACTGATTGTGCGGAAGCTAAGTTTTACCCGTGTAGAAAAACCAGTTTTCTTAAATCAAATTCTAAGGTTTTCTGATCAGATGACAAAGTGCCAGATTGATCAGATCAGTTACTTGGTGCAAATCTGATCTTAACTTAGAATATGCATGTTCTCTTTCAACAGGTGTGTGATAAGTGTAAAGCAGGTAAATGCACACAAGATTTATAGTGGTTCGAACAACCTGTCCTACATCCACTCTTCCCTATCAGCAGGGGCACCAACTTAACCAACTGGACTTAGATTAATGTGTTAGTCCAACACAATACAACAGATGTTTCAAGAGTTCTCACTCAACCAACCCCAGAAATCAGAACTAGAAACCTTAGTTTGAAATCTTGTTAAACAAAACTTAACCTAACACTTGGTTTAGGTATAATATTTGAGTTGTTCCAACTGGAAATCTATCCTAGTATTTGGGTAGCCTAAAGCTAAAGGATAAGATTTCTGTGCTAAGAACTATGGGATAAACAGTTAAAAAATATTCTTGATTTTGGTGTTCTTGCGAAAATTGCGTGTAGCTTGAGCTTGATAATAATTTCTGTAACCTTACTATGAAGGTTTGATCCCATATATATAGGCACAAAATTAATTTAGCCGTTGGAGAGCAATTTGAATTTTGGTCTATTTTAGGTGTAGGTCTGATTTGACGCGCTCAGAGATGGCATGGCTAAATGCGTGCTTGTTGTCCTTTATAGCCGTTTGACTGTGATCCACCAAATCTCGCACTGTCAACTCTGTACATACGTGTCTTGCTCTCATTGGTTGACATGTACACTTATTCAGTGTTTCCTTTACCAACTTAGGTTGATGTTGGTCCCGATTTGAAAACCCATTAGTGTGAAAAATACCATGTAATGCATATAAAATAGGGGTGAGGGAATGGTGATTCTAATTTTTGCTTTTAAGAACGATGTGTGTTTTTCTTATAATCAAATGCATATGGCAAGTAAGAACATAAAGCAGTAAAGAACACACGATTTTATAGTGGTTCGGACAACTCGTCCTACATCCACTCTTCCCTATCACAAGGGGCACCAACTTAACCAACTGGACTTAGATTATTGTGTTATTCCAACACATTACAGATGTTTAATGAGTTCTCACTCTCTCGGGACTTATCTCCCTCACGGGATTACCTACCCTCCCTTTCGGGATTGCTTAGATGTTTACCGAGTTCTCACTCAAATGGGACTTATCACCCTTAAAGGATCGTCTACCCTCCCTTTCGGGATTGCTTAGATGTTTACCGAGTTCTCACTCACCTACAAACTTAACCTATCAAACTTATTTGGGTAAGGTTTGTTTGGTTTCCAACTAGGTTGAGATTTTCCCTTACATTTGTTTAGCCTCAATGCTAAGGATGGAAAAATCTCTCTAAGCTTAGGATATTACATTTGTGCTTAGATCTAGGGTAGAACACTTTTGAATATATGCGTGTAATTCTTGTTCTGTGTTCTATGGTGGGAATGCTTGAGTATATGGCTCTTGGCTCTGTAGCATCTTTTTCCACATTTTCCACACGAATAATGAAGGAAGAACTTGTATTTATAGTGTGGATTTGAATGTTACCGTTGGATGGAGTCACATTCAAATTCATACTATTTTGTAGCTTTTGCAGCTTTTCAGGCTGGTTGTCTTCCTCTCATTGGTCCACGTTAGCTGAATCTAACGGCTATATTCTTCAGGATCTTCTGAGTCTTCAGGGTTCTCTGAGTCTTCAGGATCCTTCTGAGTCTCAGGATTCTTGATTCAAAGAGACTTCTCTCAAATGGACCTTGTCGATCGAGGGGCTAAGCGAGTTCGGCTCTTTCGACTTCGAGACATCCTAACCCTCGTGTCACTAGCTTTTCGGGATAAGCGATTCTCAGTGAACATGACTTTGTAATGTACCGATATATATAGAATGTGATTATAATTTTTTGTATGATTTTCTGGATAAATGTACGAATAACAAGGACAATATGAATAAGATAAGAAAGATGATGAGAGAATGATGAGAGAAGAGAGAGAAACAGGTGAGAAGTTAGAATATTTTTCTGCATAACCAAATTCTGCAACAAACTGTCCCTTAAATCAGAGAGTGGGGACCAAAGGGGCTTATCACAATTTTAGGGAAATAAAGATACTGAAAAACAATTAAATGAAATACTGGGCTGAACTGTAATTATTTCTGGGCCCATTTGTTGGCCAACTCTTCAGGCCCAATTCCCTTTAAACACCACCTGAGGCTCAGACGGAAATCCCACCTGAGGCTCAGTAGAAAAGCCCTCAGGTTCAGACGGAAACCCCACCTGAGGTTCAGTAGAAAAGCCCTCAGGCTCAGATGCAAACCCCACCTGAGGCTCAGTAGAAACTCCCTCAGGCTCAGATGCAAACCCCACCTGAGGCTCAGTAGAAACTCCCTCAGGCTCAGATGCAAACCCCACCTGAGGCTCAGTAGAAACTCCCTCAGGCTCAGTATAAAACCCCTCAGATATCAACAAATCGTACTTTTTTTTTTAATAACTTTAAAACCCTAACACCACTTCTTCCTCCTTAGTTGCAACATCAATCGGTGGTGTCGATTAACGTCTATGACAAGATACTCTGGGCGGAGAATCCTTGTCCCCAAGGATAGAGCGTCGGGAAACAAGCGCGAAGGAAAACTGTATCTTCCACCGAGTGAATATCCCATTCTTCACAGACCCACAAAACACTAACCTGTGAATTTGTTTGCGATGCAGAGGCGGATCTGTGATGGGAACGATAGCCACCGAAAAGATGTGGAACAGACCATTCAAGTCCACCGGAGGCAAGGTTGTAGAAGGTACAATTTTTTTACCTAATTTCTTTTTCAACAGAGAGATGTGAAAAACCGGGTGAATTCGGGAATTAGGAGGTAGATCTAGTTTGTAGGCTACCTGACCAATTTTCTCAAGCACTTGGTATGGACAAAAGTACTTTGAAGAAAGTTTGAGATTCCTTCGCAGATGTAGGGAATTTTGCCTAAAAGGTTATAGCTTAAGATAGACAAAGTCACCCACTTCGAACGTGCGCTCCTGCCTATGTCTATCAGCAAACCCTTTCATCCTATCTTGAGCTTTGATGAGATTATCTCGAATCAACTCAGAAAACTGTTGACGTTGTTGAACCCAGGCAGTAGCATCTAGATTGGTAGAGTCCAAATAGGATCCCATAGTCAGAGAAGGAGGAGGATATCCATACAAAGCTTGAAAGGGTGTTGTTTTCAAGCTTGTGTGGTAGTTGGTATTATACCAAAATTCAGCCAGGGGTAACCACTTCAGCCACTGCTTTGGTGTATCTTGAACCATACACCTAAGATAGTGTTCTAAGCATTGGTTCAATCTCTCAGTTTGGCCATCAGATTGTGGATGATAGGCTGAACTCATGGCTAGTTTAGTGCCCATGAGATGAAACAATTCTTTCCAAAAATAACTTATAAAGATTTTGTCCCTATCAGTTAGAATACTGATAGGTAGCCCATGCAACTTGTAAATCACATCCAAAAAACACTTTGCCACTGTTTGTGCAGTAAAAGGGTGAGAGAGAGCAATAAAATGTGAATATTTTGTGAACCTGTCCACAATTACCAAAATAACATATTTTCCCCAAGACTTTGGGAGCCCTTCCACAAAATCCATTGATATATGAGTCCAAGCTTGAGAGGGAACATGTAAAGGCTGTAGTAGTCCAGGGTAAGGACCTTGATCAGGTTTGGCTCTTGCACACACATCACACCCTTGAATCCATTGAATAACATAACCCTTCATCTTAGGCCAATAGAAAACCCTCTTCAACCTCATATAGGTACCTAAGATGCCAGAATGGCCACCATAAGCAGAACGGTGCATCTCAGAAACACTTAGTTTCCTGAAATCAGGAACATCTCCAATAACAACTCTGCCTTTATACCTCACCAACCCATTAACAATCAGAACCGAGGATAACTAGAAGAGTCAATTGCCTTAGCAAAGAATGACCTTAGTAATGAAATCATCATCGATTTATAAGTAGATAAAACCCGATCAATCCACTTAGGTACAACAAAGAGTAAGAGAAGTGCAAAGAACCTCAGTATCCAATCTTCTAGATAGAGCATCAGCTACATTGTTGTCAGAACCTTTCTTGTACTGGATATCATAATCCAAACCCAAAAGCTTTGTGATCCACTTCTGTTGAAGAGGAGTCATGATCTTCTGATCCAATAGGTATCTTAGAGACTGTTGATCAGTCTTAATAATGAACCTGTGACCTTGTAGATAATGTGTCCACTTTTGGACAGCCATTATGATGACCAAAAAATTCCCTTTCATAGATGGATAGAGCCTGGCTTCTGGGACACAAAACCTTACTCATGAATGCCAAAGGCTTACCCTCTTGCATCAACACAGCTCCAATCCCTGTTCCACTTGCATCAGTTTCCACAACAAAAGGCTTAGTAAAGTCTGGTAGGGCAAGAACAGGGGCAGAAACCATAGCCTTCTTCAATTCAGAAAAAACTAAATCAGCACCTGAATTCCAATGAAATCCATCTTTCTTCAACAAGGTGGTGAGTGGTCCGCTAATAAGGCCATAACCCTTGATGAATTTTCTATAAGTAGTGATCAAACCCAAAAAACCCTTAACTGTTTGAGAGTTTTTGGAGTTGGCCAATTAACCATGCAAGCAATCTTTTTAGGGATCAGAGCCACACCCATATGAGAAATAATATGGCCTAGATATTCAATTTCAAGTTGGCCAAAATTACATTTACTCCTCTTTGCATACAGTTGATTAGCCCTTAGGATACCCAAAACAATAGATAGATGGTGTAAATGCTCTTCCCAAGTGGAGCTATAGACCAAAATATCATCAAAAAAAGACCAGAACAAATTTCCTTAGAAAATCATTGAAAATTTGATTCATCAAGGACTGGAAAGTAGCAGGGGCATTGCAGAGCCCAAAAGGCATGACTAAGAACTCATAATGGCCATTATGAGTTCTAAATGCTGTTAAAAACCTGTGCTCTGGTTTCATTAAGATCTGGAAATAACCAGATCTTAAGTCAATCTTAGAAAAGAACTTTGCACCTTGTAATTCATCCAACAATTCCTCAATTATAGGAATGGGGTAGTTGTGTTTGATTGTAAGATCATTTAAGTATCTATAATCAACACACATACTCCAAATGTTGTCCTTTTTCTTGACCAAAATGACTGGTGAAGCAAAAGGGCTCCTGCTATGCTGTATAGTACCAGAGTGTAACAACTCTTGCACTATCTTCTCAATTTCTTCCTTGTGGGAGTGAGAAGTCCTGTAGGGAAACTGTTGTTTAGGAACACTATCTGGTTTCAAGATGATTTGATGTTCAATACCCCTTGATGGAGGTAATCCTGTAGGCTCTTCAAAAATGTCAGCATAATCATCTAAGATTGCAGATAATCTGGAATCCCCCTCCCCAGTAGGAGTAGCCAAGTAGACCACATAGAAATCTTGGACAACAGTAGGGTTGTCCAAATGTAACATTTGGAAAAGAGAGAACTCAGAAATGAGTTGGCAATTCTCAGTGGAAGTAAGTGCATGTAGTTTAACCCTCTTGCCAAGTAATGACACTGTGATTGTCATGTGCTTGTAGTCCAATTCAATTGTGGTGCAAGATTTCAGCTAATCACCTCCCAAAATCTAATCACAACTTTCAGTATCCAATAATCTCAAAGGATAATGAAAATCATTGAATTGCATAGACCAACAAAAAGAATCCACCAGTTGTGAGCTGACCATCTTTTGCCCATTTGCCACCTTAACCAGAATAGGAGTGGTAGGGGAAAGGGGGCAGTTCAACTTTTTTGCAGTAGCTGCCTTAATAAAGCTTATTGTGCTGCCTGTATCAATCGTTATATGAAGTGTATGACCCCCACAATCCCCAATAATCCTCATTGTAGTGACATCAGAAGTGCCTGACATAGCACTGTAGGTCATCTAAACCTCTTCCATAGGCACTATCTAAGGATCAGCCTCTTGTGTGACCTCAGTAGGAACATAGTCAGAAGATTCATATGAAATGTCCTCAGCCAAAATCATGTAAGTAATCTTTTGTTTACACTTATGGCCCCTTGTAAACTGCTCATCACAATTATAACACACCCTTTCTCCCTTCTAGCAGCCATTTCAGTAGGAGTAAGGAGTTTAATGGGAGGTTTGAGAGAGTTTAAAGGTGGTTTCTGTTGAGGTGGGATTGACAAATCAGATTTCTTCCAAGGAACAAAGTTAAGGTTAGGGTTAGGGTTAGGGTTAGGGTTAGAGTTATATTCCTGTTTCTTGCCCAGAATAATAGCTTGCTATAAAGAAGTGGGTGCAAACATATTTAGAGCAGATTGCAACTCAGGTATCAGCCCACTAAGAAGCTCTCCACAAAATAGTATTCAGAAAAATGATCACCCAATTTAAGAATTAAACTAGCTCTGAGTTCCTCAAAATTTTCCACATAATCCATATAAAACCCAGTTTGCTTGAGCTTATTAAACTCAGCAATAATAGAAACATCCCTTATCTCTTCAAATCTCATAGAAATTATCTCCACAAACTGATCCCAAGTAACATCAGTAGGTTTCAATGCAAAATTTTGAAACCATGAGGCAGCTCTACCCTCAAAGTGAATAGAAGCAAGGTTAATCTTCTTAGGATCAGGAACATTAGGGATTAATTGAAAATAATTGTTGCATTTCAAAACCCAGCCCCAAGGGTTAGATCCATCAAATTTAGGCAACTCAACTTTAGGAATAGGGCTGTGAATGGAAATAGGAGTAGGATTGGGAATTAACCTTCCATTTGAAGAGTCAGAACCATGAAAGGCTGAGGGAGCCCCTGAAAAATCAAAACTAGGGCTTCCCAGAATAGAAGGGCCACTGCTAGGACCTTTTCCTCTATCAAAATTCTGAAATTGAAGCTGTAGGCCAGCCAAAACTGCAGTGACATTGTCAAACTTATCTCCCAACATGGAAAGTTCTCCACTCATACCAGCAAACTTGTTATCAACCTTTGTAGAAAGAGTAGTTATAGCATCCTGCATTTTATCATCAGTAGCTTTCCATTTCAGGGATTCAGCAGTAAGAAGTTGCTCTAATTTCATTTGTGTCTCTTGCAGGGCTTTCAAACGGGTGTTTTCAGCCATGGTGATAAGAAGAAACTTGTCTCTGGATACCAAATGTAATGTACCGATATATATAGAACGTGATTATAATTTTTTGTACGATTTTCTGGATAAATGTACGAAGAACATGGACAATATGAATAAGATAAGAAAGATGATGAGAGAATGATGAGAGAAAGATGAGAGAAGAGAGAGAAACAGGTGAGAAGTTAGAATATTTTTCTGCATAACCAAATTCTGCAACAAACCGTCCCTTAAATCAGAGAGTGGGGACCAAAGGGGCTTATCACAATTTTAGGGAAATAAAGATACTGAAAAACAATTAAATGAAATACTGGGCTGAACTGTAATTATTTCTAGGCCCATTTGTTGGCCAACTCTTCAGGCCCTCAGATATCAACAAATCGTACTTTCCCTTTTTAATAACTTCAGAAAACCCTAACACCACTTCTTCCTCCTTAGTTGCAACATCAACTGGTGGTGTCAGATTAATATCTATGACAGACTTCAGATTACTTCTTCAGGTGACTTGTCTTCAGTTGACTTGTCTTCTGATTTCTTCTACGCCGATCCGATCATTTCACACCGATCGATCGAGATAAAGATCATGTCAAGATATATCGGTTTATATGCATCGAGTTAAGACATCAGGTTAAGATATCGGAGTTAGTTGATCGAGGTTAGCTTATCGATCTCGATCACGTCGATCTCTCATCTCATCGCTTCCTCTTCGACAAGAACCTCCTCTTCTGATCTGGTCATCTGGTCATCTGATCTGCTTATCTTTTCTGGTCATCTGATCAGGTCACTTCTGATTCTTCTGATCTCAGGTCCATCTGATTAGGTAACTTCTGATTCTTCTGATCGGCTGGCTTAGCTTTTCTTTTCTTCTGATTTTGTACAGTTCATCAGTTAACTTCGGAACTCATCTTACTCATCTGATCTCGATCAGTCTCGTCTGCAGCCTCGTCTGATCTCGATCATCTTCATCTGATTTCGTGAGTTCCCCCTTAACTTCTTCTCTCGTTTCCCCTCAACTTGTTATCTGTAGATTAGCTTCAACAACACACAAGTTGATAATGTTTTGGCATAATTCATCAAAACTAAAATATCCCAACAATTTCCCCCTTTTTGATAATGACGCCAAAACATTAAAATATATGCACTTTTACAGAAACGGGGTTTTTAAATAGATCAGTTCAGATGGTCACATTGGAATACACGCATATATCCAACAGCTCATTCGAATTTCTCCCTATAAATATGGATGAACCACCTTAATGTAAAGACACGAAAATTATTCTCAAACATTCAAGAATTTTTGCTGGATTACGCAAGCAATATTCAAGTTTTATCTTATTGTTCATCCTACCAAGCTTAGAAGAAGTCTTCTCAATTCTAAGTTTTAAGGGTGGCATTTGTAAGAAAAGTCTTCACCGTGTTGGAAACAAATCAAACCTCTTTCATTAAAAAGTTAGGAATTTATAAGAAGATCTAGAAGTTAGTTGTGAAAAGCTAGCTGATAGATTGTGATAGAGGGCTAGGACTCTGTAAACTCTAGCGAGCTGATCTTTCAAGATGATAATTTGTTCGATAGTGTTGCCTAACACTGTAAATTAAGATTTCTTGTGATCAAATAAGTTCCCCTGGTCATTGGGAAGAGTGGACATAGGAGGGTTTCTCCAAACCACTATTAATATTGTGTGCATTTACTGCTTTAACATACATGTCATTTTTTATCTTGCATTAAATCAACATACATAGCTCATCAGATCAGTTTGCAGACCAAGTTAGCTAATTCTTGTTAAATTCGAGTTTGTCTAAAAATGTTTTCAAAATCATGAGTTAAGGCTCATACTTTCGCACATCAACTAATTTGATAGGTGTCCTACTGATCAGCTTACGAGCAATCAGTAGGTTGCATATCAGATCACACTCTGCACCTACTTAGCCTTATTTGAGCGACTTTATGAGTCTGCTGTCAACACACTACGTTCATGAAAAGTTCGAAAAGTATATTCACCACTCCTCTCTAGACTTTTCCCTCACATTCATTCATTTAGGATCTAAAATAACAATAATCTTTCTCTTGTGCAATATTGTGTTGTGCATTTGTCCTTTAAAGTATAAAGAAGAAAATCTTCCAAGTCTAAAAAATCTCATGGTTCAAAAATTTCTGAATGAGTCAAGTATATACACTTTTAACAATATTACATATTTGTACATATAGTATTACATTAAATTAACTAAAAAATAATATGACATGAACAAGAATATAATATTGCATGTCATACATTTTATTACTAGTTTGGGAAAACATGTAATATTTTTAAGGTAAACAAGTAATACTAACTTTGTAACCCGTGATTGTTTTTATACCCGCGATAGTTTTTTTTTCTATGTTAGAGGATATTACACTGTGTAATATTAATACTATTACATAAAATATTTTCCATCAAATTTATAAACTACGTAATATATTAAGAGTTTAGTCCAATTAATTTTCGCCATTGGGTAGTAAATTAGGTAGCCCATTACTAACTCTAGGCTCGCTGCTATATAAGTATTGTTCCTCTTCGGTGAATTAAACCGTAGGAAAGGGTGAGATGTATATATACATTTCAAGATTTCTCCCGACAATGTGAGTGAAACTTTGATTTTCCCTCATGAGGCCTATCAAAAAATCTATCGATGTTACACTTCCAGTGCAAGGATGTCTTGCTGTGGAGAGGGTTCTTAGAGCTAATATTGATAAAGTGACCAAAGAGCTTGATGAAGTCAAGGAACAACTTCAGATTCTCTCACTGCAAAAGGATAAGAATATAAAATAGAATTGAATATAAAAGTTAATTAAACATCAAATCTCTATTTTGATATTTAGTTATACTTTTATTTTCATTTATTTCTTACTAGTCCTTTATTTTAATGTTTTATTGGTGACGATCAATAATTATTGATCAATGAAATAAAAAATTTAAGTTAAATGTTCTTCAAGCATAATCTTATAAATTTTTATTTGCTCTATTTTCATTATTAACTTGGTATATACCCTTTGTGAATCAATTAAATTTCCACATTTTTTTTAATTATTGTGCTCTACTTTTTGAGGTCATGAGAAAGAGATAATACCACATCAAATGAGAAAATGGATCATCTCCTACGTGGGTAAAGTAATTTTGAAAAATAATATAAGTTAGGAAAAATTGATTGGACTTCTGGTAAATAAATATATATTACCTCATGTTATACATTAAATAAATTTAATTTCTCAAATCCAAGTGGAACAATATCTCTAATGGTTGCAGATTGCAGTTCATCTTACTTGATGCAAGGAGTAGTTTGCTCCATAAGTTTTTAACTTCTCTTTACTTTCCATTCAAGTGAATAACGCTTCGTCCTTAAGCATGTTTGGTCTAAATTGTTGATCGAGGTTAGCATATATCTTCAAAAAAATCCATCTAGGGCTGGTTCCTTAAGATTCTTATTTCCTTCACGAGTTTCCTTTGATCCATGCTTCCTATTTATGTTTCTGGGGTGTTCAAAGTCATCTCTCTAATTTTGAAGGGCTAGTGCCGCCTTAGTTGCTTCTTGTTGCTTCTTTTGCAACAATTTCGGCTTCCTCCAATAGCTTTTTGGTCCTTGTGGGTTTCACTACAAAAAAATTTAGTTATTAGCGAGGGCTTGTATCTAAGGCAAGAAAATTCATTGCTATTAGCAATGAACTTGCGACGAAACAAGCAAATTGTCGCTATTAGCGACGGAAAAATGAGGGCCGCTAAGTAATGAAGAATCTTAATAACATAACGTTTGTTACATTTAGCGACGGTCAAAATTATTAAATTCAAAATAGCAACGGATATTTTCGTTGCAAATCAGTAGGTGAAATTGTACACCTTAACTGGCAAAAATTAATTAGCCATGGAAAATTAGGGATCAAAGTTTTCGTCGCTAATGTCAATATACAATGTCATTTCGTCTTTTGGGACTCCATTTAGCAATAAATTTATTTTTGTCTATAAATCCATCGCTAAACTAAAACTAAATTCAGGCATAACCTTCTTCTTCCCCCATTTCCCACGTTTCTCACCCAAAACACACACCCCTCTCGTCTCAATGGATAAAAATTGATTCTGAAGCTTTTTTCTAAGTGCTTGTTGCTATCAGAGTTCGTCTATATTCAAATTACACAAGTTCACCATACGTTTCTCAATGGGATTCCTATTTAATTAAACATTAATAATAATTAATTCCAAATTAATATTATTGATTAATTCTCCATAAATTAAATATTAATACTAGTTTAAGACTTAATCAACCAACTATAATCCGTAAAAGGAAATTACTTGTTATGTGACCCACAGGCCCTCATATATCGAGCGATTAGTCAAAGTAACGGTCTTAATTTAACCCTAGACAATAAATGAGACATTCTCAATATATGAGGTACGTTGTGAGAAACGTGCAACTACTGGTACCTATAATATGGGCTATTGCGATATCTTCCTTTCATTCACGAATACTCGATTAGTCTTGAACATGATGAAGTGTCTATTCAAATAACTTAATTATATTATCTCTAATCACTAATTGATCACTTATGTCACACTTGGCAACAAAGTCCAAGTTTACGTACATTGGCCAATGACTTTGATCCAATTATGATTAGAAGATGAGTATTCTCTCTAAATCCACTTTGAAGAATGAATCCTATTCTTGGCTCAACTACCACGCACATGCACTTCGTGATGAACCCAATCCAAGTCATATCTACCCATGGAATGGTGCAAGCATCGGTCTTGGTCAAAGTTCATCACTCCACACATGTCATGCGTATTGACCTCAAGTCAAAGGAGTATCACATCACTCCCACTAACCGAGACACCCGTAGACACATATAGTAGAACTACATCAAACAATTTCTCAGATGGATATACCAATACCCTCTAAGGTATCTTTGCATCCATCATGAGATACCTAGTATCTCGTAGTAAGTGAGATCTTACTACACTCTCTAAGAGTATGATGCAGATCGCACACCAATCTCAATTGCATCATCAATATCTCATTCTTGATGATCCTTGATCGGGGCTATTTGAGAATCATGCTTAAGTCATCTGGGTTCTCACAATCTCAATGACAACAGTGATTCATGGGAACACAGGTAAGAACAAATGCAAACAATCAAACATAATATTCAAACAAGTGTAACACCATACATTTAATATTAAATGAACAATAACATTACACCAATACTAAATATTATCTTAGCATTATGTCCTTACAAAGGATTGTCTCTAGGACACTAACACTAGCAATCTCCCATTTGAACTAGAGCCATTCACCTGGCCTACATGTCTAACCCCTAGACCATTGAAATGTCTAGTGTGTACATGAATACTTAAAGCCTTGGTGAATGATTCAGCCAAATTATCTTCCATGGGAACACGTTCTAACTCTATCTCTCCACTAGCAATTATCTCTCGTATCAAGTGATAACGCCTCGGTACATGCTTATTTTTGTTATTGGATCTGGGTTCCTTAGCTTGCGCAACCGCACAAGTGTTGTCACAATATAACTTTATTGGACTGCTGGCACTCGGAACTAACCATAGTTCATTTACGAACTGTTTTATCCAGACAACCTCATTGGTAGCTTCTGTCGCAGCAATGTACTCAACTTCGGTTGTTGAGTCTGCGGTAGTCTCTTGTTTGAAACTATTCCAACTAACCGCCCCACCATTGAGAACGAAAATATAGCCTGACTGTGATTTGTAATCATCACAGTCGGATTGGAAACTTGCGTCAGCATAGGCAGTTGCAACTAGCTCTGGCTGTCCTCTGTAGACAAGAAAACAATCTTTAGTACGTCTGAGGCACTTAAGAATCTTCAGGACAGCAATCCAGTGAGGTTCACCAGGATTTTGTTGGTATCTACCAGTGGTGCTGACAGCAAAGGCCACATCTGGCCTAGTGCAAGTCATGGCGTGTTGGGATTATACTGGAAAGTATGTTTTTTACTTTGTATAATCAAAACTGAATTTTGGACTTATTTACTGAAATAAATTGTTTATCACTGATGCTTTAAATATTATCGAATGTTACATATATTTACTGCATAACTGTTCAATAATTCGTACGTGTTACATTGTAGTTAATTTAGTGATACTAGATCACAGAAGATTAAATTAACAGTCCCTTGTAACTAAAAGTACGCCATTCACGACCTAGATGGAAATGAACAACCTATCGTGAAAGGTTGAAGTGTAAGGCTCAGATTGGCTTGTCTTGACCAAGAGATTACACTAGTGCATGACTGATGCACTGAATAGGACCTACAAGAGGACAAATTCTTCAGAACTGAACAAGGAAGAATTAGACCTCAGTGGTTCATTATTTCTTAATCTTCGTTCTTTAAATAGGATCACGTGTGATCGGTAACTATTGCTTTGACTTATCATGGGTAGAGAATCAACGAGATTCAATACTTTTTATCTTGGGCAATATTATTGGTCACATGTGATTGCTAAGATTTAATACGGAGAATCGTGTGCAAGTACGCTTGTTTGATTTGCCCCCTTGGGAGGTTCATAAGCTTTATCATACCAAATCTTCCAAGTGGAATTAGTTTCCGGTATGGATAATAATGTTGAACCGTTCCTTGACCAAGGACAAAAGATATTAATTAATGGAAAGCTATTTCAGTGGCTTGAATTAATTAATGGGCTAGATAATCTTAAACACGGGAAATAATAACCGGGAGCCATATTGACTGTAATATGGGGTAAGATGGATAGTGCAATATTAATTATATAGTGGGATTAATTAATATTTATGTGCTTGAATAATATTGTGGCTCAATATTGATAATTCAAGATCCATTAGAAGGTCCAATCTTAATTATCCTAAATGCCCCCTAAGTAGCCCAACATATAGTCCAATAACTGAAAAAGGTGTTTAAAATAAAATAAATATTGTTGCCTATTTTTCCTTGTAATTTTCGAATTTTATGGATAAAAAGGGGAGGAAGATTTTCTTTGAATTTTGTTATGGAATGAAGATATGTATTCTTGGAATACAAGATTATCTCATTAAATTCAAGAAATCTCCCACTTGGTTATTCATAATAGAAATTTTGAAATTTTGAAAATGAAGGGCAAGAAAGATTTTCTTGATTTTCTTGAAAAGATATTATGGAAGATATGTATTTCTTGAAATATAAGAATATCTCATAAATTCAAGAAGATCCAAATCTTGGAATCTTGGACCCTATATTTTCGAAAATACCATAACGTTGATAAGGTGGGATTTTTTGTGGAATATTATAATTATGGGAAAAAGAATATAGGAGATATATTCAAGATTTCTTGGAGATCAAAAAAAAAATTTCCCACATTGTTTTTCTTCCCAAATTTTTTCCCAACACCTATCTATAAATAGGGGATGATTCTTTCATTCCCAAGTACAATTCAATGTGCTGGAAAAATTAGTAAATCCACAAAGGTGGTGCAACATAATTTATTTTCCTTTTGTTAATTGTTCACAAGTGTCCTACCACCGGATAGTCGAACAAGGATTAAGGGAATACTTGGGAAGTTCTTTTGGTTAGTCTAATCAGCCAGATCACTGTCATCCCAAGAGGTACGTTCACGTAAACTCGTAGAATTCGCATCGTGTGGGGATTTACGTGAATTAATTATATGCATGATATGTTGTTGAATTATTATTTGAATTAATATAGGATTAATTCATGCTAGTAATAATTATAAGAATTAAATTTGTATTTAAATATTCACCCCGAATAGATCTGTGCAAATTATTCCCCAACAACTGGTATCAAAGCCACGGTTTCGGGCTCTGAATTTTTTAAATTGTAATTTAATTCGCTGACATTAAATTTGAAATTGGATAGTAGAATTGCTAGATCTGTTTTGCAGGTATCCAATTGTCATGGAATTTAATGTGTTTATTTATGCATATATAAATTGTGGTTTTTAATTGATTCGTTGGGATTCGTTTTTGCCTCGTGAGAGAAAATCCACTAGTAGATTAGGATTTGTTTGATTTGATCAACGTAATAGACTAGTCTAGATCTAGGTTTATTTATTTTTTGTAAATAAATTGTAACCGGATCGGAAACGGAGACGGAGATGAAGAATTAAAGGATAAAATCTAGAACCGGGCGGGCGTGGCGTCGTCATTGAAACATGCAATGGAGGCACGCGCTTGATCTTGACGCGCCACAGCACGACGCAGTAGCGCTTGGCGAGGCGGGCGGGCCGAGGCTTGAGAGGCCGACGCTGCGGCTTGGCCGACTAGACGACGCGCGGCAGGCGAGGAGCGGAAAGTGACGGGAGGCGCAGGCGGCGCAGGCAGCGTGGTGGCGAGAAATCATGGATGAGGCGAGGTCGAAAAAAGACGACGCGAGCGCTACTGGTAAGCGCTTCGCCCGCCGAGATACCGCCGAGCCGCCGAGGCGCTGGCGCTTGACTGCCGGGGTGCCGGTTGCCGAGGTGAACTTGGCGTTGGTGGCCGGGATCTTGGCGTGCATCCATTGCGAGCTACTTGGCGTGGCATTTTGAGACGGGGTATTTTTTTTCGAGACGATCGAGTGGGAGAAATTCAAGACGGTGTTTCTTCAAGATCAAGCCAAGAAAAATCAAACCGTGACAATTGGATAATTTGTGCCCAATATGTTTATTTTTCTGCTTTGCTTGATTTATTATTGTGTTATCTTATGCTTTATTTAGTTTGTTTAAATGTGTTTGCATGAGAGTTGCCCAATGAAAAATCTCACCTTCAAAAATTACTAAGTATGTTTAAATAATTAATTGACAATTTTATTTCGGATAATAAAATTGAATTAATTTTGACCTCCATGATTTATTTATTTGTGAATTCTTTTGGAGAAATTCCAAAAGATAGCTTCACATGAATGAATTAATTTTGACCTCCATGATTTATTTATTTAAATGTGTTTGGATAATTTTGACGGTCAAAAGATAGCTTTCACATGAATGAATTCCAAATGGATGATTGTGGGTTATTATTAGTGGCGACGATGACCCTCCCCACGAGGCTCATTCAATACGAAATAATAATCATGTATTTAATCATGGTTATTACTTAGGTATAAAATTGATATGCATATACTTCCCCGAAGTCCCTGACAATTTTATATTGGTCAAGTGGGAGCCAACTATTAATCTGGATATTAAAAGTTTGTAACTGTTCTTGTTTGTAACCTGCTTGAATGTGTTTAAATAATGACCCACCCCACATGGCTTATTTAAACTGTTTTGAGATGTTGGCTGATGCATGTTCATATTTTTTTTTTATTTTAATATGATGCATGTGATCAAATCTTGTGATATACTTGTGCTTATGCATATAGTTATTTATTTCAGTTCAGCATGTCGTTACCTTTTAATCCACTGTTAATATACTTAAAGTCAATACAATATGTATGGAAACCATATTGATTGGAAACAAAAAATTATCCTAACTGCACAAAAGCACAAGTGGATTCTTGACACACCAAAATCAGATGAGCCAACTGACGAGTCAAAAATGCGGGACTCGTCAGATCATCTTGCGAGAAATGTCGTCGCTGAAAATGGTGGAGGGCAAACCCGTAAGGGATTACGTCCTCAAAATAGATGGCCCATCTGAACAAACTTGAGATTCTGAGTGCAGATTATAATCTGGAGACTCATATGAATTTGGTATTTCACTCTCTGCCCAAAAGTTTCTGAGCATTTTGTCCTCGCTAGCTGATTTATTGCAAGCTTTGGTCTAGGCAGAGATATTGATGGGGCACCAAACTCAAGCTTTAACGGCAAGTGGTAAGTCTTTATTTTCTAGGCCAAGGGAAGGCAAGAAAAAGAAGAGGACCAAAATCCATAAGCAATAAAACTCAACTGTTGCCAAGGGCAATGGTAAGATGAGGAATGCTTGTGGTGTCAAGGAAAATCCAAAGAGGAAGTGCTTAAGCTGCGGTGAGAGAGGACAATGGAGGTTTGCCTGTTCCAACCCCAAAAGGGACGGAAAGAAAGGTAATTCTCACACACTAGTTGTTGAAACTTGTTTAGCGGCGTATACTTCTCATTCGTGAGTGGTTGATACGAGATCCACTAATCATGTTTGCTTCACGGGTTCAAACTGATCCGGCAACTTAGTGGGAGTGAGATCCTCATCACACTGGGCGACGTTACGAAAGTAGCAATTATTGCAATGCTACGTAAGTGGCAGATATTGCAATACTACGATAGTAACGATTATTGCAATACTACGCAAGTAGCAGATATTGCAATGCTACATGAGTAGTGGTTAAAGCAGTGGGAGAAGTGCACCTATCTTTTAAAGACGAAGTTTTTTTTTTGAGATTATCTTTATGTTCCCAGTTTTGGAAAGAATTCACTTTCAGTTTCTAAAATTTGATTATAGGACACTAAGTTTCTTCTAATAAGAATGACATCATTTCTTGAAATGATGAGTGTATCTATTACGGAACATTGATGGAAAATCTCTATACAATTAACTGTGCACACCACTCACGAAACGCATCCTATAACACATCAACTATTTCCGAGAAAAGAAAACGTTCATCAGACATGAACGAGACACTTCTATGGCATCTAAGATTAGGTCATATAAATCCAAAGAGGATCCAAAGGTTGGTGAAAGACAGTTCACTGGAGTTTCTCCAAGTTGAACCAATTCCAACCTGCGAATCATGTTTGGAGGGTAAAATGACCAAGAGGGCATTTGGAGCCACGAGGATAGAGCCAAAGAAGTGTTGGAGATCGTTCACACAGATGTTTGTGGTCCAATGTCAACCAAAGCAAGAGGAGGTTATGAGTATTTTGTCACTTTTATTGATGATTACTCAAGGTACGGTTATATTTTCCTTATGAAGCATAAATCTGAGACCTTTGAGAAATTCAAAGAATTTAAGGCTCAAGCAGAGAATCATAGGGAAAAACATATCAAGTCTCTAAGATCCGATCGTGGAGACGAATACCTCAGCGATAAGTTTTTGAACTACTTATCTGATGAAGGGATTGCATCCCAGCTCACCGCACCCGGAACCCCTCAACAAAACGGGGTTGCAGAGCGAAGAAACAGAACTCTTTTGGAAATTGTTAGATCTATGATGAGTTATGCGGATCTTCCCAAGTCGTTCTAGGGTCATGCCTTGGAAACAGCAGCTTACATTCTGAACTTGGTGCCATCCAAATCGGTTCCCAAAACTCCCAAAGGATTGTGGACCGGGCGCAAGCCTAGTATGAGACACATGAGAATTTGGGGGTGTCCGCCCACGTGTTGGAAAAGGAAGCCGGAAAATTGGATCCTCGATCGTAATTAAAAATTTGTTTATAGGATACCCCGAGGAACAAAAAGGGTGTATGTTTTATGGTCCCGAAGATCAAAAAGGTGGTCATAAGCACTCACTTTAGATTTTTGGAAGAAGACTATATGACCGAAAGAAGCCCCGAAGTGAGATTACCTTAAATGAGCTAAGAGGGCTAACCTCAATGCCAATCGCATACAAGATGACATACCAAACGACACACTTACACAACGGAGCCTCGTCAGTAGTGGGAGGGTTGTGAAATAGCCCGAGAGATTCATGGGAATAGGAGAGTCCTCGGACTTGATTCCCAGACAACATTTAATCGAGACCCATGGACATATGATGAGGCAATCTAAGACAAGGATGCAGATTCTTGGCAAACAAAGAATGAAAAGCGAAATGGGTTCTTTGTTTCATAACAGAGTGTGGGAGCTAGTCGAACCACTTAATGGGGTCAAACCCATTGGTTGCAAGTGGGTGTATAAGAAAAAGAGGACCGGGGACGGGAAGGTGGAAACCTTCAAAGCAAGACTTCGTGGCGAAAAGGTTATACTCGGAAAGAATGGATCGATTATGAGGAAACTTTCGCCCGTAGTAGCCATCTTAAGTCCATCCAGATTATCTTATCGATTCACAAGCATCTCGACTTTGAAATATGGCAAATGGATGTCAAGACGGCTTTCCTTGCGGAAGTCTTGATGAAGAGATCTATATGCAACAACCCCAAGGCTTCATTGAAAAAGGCCAAGAACACCTAGTTTGTAAGCTCATGAAGTCCATTTACGGACTCAAACAGCATCGAGCTTGGAACCAATGTTTTGATCATGTTATAAAGTCTTATGGGTTCGATCAAAAGCGAGTTCGAAAGTTTGTGTGTACAAAAAGTGTGTTAAACCGCATTGGTATTCTTAGTACTATCGTGAGAGCGACATTACGATCGCCGGGAATGATGTAAAGGTGTTATCGAGGCGTAAGGGCTTGGCTTTCAAAACAGTTTGATATGAAGGACTTAGGGGAAGCCGCACACATCCTTGGGATCAAGATCACTCGAGATCGCAAGAAAAGGATGTTAGGCTTATCGCAAGCTTCATACATAGACACTGTCTTGAAACGATTCAGCATGCAAGATTCCAAGAAAGGCTTTGTACCTTTCAGACATGGAATCCATCTATCCAAGAAAATGTGCCCTAAGACTCAAAAGGAGATAGATGACATGAGAGGCATTCCTTATGCTTCGGCTGTCGGAAGCCTTATGTGTGCAATGCTGTGTACGAGACCGGATATCTGCTTTGCCGTTGGCATGGTGACAAAATATCAAAGTAACCCGGGGAAAGAACATTGGACGGCAGTTAAAAATATTTTGAAGTATCTGAAAAGAACTCGGGATAGAATGTTAATTTATCAGTCAGATAGTCTAATCCCCATCGGCTACACGGACTCAGATTTCCAATCAGACATAGACTCCAAAAAATCTACCTCCGGTAGTGTGTTTTGCATGGGGGAAGGAGCCGTGACATGGAGAAGCGTTAAGCAGAAATGCATCGCAGATTCTACCATGGAAACCGAATATGTAACTGCTTGCGAGGCAGCAAAAGAAGCGGTTTGGCTCAAGAACTTCCTAGTGGACTTGGGCGTAGTTTCGAATTTGCCCAACACAATCACTGTTTATTGTGACAATGCCGGAGCAGTTGCAAATTCAAGGGAACCAAGAGCCCACAAGGCCAGCAAACACATTAAAAGGAAATACCATCTTATACGAGAAATCGTTAAGAGAGGAGATATAGATGTGGCAAAGATAGCGTCTGAAGACAACCTAGCAGATCCATTCACAAAGGGTCTGCCTCTGAATACATTCGAGAGACATGTGGAAGGAATGGGTGTCAAGACCGTTGCCAATCTGCTTTGAGTATAAGTGGGAGAAATTATTAGGTTCTTGTAGGTGACATTAGATGTCACGGATCTACACGAGACATGTTGTAGTATACTTAAAAGCAGACTTTGAGTATAAGTGGGAGATTGTTGGGATTATACTGGAAAGTATGCTTTTTACTTTGTATAATCAAAACTGAATTTCGGACTTATTTACTGAAATAAATTGTTTATCACTGATGCTTTAAATATTATCGAATGTTACATATATTTACTGCATAACTGTTCAATAATTCGTACGTGTTACATTGTAGTTAATTTAGTGATACCAGATCACAGAAGATTAAATTAACAGTCCCTTGTAACTAAAAGTACGCCATTCACGACCTAGATGGAAATGAACAACCCATCGTGAAAGGTTGAAGTGTAAGGCTTAGATTGGCTTGTCTTGACCAAGAGATTACACTAGTGCATGACTGATGCACTGAATAGGACCTACAGGAGGACAAATTCTTCAGAACTGAACAAGAAAGAATTAGACCTCAGTGGTTCGTTATTTCTTAATCTTCGTTCCTTAAATAGGATCACGTGTGATCGATAACTATTGCTTTGACTTATCATGGGTAGAGAATCAACGAGATTCAATACTTTTTATCTTGGGCAATATTATTGGTCACATGTGATTGCTAAGATTTAATACGGAGAATCGTGTGCAAGTACGCTTGTTTGATTTGCCCCCTTGGGAGGTTCATAAGCTTTATCATACCAAATCTTCCAAGTGGAATTAGTTTCCGGTATGGATAATAATGTTGAACCGTTCCTTGACCAAGGACAAAAGATATTAATTAATGGAAAGCTATTTCAGTGGCTTGAATTAATTAATGGGCTAGATAATCTTAAACACGGGAAATAATAACCGGGAGCCATATTGACTGTAATATGGGTTAAGATGGATAGTGCAATATTAATTATGTAGTGGGATTAATTAATATTTATGGGCTTGAATAATATTGTGGCTCAATATTGATAATTCAAGATCCATTAGAAGGTCCAATCTTAATTCTCCTAAAGGCCCCTAAGTAGCCCAACATATAGTCCAATAACTGAAAAAGGTGTTTAAAATAAAATAAATATTGTTGCCTATTTTTCCTTGTAATTTTCGAATTTTATGGATAAAAAGGGGAGAAAGATTTCCTTTGAATTTTGTTATGGAATGAAGATATGTATTCTTGGAATACAAGATTATATCATTAAATTCAAGAAATCTCCCACTTGGTTATTCATAATAGAAATTTCGAAATTTTGAAAATAAAGGGCAAGAAAGATTTTCTTGATTTTCTTGAAAAGATATTATGGAAGATATGTATTTCTTGAAATACAAGAATATCTCATAAATTCAAGAAGATCCAAATCTTGGAATCTTGGACCCTATATTTTCAAAAATACCATAACGTTGATAAGGTGGGATTTTTTGTGGAATATTATAATTATGGGAAAAAGAATATAGGAGATATATTCAAGATTTCTTGGAGATCAAGAAAAGATTTTCCCACATTATTTTTCTTCCCAAATTTTTGCCCAACACCTATCTATAAATAGGGGATGATTCTTTCATTCCCAAGTACAATTCCATGTGCTGGAAAAATTATTAAATCCACAAAGGTGGTGCAACATAATTTATTTTCCTTTTGTTAATTGTTCACAAGTGTCCTACCACCGGATAGTCGAACAAGGATTAAGGGAATACTTGGGAAGTTCTTTTGGTTAGTCTAATCAGCCAGATCACTGCCATCCCAAGAGGTACGTTCACGTAAACTCGTAGAATTCCGCATGCGTAGGATTTACGTGAATTAATTATATGCATGATATGTTGTTGGATTATTATTTGAATTAATATAGGATTAATTCATGCTAGTAACAATTATAAGAATTAAATTTGTATTTAAATATTCAACCCGAATAGATCTGTGCAAATTATTCCCCAACATGGCGTACATGATGGAGCCAATTGCAGATGCATATGGTACATCTTTCATGTGCTGGATATCAGCGTCTGTGGAAGGACAATCCTTCTAAGACAACTTAATCCCATGACATGCTGGTAGAGAACCTCTCTTAGAGTTCTCCATCACAAATCACTTCAACACTTTATCTACGTAGGTGGACTGTGACAACCCCAACATCTTCTTGGATCTATCCCTGTGGATCATGATCCCTAAGATGTAGCAGACTTCACCAAGATCCTTCATCATGAAGGTCTTTGATAACCAATCTTTCACCGACTGCATAAACGGGATACTGTTTCCTATAATCAATATGTCATCGACATATACGACTATGAAAACAATATTCTTCCCGCTGTGTTTACGATAAACGCATGGATCTTCCGAATTTTTTAAGAAGTCAAAAGATTTGACAGCCTCATCAAAACGGATATTCCAACTCCTAAAAGTTTGCTTCAATCCATAAATGGATCGTTTAAGCTTGCACACAAGATTAGATTTCGGCTTTGACACAAAACCTTCCGGTTGAGTCATAAACACTTCCTTGTCAATGTTGCCATAGAGGAAAGTTGTTTTGACGTCCATTTGCCAAATCTCATAATCATGGTGTGCTGCTACCGCAAGTAAAATTCTAATGGACTTGATCTTAGCAACTGGTGAGAAAGTCTCGTCATAGTCAATACCTTCGCGTTGACTATAAGCTTTCGCCACCAACCTAGCCTTGTAGGTTTGTACCTTACCATTTACATCAGTCTTACGTTTGTAGACCCATTTGCAACCTATGTGTTTGACCCCCTTTGGCATTTCAACCATGTCCCAGATTTGATTGGTGTACATCGAGTCCATTTTGGATTTTATGGCTTCATGCCAATTCACTGAGTCAATATCTAATGTCGCCTCAGTGTAAGTTCTAGGGTCATCTTTATCCGGGATCTCCACATCATCATGTTCCTCTACGAGGAAACCATAATATCTAGTGGGTGGATTACGAATCCTAGTGGATTTATGGAGTTGTGGTTGTGCAGGCTGTACATTCTGATCGTGAAAAATTTATGGTGCATCGATTTCACCAATGCTCGGAGAGGCCTCAAGAGCTACACTTTCAGATACCTCTTGGGTGGGAGTTTGAACTATGTTGTTCTCATTCAGCCCACTTGAAGTTTGTTGCGAAGGCAATGCAACTCCAATTACGCTCCCACTGGCTGAAATAGGATCACTAAGTAATAAACTTCCACCATGAGAGCTGTTGAATGCTCCCACTGATTCCTTGTCACGTTTCTTTGACAAGTTATTAGTGTCTTGGTTAGTTTGTGGTTCTTAAATTTCTTCAAGTTCTATCATCTTACGACCTTGTTCCTTAAAGACATAGTCTTCTTCGAGGAACCTGGCCTGCCTAGAAACAACCACTGTTTGTTTCTCAAGTAGATAGAAGTTATATCCTTTAGTTTCCTTAGTATATCCCACAAAGTAACCTTTTTCACCTTTTGATTCCAACTCGTCAGTGAGCATTTTCTTCACAAAAAAGTGAGGCAACCCCAAGTTCTTATGTGTGAGAAAGTTGGCTTCAAGCTCGTACGGCGTATGCTCAACCGATTTGGATGAAATCATATTCAGAATGTAGATTTAGATTTGGAGCGCGTATCCCCACAAGAATGTTGGAAGAGAGGAAAAGCTCATCATGGACCTTACCATGTCTAACAGGGTTCGATTTCTCCTTTCGGAAACTCCATTCATTTGGGGTGTTCCGGGAGGAGTCCATTGTGATTGGATTCCATGTAACTTCAAGTAATCAGTGAACTCATGACTAAGGTATTCTCCTCCTCGATCTGATCGAAGAGTCTTAATACTCTTACCAAGATGCTTCTCTACTTCAGCTTTATACTCTTTGAATTTCTCAAAGGATTCGGATTTGTGTTTCATAAGATACACATATCCGTACCTTGAGAAGTCATCAGTAAAAGTGATGAAGTAGCCGAGGTGATCCCTAGCTAGAGTGGGCAATGGTCCACATACATCACTGTGGATCAACTCTAGAACTTCTTTGGCACGAACCCCTTTTCCAGAAAATGGTTTATTGGTCATTTTTCCCTTGAGACAAGATTCACAATTTCCATAAGACTCAAAGTCGAATTGGGTTAAGTAGTCCAACTTTCATAACCTTGCGATTCTATTCTCATTTGCATGACCAAGTCTACAATGCCACAAGTAAGTCGGGTTTTCATGATTACTAAGTTTGAGTATTTTATTTTGTATATTAAGAACATTATATCCACAATGCAACAAGTATAAACCATTGGATAAAGGAGTATTTTCATACATAACACCATTAAGCGAAAAATAACAATTATTATTAGCAAAATGGAAGGAAATCCCTTCAATGTCTAACATAGGAATGAAAATAATGTTGCGAGTAATAGATGGAACAAAATAACAATTATTCAGTTCAAGTCTAAAACCAGAGGGTAAATTTAAAATATAAACGCGAACACGTTCAGCAGCAACTCTTGCTCAATTCCCAACGTGTAAGGCTACTTCACCCGGCCTAACTGCCCTGCTATCCTTGAGACCTTGCGCATTCGTACAAATGTGTGAGCCACAACCGGTATCTGATACCCAACAGTTAGTATCATTTATGGACATGTTTATCTTAATAACAAACATACCTGTTCCAGTGACTGAGACACCTTATGTCTTCTTTTCAGCTGCTAGAACCTTGCAGTCCTTCTTCCAATGCCACATCTGCTTGCAGTGGAGGCATACATCCTTGTCCACCCTCTCCTTCTTTTGAATTCCACCCTTGGACTTGAGGAAGTTAGGCTTAGAGCCCTTCTTTGCCTTGCCCCTTTGCTTCTTCTTTCCTTTCGGAGTAGAAGAAGTAGAGGCACTCACCATGAGCACGGGCTTTTTCTTAGCAGTGGAAGACTCAAAAGTCTTGAGCATGTTATGAAGCTCGGGCATGGTCGATTCCGTCTTATTCATGTTAAAGTTTACTATGAAACTTGAATATGAATCGGGAAGCGACTAAAGTATGACATAAACAACAACGTTGGTCTTGTGCTCAATGCGCAGACGACCAAGTTTTTCGATTAGCCCAATCATCTTTAAAACATGAGGGGAGACCTTCCCTCCTTTAGCTAGCCGGCATCTGAACAGATCTCTCATCACTTCATAAATCTCGGACGATATTCAGAATCAAAGAGATCCTTAAGATGCTTGAGCATCTCGAAAGGGAGCATCTTCTCACGCTGCCTTTGCAACTCGGGAGTCATGTCGAACAACATAACACACTAAGCCTGGGAAGCATCCTCTTGATTCTTCTTCTGAGCTGCAGCGTCAAACGCTTAATTTTTTTAGTACCAAAGATCGACTTAAAGCGAGGATTGGCGTGTCCAATATGTACTCAATCTTTTCTTATCTTAGCACCAAACACACGTTTCGGTGCCAGTCGAGAAAATTTGGCCTAGCCAATTTGTTCGTTTTCAAAACGCTTCTAAGTGAGAAGTCATTCATTTCAACAAGCCTAGAGAAATAAAATAAAATAGGAATTAAAACACATAATTACTATGATCAATATTCAACAATCAAAATAAACATGACCTTTTAGATTTATTTTGTCTCCATTATTTTCACATACTTAACGACCTCATCGGAAAAGTACGAATTTATATAAAATACAAATTGTAATGGAATATGATTCACATTACTACTATCGTTCTTTTTATTTTTGCAGACTTATGGTCGCAGGACACGCGCCGTCATGATTTTGGTCCCCAAACCTTACACTTTTTTGTTTCCCAAAGTTTAAAAAAATTTTCGATGACTTTTGGTCCAAGAATGAAACTTCCATCCAATTTTCCGTCAAACTCACAAGCATCTTTAACACACAATTGGGCGTTAGATTCAAACGTTAAATTTTTTATATTTTTTTTATACGAAATAAATAACAATAACCGTACATTAGTTTTTCTTCTCCGGAAAAAAAAAAACGCTGCTTGTGTGTGCGATTTTCACACAGTGAGGGTGCGAATTGCGAACCCCAATTTTCGCACCAATTTCCGCCCAATCCCGGCGGCCCCGGCCGCCATGGCCATCGCCTCCACGACATCTGAAGACGTAACCTTGGCCTTCAGCAATTTCTTCACCTTGCTTGCGAACCCGGAGACTATCTCCACGCTCCTCGCGATTTCTAAATCATCGCGCAAGTTTACAACGGCCGATTTGGGATGCCGGGCCTGTATTCGCGGCCTCCTGCAGCGATTTCGCGAGGCCCGAAATTATCGCGTGAACATTACGCCATGGACGGAGTGAACCCTGATTTTTCGACGCTCTTGGAGGTGAATCCTATTGCTGCGGGTGGTCAATCATCGAGGCTTTTGGGGGCTGTTGCTGCAAAATCTGGTAATGTCCTTCTTCCCCTGCAAAATTTAGCTTTGATAGATAAGGTTCATGATGCTAGTACTAGGACTGCTGGTGCTGATATGATTGTTCAATCCGATGGTTTGCCTGGTAAATTTGAGGGTCTAGTTTCGAATTTGGTTGCTGCTGGTTTTAATTTTGGTTATGATGCGAATTTGGGGCCTGATGTTAGGTTGAACTCTGGTATGCCACCTGCTGTTGGTTTGGGTATGGGGGCTGAAAAATTCAATACTCCTGTTGGTAAACAGTCTACTGGTGTGGTTGTTGCTGCACATGTTGATATTCCTGGTTAGTGCTGCTAATAATGCTATTGTGATTCCTGGTGGTTCGAATTTGGAGGATGGGGACTGGTGCTGCCCATTTGTCTTAGGAAAGGTAGCAGCTAAGCCCAAAACTTCATGAAGAAAAGAAGGACACGCAGGTTTGCGCCATTGAGAGAAAATTGAAGGAAAGCAAGCACGAGCCAGAGGAAAGAGAGGGAAAGCAGCAGCGTCACTCGTCTAGGGCAGAAAATTGGAGGAAGAAACAGAGTTTATTGGCTGGAAATTGATGGCAATTGGCGGCGATTTCAGCACCTCGGTGTACAAAAGGAAGAAAAATTCCCCAGCATTCAGCCTATAAATAGAGAAGCAATGGAGAGCAATCATAGACACCAATATACCGAAACATTTAAAATCCAGAAAGGAAGAAGAAAAAAAGAGAGAACTCGAGAGGGCTGTGAGGTCAGAATTCCGGTAGAAGCCGGAAAGAGAAGAAAGCCGTTAGAGACGAGCTAGTTCGTGATCTGCGGAAGGAGAATTCAACCGGTTGTGAGACGTGTCAAAGCGAGCTTGCAACGGGGAGTCTTTCTTGTACTATTTTCTAAATTCTTCTCCTCTTAGGTTCCGACTTGTTGAATGCCTTTACTTGCCCTCCATATTTGATATTGTAATCTTGCTTGGAGTTAGCTTATTGTACTAGTGATAATTTTTTTGGATGAATGGAAATCGATTTTGATATTCGAGTCATGCTTGTGCCTATCTATTTGAATTTCTGAATTTATTGTACAATTCTTGGATCCGTCTTGTGCATTATGTTCGAAATATATGCTATTTTGTTTGGTTTGGCCTAGTTTGAAATGAACAAAGATGAGTAGCATCTAGTTTAGTTTTGAACATTTACTAGGTCTTGGTTAAATTGGAGTATGGCTTGAAGTGGGTGATTTGAATTCTAGTGTTCAATTTCACTTAGGATTGATATTTTCCTTGTGCTAATAAAGCTAGTTTCTCCATGTTAATTGAATAGTAAAGGTTGATATGGTGAATATAGTTGGTTTTAGAATCTTCCTAAGTTGATTCTAGTTTTTGTGAGGAAAAAGTGGAACTTTAACTACTAGAGTTTGCACAATCAATCTATCAAATTGATTCCTTTCCATCCATCAAGTTTGATTTAGGTGTTTGAGTGGTTGTTAATTGTTAGCTTTCATGATTTCTCTATGTTTAGGTTTATATTTATTTTCTTGTCCCTTTACTTTTGTTTCCAATGCTTTGACACCCCCCCAAGAACTTTGTATATATGTGAAGATTTGGAGACTTGAGCATAATAGATCATATATGAATGCATAATTTTCTATCTCTTTCAACTGATTTTTCTTTGAGCTTTGAACTGATGTTTTATACCTTTTGTGCACACTTTTGGATGCTCAATTGTTGGGTCATTAATGTAGAATCAGTTTTGCAAGAAATAAAGATTTGAAGCTAGACTATTGAGGGTGACTTTTATGTGATTAAATGCTGAAATTTCTAATGTATTTTTGCCCTTTTGACAGCAGAAATCAGATCTAATTTCCAGCTGTTCTCATGCCCATTTGAAGCTTAAAATGATGTGAATATCATGCTTAGTGCAAGAGGATAGTGTATGTAGGTCCCGAACGGGTTTCAGTGAGGTGGAAGTCTAGAGGGGAGGGGTGAATAGACTTCCAAATTTTTTTCGTGTGATCAGTTGTAATGACAAGTTAACTGATATCGAAGTGCGTGAGTGAATCGAAGTCTGGTCGATATCAACCTACTAATCGCTTGAGAAGCGATCGGTTTGGTGTCTATCGGTTTAAGCGATTGTGCGGTTTTTAAATTTTACGTGTAAAAAACCGGTTTTTCTTATATCGATTCTAAGGTTTTTCGATCGGATGACAAAAAGTGCGGTGATCGGATCGGTTTGCTTGGTGCAAATCGATCTTAACTTAGAATATGCATGTTCTCTTTCAACAGGTGTGTGATAAGTGTAAAGCAGGTAAATGCACACAAGATTTATAATGGTTCGGACAACTTGTCCTACGTTCACTCTTCCCTATCAGCAGGGGCACCGACTTAACCAACTGGACTTAGTGTTAGTCCAACACAGTACAACAGATGTTTCAAGAGTTCTCACTCAACCAATCCCAGAAATCAGAACTAGAAACCCTAGTCTGAAATCTTGCTAAACAAAACTTAACCTAACACTTGGTTTGGGTATAAGATTTGAGTTGTTCCAATTGGAATTCTATCCTAGTATTTGGGTAACCTAAAGCTAAATGATAAGATTTTTGTGCTAAGAACTATGGGATGAACACTTAGAAAATATTCTTGATTTTGGTGTTCTTGCGGAAATTGCGAGTAGCTTAGGCTTGATAATAATTTCCGTAACCTTACTATGAAGGTTTGATCCCATATATATAGGCACGAAATCGATTTAGCCGTTGGAGAGCAATTCGAATTTCGATCTATTTTAGGTAGGTGTGCAGGTCTGATTTGACGCGCTTAGAGACGACTTGACTAAATGCGTGCTTGTTGTCCTTTATAGCCGTTTGACTGTGATCCGCCGAATCCCGCACTGTCAGTTCTGTACATACGTGTCTTGCTCTCATTGGTTGACATGTACACTTATTCAGTGTTTGATTTACCAACTTAGGTTGACATTCTTCTTGTCTGGTTAACTCGTATAACTTGGTGAACCTTTGGTTGTCACCTGATTGAGTCTGACCTGATCAGTCCAAGCTGATCAGTCTACCTGATTAAGTCTTCTGATGTAGGTTGTCTTATCACAACTTACAGACTTTTCTTCGTTCTTCTGATGTAGGTCATCTGAGGTCTTCTGAGTCTTGTCATCTTGTAGTCATCTGATCTTCATGTCTTCTGAATCTCTAGCTTCATGACTTCACCTGATCATCTGACTATCTGATCTTCTGATCTTTCTCTTCTGATATGATCTTCTGATCTTTCTCTTCTGATATGATCTTCTCTTCTGATATGATCTTCTGATCTTCAAGACTAAACCTATACACATTGAGTTCCCTTCAATATGTGACTTATCTATTACATCAGCTGTCTATACATCTCAGCTGGTTATCCTATCTTGATTTCTAATTCATCAGTCAGCTACCAGGCTTGACTGATCCTATTACATCTGTTTTGGAACTTCCATCAAAACTACAAATTTCCCAACAATTTCCCCCCTTTTGATGGAACCAAAACAGTTAATCAGAAAAACAGATAATCGTGAAATGTAAAGAACATAAACAGAAATCAGAAGACAATGAGGAGTTGTCTTAAGATCAGAAAGGTAAATCATTTCATTAAAAGATATGGCAGTTTACAAGTACATGAAATGACTAGAAGATTTACCTAACAACTGATCTAAGAACCATCTTCTGATCTCTTACTCCTTGTCTCTCATGCCTTCAGGAATTTGGAAGATATCATACATCCTTCTAAGCACATCCTTCTGGCGATATTCTTCAACGATGTTCCCTCTTTCCAGTGCGTCAATGTAAGTTCTTCTTAATGCAACTGGATCGTAGGTCTGATTCTTTTTAAGAGGAGGAATCTGGAATTCATATCTAGGTGCAGTTGGTCTCAACTGCATCTTCTTCCCTTCTCTCATTACCTCCTTGTAGAAGACTTCATATTTGGCTTCCAACCAGTTCAGAAAGAGTTCAGCAAACTTGTCATCATCTCCTTCTTCAGGTACTCTCTGGATCATGAACACATCGCACAACCAATCTGTCTTGATAATTCTCCAAGGTTCATGAAGATCTTCCCTGCAGACCAGGATATCATTGACTGTAGCAGGAATAACATTTTTAACCCATGCCTCATCTTCCTCAGCAGATGCCTTCTTCTGAATGCTCTGTCTAGACCTGTTGCTTCCCTCAGCTTCTTTCTCTTGATGGCCTCATCAATGACTTTCCTTCTTTTTACCTGGTCTTCTTGCTCTCTGATCTGCACCTTAGACAACAACAGTTCAGACCTGGTTACAACTATTTTCTTCTTTGTTTGCTTGGGCTGCTTTCCCTTCAGTTGTTTTCTCTTCTTAGCTTCTGCCTCTGCTGCTTCTTCTTCCTCAAGCTTCCTGGCTAGTTCAAAACTTCTTGCCTCTTCTTCTGTTTGCATCATTTTCTGAACACTTGAGGAAAAGTCCTAAATTTTATCAATTCTGGTAATCAGATCTGTCATGGCAGACTTTTGTTCAGACAGGGCCTTATCCTGAATGTCTAGCTGTTTGGTATGTTCCTCAATGGTTATGAACAGCTCGGCCAGTTCAGTGTCTTGAACTTTAGCAGATTCACCAGCTTGTATGGATGCAGATACCAGATTCAGTTGACCAGTCAGAGCACCTTGTGCTTGTTTTTCTGATGGCTCTCCTTCCCCCTTTTTGGTTGCATCAAAAAGTTGTCTGAGATTCTTCTCCCGGTTGTCGAACTGAGTAAGCATCTCCTTCTTGAGGTCCTCTACCTCCAATGATTGTATCTGAACAGATGAGGTAGATGGAGCAGGTCCAAGCATTTTTGAAACAACTTCTTCTAATGCTTTCTTGGCAATGGACACGGAGCCTTCAAAACGTTTTACTGCAACCTCAAAGCTCGAATCAGCCTGCATCAGGGATTCCTATGCTTCCTCAAGAAGTACTCTGACATCGGATAACATGGAAACTTCCAATCCCAGTTTTTGCATTATCAGCTCCACCCTCTGCATCTCTTTTTCAGCAACATCAGAGTGCATTTCCACCAGTTTTGCGGCAGTCTGATTCCTCTCAGATTCAACAAGCTGTTTTGTTCTCTCCTCCATCTGAGTCATCAGATTAGCTGCTAGGACGTTGAACTGAGATTCCACAGATGCCTTTACCCCATCTAGAATAGTCGTCGAAACTTGATCTAGGGTCTCAGGCGGAATTTCTACCATTGGTGCTGATGTTTGTGCCTCACCAGTTAGGGTCTCATCTGTTTCACCGTCAACTGGTTCATTGGTAGCTTGCTCAAACTCCTCCGGAAATCCCATTTTCTTATTTACCAACCAGGCAACATCATCATTTGTTGCCAACCCAGCAGCACTCGAAACTCCGGTCAGATTCTTCATCGTTAGTTCCAGGTCCACAAATTCTTCATTTCCCATTGCCTCTAGGACCATCAGGAAATATTCAATGTTCTGTAGTCTGATGTCTCTCCAGAACAAGATATCAATTACCTGTTGGCGAACACCTAGGTGATCTACCAAATAAGAATAGTGCCTGTTCAGGTAGTTGTCAACCCTTCTCTTCAAGAATTTAATCATCGGCTTCTCCTGCACAAGTGAATCTATGGTTCGAAGACCGTTCTGGTGTTGAAAGGGTTGTGGGAAACATAGACAAGCATGACCTTTTGTCTTGCTGAATGGATATCTGGAGTGGGTTCTCGGATTGGCTCAGGCTCTGGCTCTGGTTGAGTTGTCTCAGGTTGGATTATTTCTAGTTGAGGCTCAGGTTGGGGTTCTGCAGATGGAGTTTCTACAGGTGGGGTTGGCTCAGGTGTTTGCTATTCAGGTTTGAGTTGTCTGATGGATGAGGGTGAGAATGGTTTGGTGGGGTAGGGGATCGGGGTAAATGGGTAGGATTCTGGCCTTTAAATAGAGATCTCAGGTGAGCAGAGTCAGATGGCTCAGACTCATCCTGGGCCTCTTCCATTCTTTCTTCCTCTTCTCCTCTAACACCTTCATCTCCTCCCTCAGCAGCTGTAACAATTTCCAACTGACTGGTTCTCTCTTCTGCAACCAGTTCTCTCTCTTTGCTGACTGTGTGCTCTGAGCTTGCACCAGTCTCACAACCAACCTCTTTAGCTACCTACTCAGCAGGTTGCTCTCCGCCAGATTCCAGGATATCCACATCACTGTCTTCATCCTGAAGTCCTCCAGATGGCATCCCTTTCTTCTTCGGAAGCATAACAGTGAGCTTCCTTTACCTTTTCTCACTCGAATCTTCAGCTTTTTGGGTAGGCTTAGTTGCCATCTGCTTCCTCTTGCGAGGTTGACCATGTGCCTCAGATTACACAGATGAGGCTTGTGCCTTGTCTTTCTTCGTCTTGGGCACATAAGGTACAAGATCATCATCTCTTTAGCCTGATAAGTCTTCATCTTTTGATAGAAAAGCTTTAAACTTGGGCAGGTACTGCTTCCTTCCTTGTTCAGACCAGTTGTAATTTGGATGCTTATCAGACAAGATGAGAGAGACTTTGTGGATATTGCTGATCTTCTTAGATAGCACAACTTGATTCTTCTCGTCAATCATGAATTTGTCTGTCTCCTGCAGCAATCTGTGCTTGAACATTCCCAACCAGTTCATAACCTGTGCCTTTTCGATTATAGCAGTCATCACACTTTGCTTTTGTTGAGTCAAGGCATCAGGACTGAAGGCAATTCCCAAGATTACCTTTGAGACAATTTCAAAGAGTAATTTGTACTTCCTCCTTAGGTAGGGCTACTTCACATTGGTGATATGAGTGTTGTTGGCTGGCCTTAGAAGCACCTTTTGAAGGTACTCTTTATCGCTCATTCCAGCCGTGAACTCATCAGGCCGTTTCGTCCCGCTGGTAAACCAAAGATCCTTTGCAAATCATCATTGGACACTTCGATCCTCGTTCCTCCAACAAATGAGAAAAGTTCCTTGTTTGCTGTTTCCTTCAAGTTCCGAAGGAATTCCAGGGATTCAATGGTATAACAAAACTGTTCTAATCCACTGGCACGAAGGCAGTCTAAAATCTCCAGAGATTCTGGATCCGTGGTGATGGTGAAAATCACATACTTTTCGTCGATTACGTCTTTCATCATCGAGGCATAATCTCAAACTTTAGGGGTTGCTTTAGAAGTTGCCATTTCTGTAGAATACAAACAACACTTTAGATTAGGTTTTCAAAAACCATACAGTTTCAAGCAATGCGAATCACAACAATATTGTGAAGCAATTACACACATAATATCCCCAAATATGCATATTGTTCATAGTTGCAGAATATTGAAACATATATCAAATTAAATCAGTTTAAATCACAGACATATGAATAGTACAACATACATATACCCTATAACCCTAGCACCAATGCATATATGAACAGTAAAAATATAGAAGATAAATTACTAGAAAAGCGATTAGGAGTTTGAAAGAGAAGTTGAATCGCTTAGAGGTGTAGTTTGAAAGTTTTCTGGAAATTTCTTAAGTCTGAGAATTTGAAAGATAATAATGTAAAAGGTTTTTTAGACTAAGGGTTAGGGTTTAAATAGATGGGAGGGAAACATTTTGCACTAATTTTTGTGAATACTTGAGTATCCATGTTTTAAATCGAATGATCAAGATTGAGCGGTTGAAAAGTAAATAAATCATGCGGTTGAGGATAAAAAGTGGCAGACTTTTGGACTTAAAAACTAGCAATTAATGCATTTAATACAAAAATTCCACGTCCGCATTTAATGCTTGCAGACATGACGTCATAAAGTAATGCGTATGGTAAAAATGGATAAGTTCAGACAAATAAATAAAACAGATAACGAAACTCAGGTAAGTGAGATAAGATAAATGAAATCAGAAAACGTATCTGACTGATTGATATTGTAATCAACCAGTTACCACTTTATCGAGTCTGACTTGTCTGATTCCTGTTGATCTTATTTACTGAAGCCTAAACCTCAAAACTTTTCCCAACAATATTCCACCTTTCTGATCAGGTTTCTCCTGATCCTATCTGATCAGTTGAAGTTCCCCCTTCAACTGTTATTCCTTTTCTGATCAGTCCTTAATTGTCCTTTCTGGTCAGTTTCTTAACTAACTGGTCTTTGAAACTAGTCCACCAAAGAATTCAGGTGCACTTTCTCCTAAGTCCAAAAGCCCTAACTCAACTGATAGTTCTCTGGATCTGATTTCAGCTAGTGGCTTGGGTAAGATATCAGCTCTCTGCTTGTCAATATGAATCTTTTCCATTATGATATTCTTATTTTCCACATGATCTCTTATGAAATGACGTCTGACGTCCACATGCTTGCATCTTGTATGTAGAACTGGGTTCTGAGTGATTGCAATAACATTATTACTGTCACAGAATATGGGCACGTTCGTAGCTACAATGTTATAATCCCTCAGCTGCTGACTGAGCCAGAGCAGTTGGGAGCAACAGCTTCCTGCGGCCATGTATTCTGCTTCAGAAGTAGATGTGACAACAGATGTTTGTTTCTTCGAAAACCAAGAGATCAGTTTGCTACCTAAAAACTGACATGTTCCTGAGGTTGACTTTCTGTCTATTATGCAACCTCCATAATCAGAATCAGAATACCCACTAAGCTCTAGATTATCATCTGATGGGTAGAATAAACCGAGGTTTACTGTCCCCTTTAGATACTTAAGAATTCGCTTAGCTACTTCCAGGTGGCTTTGCATCAGATTAGCCTGAAATCTGACACATACACCTACTGCGAAGGTTATGTTTGGTCTGCTGGCAGTCAGTTATAGTAATGATCCAATGAGAGCCCTATATTCTTTCTGGTTAGTTTTCTGACCATTTTCATCTGGATCCATCTTAAATCCAGTCATCATAGGAATTTTGGCTACCTTACTGTTCTGAACTCCAAATTTAGCCAACAAATTCCTAGTATACTTTACCTGACAGATGAATATCCCTTTTGTACTTTGTTTGACTTGAAGTCCTAGAAAGTAATTCATCTGGCCCATCATGGACATCCCGAACTTCCCTTGCATCAGTTTGCTGAATCTATCACATAAGCTCTTGTTGGGAGATCCGAAGATGATATCATCCACATATATCTGAACCATCAGAATGTCTTCACCATCTTCTATTCTGAACAAGGTTCTGTCTATGACTCCTTTAGTGAATCCACTGTCTATCAAGAACTGGCATAGTGTATCATACCAAGCTCGAGGAGTCTGTTTCAGGCCATAAAGGGCTTTTCTTAAACGGTACACCTAGTTGCCTTTTTTAAAGCCAGAAGGTTGTTCGACATAAACTTCCTCCGCTAGTACCCCATTTAAGAATGCACTCTTTACATCCATCTGATACACAATAAACCCTCTGTGGGCAGCATATGCCAGAAACAGCCGAATTGCTTCCAGGCGAGCGACTGGTGCAATGGTCTCATCATAATCAATCCCTTCTGATTGTGAATACCCCTTCGCAACAAGTCTTGCCTTATTTCTGGTGATGACATTATTCTCATCCCACTTGTTCTTGAACACCCACTTGGTACCAATCACATCTTGATGAGTTGGCCTGTCTACAAGTTCCCAAACCTGATTCCTCTCGAACTGCTTTAGTTCTTCTTGCATGGCTAAAATCCAGCTGGCATCTTGTAGAGCTTCTTCTGTTGTAGTCGGTTCCTTCAAAGACAGTTAACAACAGTACATAGCACTTTCACCAATCTGATGTCTAGTTTGGACTCGGGCATTAGGATTGCCAATTATCTGGTCAGTTGGATGGTTTTTCAACCAAATCCTTCTTTTTTGATTTATATCAGTTTGGATATTGTCATCCTTATCTGATATTGAGTCACTAGATATTGGGAGTGGTACATTAATAGGATCCACTTGGCATGGACATGTCTCAGCTGATGTTGGAATCATCATAGGCTGATGTCTGTCCGCTGGAACAACAGGTGTTCCCCCTGAACCATATGGTTCAGTTATTACTGTCTCAGCTGTACCAGCTTCTTCATCGACAGCTGTTCGTACCTTAGGGTCTGACTTACCTGGTGAATCGTCAAGATCAAAGTTAGGAACATACACTGTAACGTGATCTGATTCCTTTTCTTTGATGCTTAATTGATCCAATTTCTGAGCATCAGGTACTGGTTAATCTGGTACAGCTTGTTCTGCAGCAGATTTCTCCTGTTCAGATGATGTCTCATCAAGGACCACATGAGGTGTCTCCTCCACAACTAGAGTTCGCCTGTTGAATACCCTGAAAGCTTTGCTGGTTGAGGAATATCCTAAGAATATGCCCTCATCTGACTTAGCTTCAAAGGTTTTCAACCGACTCTTCCCATTGTTGTGAATAAAACACTTGCACCCAAAAACATAGAAGTACGAAACACGAGATTTTCTGCCCTTCTACAGTTCATAGGGTGTTTTGAAGTGAATTTTAGTCAGAGAACATCTGTTCTGAGTGTGACATGCAGTGTTGATAGCTTCTGCCCAGAAACGGTTTGGAGTTGCATATTCAGCCAACATTGTGCGAGCAGCTTCTTTGAGTGTTCCGTTTCTCCGTTCTGCTACACCATTCTGTTGTGGTGTTCTGGCGGCTGATGCCTCATGATGTATACCAAAGTTAGTGCAAAAATCAGTTATAAAAGAGTTCAGAAACTCTGTACCTTTATTTGATCTGATTTTCACAATACTTACACCATTCTCATTCTGCAGTCTCTTAAGCAACTCAGGTATCTTTGTTGTAGTTTCATTCTTCTTATAAAAGAATACAACCCAGGTGAACTTGGAGTATTCATCTACAATCACCAGAGTGTATTTGCGTCTGCTGAAACTAAGTGGTGTAACTGGTCCGAATAAATCCATGTGGACCAGTTGCAATACTTTGCTGGATGGAGGTGAAGGTATCCCTTTGAATGAAGCCTTGACTTGCTTTCCCTTCTGACATGCGACACATTTCTGATCCTTAGAGAAAACTTCATTCGGGAGTCCCTCAACCAAGGACATCCTTGCTATCTTGTTAAGAGTCTTAAAGTTCAGATGACTCATCCTCTTGTGCCAGAGCCAACTACTGCTTTTGGAACTTTTAATAATCAGGAATGAATTTCTTGGACAACTGTCCCAATCTGAAGTGTAGATCGTTCCTTTCCTGGAACCAGTTAGCAAAATCTATTGAGTAGCTCGATTTCTAATAGTGCATTGATCAGTTGAGAACTCAATACTGAATCCGTAGTCGCAGAATTGTGAAACCGATAACAGGTTGTGCTTTAAACCATCGACATACGAGACTCTAGTAACCTGTACATCATCATTAACTAAGGTTCCGAATCCTCTAGTAAAACCAAAGTTATCGTCACCAAAGAGTACACGTGGGCCTTCTTGTTCTATGTATGAACTGAGGAGATGTTTGTTGCCAGTCATGTGCCTTGAGCATCCACTATCGATGTACCAGATAGTTGCTTGTACACCTCCCTTATTGGACAAACCCACGCGAACCTACAAACAAATCAGGCTTTAGGTACCCCAGTAGGATTGGGTCCTGAGGGGTTAGTGTTACCTTTCGGGATCCAGACAAACAGGACACTTCTATAATAATCATCAAGATCAGAAGGCCTAATTTATCTCCCATAAACATCTACATAATCATACATCTCTTCATGTGCATTCTGATCAGTATGGTTATGAGTGTGAGCCTTGGATGAATTAGAAGACTTGGGATTTTTCTTGTTAGTCTGTCTTCTTTTAATCCAGTGGGGCTCAGGTGCAGCTGTCCTGAATTTCTGGTTAAAGGGATAGGTACGACTGCTACTATCAAATGATTCATATCTTCTTTGCACAAATGGTTTTAGCAGTTTACCCTTAGCTTGCTTGTTAGGCAACTTAACCTGATTAGATTTCAGCTGGGACTGCCCTTGCGAGATGGTCCAGGCTGATACCTAGTCTGTTGATTAGGTTGAGTTCTCTTCAGAAGAACATGGTTCTTCTGTTGATTCCTCGACTACTACTTAATCAATTGGGGTCCATTTTTGTTCCCTTTCTGATTAGGCTTTGGCTTTACCTGATCAACTGGTTTCTTCCCCTTATCAGATGCAGATTTAGCATGATGTGTATCTTTACCAGAAACCTTCTTTGATTCACCTTTTGAGGATGAACCAATCGGGACATGTGAGGATCCAGAAGGGCCTTCAAACCCAATACCCTTCTTATCAGTTGGCTTGCGATAGTAGTTGTTCAAATTTTGAACAGTTTTAGATGAGTTTGTGAAAACTGCTACTTTCTTTCGCAAACTGTCCTCACTGATTTTTAGACTTTCATGCAGTCAGAAGAGTTCATCAAACTTAGCTTGTAGGACTTTGAGATTATCAACTTGTTGTAGGTTGAGAGCCTGCTGTTCTTTGATCAGTTTACCTTGATCAGAAGTACTGACTTTCAGAAACTCCAGATCTGTGGTCATCTCTCAACTGATCTCAGTTCAGCAGCTCTGCTTGCCTTTTTTTCCTTGACAAGCTGAATATTCTCAGCCTTTAGTTTATCGTTCTCAGCTTCCACTATTGTATAAGTGTCTACTGCATTAGAGAGATCATCATGCAATTGTTCATTATAGAGCTGCAGATCAATCTCTCCAGCAGGTGTGCTCAGCACAACAGGTGTGGAAACAGAAAACACAGAAGGTTTAGAAGTTACCTCAGTTTGATCAGCATCCTTGGCCATGAGAAAGATATCGTCATCAGATGAGAATATCAGATCGTCGAAATCATCAGTTGTTGCCATCATGCAGAAGTCCTCGACAGATGACTATCCAGAGTCATCTGATGAAAGGTAGGAGTCATCGATACCTGATGTATTAGCAACCATGGCTTTTCTGTCTCGATATCGTTGCTCTCTCATGTTCCGCTTATCTTCTCTTTGTTTGGGAGTCAGGTCAAGGCAATCTGCGCTGTAGTGACCTAGTTTCTGACAGTTCAAACAAGCTCCAGGTTCCACGAAATTTCTTCTCCCAGGTGAGTCTCTTCTCCTGTATGATCTGTCAGGAGACTTACCAGCTTACCTGTAATCAGAATTTCTTATACCTGATCTTTTCTCTCGTCAGTCATCATTTCGATCATCCCTTTTCTCTTCTCTGCGATCGTCTCTTTGATCATCTCTTCTGTCATCAGAACGATTTCTCTCTTGCGATCTGTCAGTTGATCTCCTATCTTTTCCTCTGCTTTATTTGTAGTCATGATAGAATTTTCGATACTTGCCTAGTTGAACATTGGATCGTTCAAGCTTTCTGGTCAGCAAAGCAATCTGTTCAGCCTGATTCATTATATTTCCTATTGGTTCAGTAGACCTCGAACTGCTGCTAGCTGCCTTGAATGCAACTGCTTTTGATGTGGCAGGTGTAGCTTCAGCAGGTGACTTGTCTTCTTCTTGACCTCTTTCAATTAGGTCGAATTCATGAGCTTTTAGACTCAGAAACGGGTTGCTCGGCTTCATCTTCGCAATATCTTGGCAATCTTTTATCACAATTACTTTCATGTCCCATTTCTTGGTCAGAGACCTCAAGATCTTGTAGTTGATGTCTTTATCAGACATTTCTCTTCCTAGTTCACGAAGCTTGTTAACTGACATGGTGATTCTTCCATCAAGCTGATTTATAGTTTCATCTGGTAGCATCTTGAGTTTCTCAAACTTCACCAGTTCATCTTGCAATCTGCTGTCCTTAATCAAATCATTTCCTTCACATATTTTAGCCAGAGTATCCCACATCTGCTTAGCAGTCTTAAGATATTTGATCTTCTCATGTGTTGTCTTGTCCACCGTCTTCATGATGATATGCCTAGCTACAATATCCAGATTAAACAGTTTCCTTTCTTTAGCACCCATCAGTGAAGGACTCTTTCTGATTCTAGCTCCAGTTGGATGTGCTGGATCACCTCCTTCAGCTGGGTTGTTGTGATAGATGATGATGGGCCCTTGTTCAAGAACTTCCATCATTCTGTTTCTTATCGCACCTAGACGGTTGCTCATGAGAATGGTCCAGTCGGCATACTAATCAATAGAGAACTTCGGCAGATCATGATACATCCCAGATGTGTTATCCATGCTGAATATGTGAGTTTAAAACAAATGAGTTTTAAAACAGGTTTTTCAAAGATCTGTTCAAGTGACCACAATGGTTCTTCCTCAAGAACCGATGATACTCAAAGCCAGTGGTCCGTAGAACCAATGCTCTGATACCACTTGTAGGTCCCGAACAGGTTTCAGTGAGGTGGAAGTCTAGAGGGGAGGGGTGAATAGACTTACAAAACTTTTCCGTGTGATTAGTTGTAATGGCAAGTTAACTGATATCGAGTGCGTGAGTGAATTAGTACAGACTAATATCCAACCTACTGATCGCTTGAGAGCAGATCAGTTTGGTGTCTATTAGTTTAACTGATTGTGCGGAAGCTAAGTTTTACCCGTGTAGAAAAACCAATTTTCTTAAATCAAATTCTAAGGTTTTCTTATCAGATGACAAAGTGCCAGATTGATCAGATCAGTTACTTGGTGCAAATCTGATCTTAACTTAGAATATGCATGTTCTCTTTCAACAGGTGTGTAATAAGTGTAAAGTAGGTAAATGCACACAAGATTTATAGTGGTTCGGACAACTTGTCCTACATCCACTCTTCCCTATAGCAGGGGCACCAACTTAACCAACTGGACTTAGATTAATGTGTTAGTCCAACACAATACAACAGATGTTTCAAGAGTTCTCACTCAACCAACCCCAGAAATCAGAACTAGAAACCCTAGTTTGAAATCTTGTTAAACAAAACTTAACCTAACACTTGGTTTAGGTATAATATTTGAGTTGTTCCAACTTGAAATCTATCCTAGTATTTGGGTAGCCTAAAGCTAAAGGATAAGATTTCTGTGCTAAGAACTGTGGGATGAACACTTAGAAAATATTCTTGATTTTGGTGTTTTTGCGAAAATTGCGTGTAGCTTGAGCTTGATAATAATTTCCGTAACCTTACTATGAAGGTTTGATCCCATATATATAGGCACAAAATTGATTTAGCCGTTGGAGATCAATTTGAATTTTGGTCTATTTTAGGTAGGTGTGCAGGTCTGATTTGACGCGCTCATAGACGACATGGCTAAATGCATGCTTGTTGTCCTTTATAGCCATTTGACTGTGATCCACCGAATCTCGCACTGTCAACTCTGTACATACGTGTCTTGCTCTCATTGGTTGACATGTACACTTATTCAGTGTTTCCTTTACCAACTTAGGTTGATGTTGGTCCCGATTTGAAAACCCATTAGTGTGGAAAATACCATGTAATGCATATAAAACAGGGGTGAGGGAATGGTGATTCCAATTTTTGCTTTTAAGAACAATGTGTGTTTTGCTTATAATCAAATGCATATGGCAAGTAAGAACATAAAGTAGTAAAGAACACACGATTTTATAGAGGTTCGAACAACTCGTCCTACATCCACTCTTCCCTATCACAAGGGGCACCAGCTTAACCAACTTAACCAACTGGACTTAGATTATTGTGTTAGTCCAACACATTACAGATGTTTAATGAGTTCTCACTCTCTCGGGACTTATCTCCCTCACGGGATTGCCTACCCTCCCTTTCGGGATTATTTAGATGTTTACCGAGTTCTCACTCAAACAGGACTTATCACCCTCACGGGATCGCCTACCCTCCCTTTCGGGATTGCTTAGATGTTTACCGAGTTCTCACTCACCTACAAACTTAACCTATCAAACTGATTTGGGTAAGGTTTGTTTGGTTTCCAACTAGGTTGAGATTTTCCCTTACATTTGTTTAGCCTCAATGCTAAGGATGGGAAAATCTCTCTAAGCTTAGGATATTACATTTGTGCTTAGATCTAGGGTAGAACACTTTTGAATATATGCATGCATTTCTTGTTCTGTGTTCTATGGTGGGAATGCTTGAGTATATGGCTCTTGGCTCTGTAGCATCTTTTTCCACATTCTCCACACGAATAATGAAGGAATAACTTGTATTTATAGTGTGGATTTGAATGTTACCGTTGGATGGAGTCACATTCAAATTCATACTATTCTGTAGCTTTTGCTGCTTTTCAGGCTGGTTGTCTTCCTCTCATTGGTCCACGTCAGCAGAATCTAACGGCTATATTCTTCGAGGATTGAGGGGGTTCTTCGAGTCTTCAAGATCCATTCGAGTCTCGGGATTCTTGATTCAATGAGACTTCTCTTCACGGACCTTGTATCGATCGGTATCTCGACACTCGGGCTAAGCGAAGTTCAAATTTCTTCGACTTCGACATATCATCGACCCTCGTGTCACTAGCTTTTCGAGCTAACCGATCATCGATGGCGTTCGATTCTCGATGAACATGACTTTGTAATGTACCGATATATATAGAATGTGATTATAATTTTTTGTATGATTTTCTGGATAAATGTACGAAGAACAAGAACAATATGAATAAGATAAGAAAGATGATGAGAGAATTATGAGAGAAAGATGAGAGAAGAGAGAGAAACAGGTGAAAAGTTAGAATATTTTTCTGCATAACCAAATTCTGCAACAAACCGTCCCTTAAATCAGAGAGTGGGGACCAAAGGGGCTTATCACAATTTTAGGGAAATAAAGATACTGAAAAATAATTAAATGAAATACTGGGCTGAACTGTAATTATTTTTGGGCCCATTTGTTGGCCAACTCTTCAGGCCCAATTCCCTTTAAGCACCACCTAAGGCTCGACGAAATCCCAGGTTCGAGACCGAGGCTCAAGAGAAAAGCCCTCGAGTCAGATGCACACCGAGGCTCAAGAAAAGCCCTCGGGGATGCAAACCCCACCGAGGATGAAAACCCCAGCTCGATTCAAAGGCCGAGGCTAGAGAAACTCCCTCGGGCTCGAAGATAAAACCCCTCAGATATCAACAAATCGTACTTTCCCTTTTTAATAACTTCAGAAAACCCTAACACCACTTCTTCCTCCTTAGTTGCAACATCAACTGGTGGTGTTAGATTAATGTCTATGACAGTACTCCTGGGGGCGGAGAATCCTTGTCCCCAAGGATAGAGCGTCGGGAAACAAGCGTGAAGGAAAACTGTATCTTCCACCGAGTGAATATCCCATTCTTCACAGACCCACAAAACACTAACCTGTGAATTTGTTTGCGATGTAGGAGGCGGATCTGTGATGGGAACGATAGCCACCGGAAAGATGTGGAACAGACCATTCAAGTCCACCAGAGGCAAGGTTGTAGAAGGTACAATTTTTTCACCTAATTTCTTTTTCAACAGAGAGACGTAAAAAACCGGGTGAATTTGGGAATTAGGAGGTAGATCTAGTTTGTAGGCTACCTGACCAATTTTCTCAAGCACTTGGTATGGACCAAAGTACTTTGAAGAAAGTTTGAGATTCCTTCGCAGATGTAGGAAATTTTGCCTAAAAGGTTGTAGCTTAAGATAGACAAAGTCACCCACTTCGAACGTGCGTTCCTGCCTATGTCTATCAGCAAACCCTTTCATCCTATCTTGAGCTTTGATGAGATTATCTCGAATCAACTCAGAAAACTGTTGACGTTGTTGAACCCAGACAGTAGCATCTAGATTGGTAGAGTCCAAATAGGATCCCATAGTCAGAGAAGGAGGAGGATATCCATACAAAGCTTGAAAGGGTGTTGTTTTCAAGCTTGTGTGGTAGTTGGTATTATACCAAAATTCAGCCAGGGGTAACCACTTGACTTAATTTCGCTAGGTGTATCTTGAACCATACACCTAAGATAGTGTTCTAAGCATTGGTTCAATCTCTCAGTTTGGCCATCAGATTGTGGAAGATAGGCTGAACTCATGGCTAGTTTAGTGCCCATGAGATGAAACAATTCTTTCCAAAAAGAACTTGTAAAGATTTTGTCCCTATCAGTTAGAATACTGATAGGTAGCCCATGCAACTTGTAAATCACATCCAAAAAACACTTAGCCACTGTTTGTGCAGTAAAAGGGTGAGAGAGAGCAATAAAATGTGAATATTTTGAGAACACCGTCCCCACAATTACCAAAATAACATCTTTTCCCCAAGACTTAGGAGCCATTCCACAAAATCCATTGATATATGAGTCCAAGCTTGAGAGGGAACATGTAAAGGTCAGTAGTAGTCGGGGTAAGGACCTTGATCGGGTTTGGCTCTTGCACACACATCACACCCTTGAATCCATTGAATAACATCACCCTTCATCTTAGGCCAATAGAAAACCCTCTTCAACCTCATATAGGTACCTAAGATGCCAGAATGGCCACCATAAGCAAAATGGTTCATCTCAGAAACAAATTAGTTTCCTGAAATCAGGAACATCTCCAATAACAACTCTGCCTTTATACCTCACCAACCCATTAACAACTGTAAACTGAGGATAACTAGAAGTGTCAATTGCCTTAGCAGCAATGACCTTAGTAATGAAATCATCTGATTTATAGGTAGATAAAACCTGATCAATCCACTTAGGTACAACAGTAGTAAGAGAAGTGCAAAGAACCTCAGTATCCAATCTTCTAGATAGAGCATCAGCTACATTGTTATCAGAACCTTTTCTGTACTGGATATCATAATCCAAACCCAAAAGCTTTGTGATTCACTTCTTTTGGAGAGGAGTCATGATCTTCTGATCCAATAGGTATCTTAGAGACTGTTGATTAGTCTTAATAATGAACTTGTGACCTTGTAGTTAATGTGTCCACTTTTGGACAGCCATTATGACAACCAAAAATTCTCTTTCATAGATGGATAGAGCCTGGCTTCTGGGACACAAAACCTTACTCATGAATGCCAAAGGCTTACCCTCTTGCATTAACACAGCTCCAATCCCTGTTCCACTTGCATCAGTTTCCACAACAAAAGGCTTAGTAAAGTCTGGTAGGGCAAGAACAGGGGCAGAAACCATAGCCTTCTTCAATTCAGAAAAAGCTAAATCAGCCTCTGAATTCCAATGAAATCCATCTTTCTTCAACAAGGTGGTGAGTGGTATGCTAATAAGGCCATAGCCCTTGATGAATTTTCTATAGTAGACAGTCAAACCCAAAAACCCCTTAACTGTTTGAGAGTTTTTGGAGTTGGCCAATTAACCATGCAAGCAATCTTTTCAGGATCTGTAGCCACACCCATATGAGAAATAATATGGCCTAGATATTCAATTTCAAGTTGGCCAAAATTACATTTACTCCTCTTTGCATACAGTTGATTAGCCCTTAGGATACCCAAAACAATAGATAGATGGTGTAAATGCTCTTCCCAAGTGGAGCTATAGACCAAAATATCATCAAAAAAAGACCAGAACAAATTTCCTTAGAAAATCATTGAAAATTTGATTAATCAACGACTGGAAAGTAGCAGGGGCATTGCAGAGCCCAAAAGGCATGACTAAGAACTCATAATGACTATTATGAGTTCTAAATGATGTTAAAAACCTGTGCTCTGGTTTCATTAAGATCTGGAAATAACCAGATCTTAAGTCAATCTTAGAAAAGAACCTTGCACCTTGTAATTCATCCAACAATTCCTCAATTATAGGAATGGGATAGTTGTGTTTGATTGTAAGATCATTTAAGTATCTATAATCAACACACATCCTCCAACTGTTGTCCTTTTACTTGACCAAAATGACTGGTGAAGCAAAAGGGCTCCTGCTATGCTGTATAGTACCAGAGTGTAACAACTCTTGCACTATCTTCTCAATTTCTTCCTTGTGGGAGTGAGAAGTCCTGTAGGGAAACTGTTGTTTAGGAACACTATCTGGTTTCAAGATGATTTGATGTTCAATACCCCATGATGGAGGTAATCCTGTAGGCTCTTAAAAAATGTCAGCATAATCATCTAAGATTGCAGATAATCTGGAATCCCCCTCCCCAGTAGGAGTAGCCAAGTAGACCACATAGAAATCTTGGACAACAGTAGGGTTGTCCAAATGTAACATTTGGAAAAGAGAGAACTCAGAAATGAGTTGGCAATTCTCAGTGGAAGTAAGTGCTTGTAGTTTAACCCTCTTGCCAAGTAATGACACTGTGATTGTCATGTGCTTGTAGTCCAATTCAATAGGGGTGCAAGATTTCAGCCAATCACCTCCCAAAATCAAATCACAACTTTCAGTATCCAATAATCTCAAAGGATATTGAAAATCATTGAATCGCATAGACCAACAAAAAGAATCCACCAGTTGTGAGCTGACCATCTTTTTCCCATTTGCCACCTTAACCAGAATAGGAGTGGTAGGGGAAAGGGGGCAGTTCAACTTTTTTGCAGTAACTGCCTTAATAAAGCTGATTGTGCTGCATGTATCAATCAATATATGAAGTGTATGACCCCCACAATCCCCAATAATCCTCATTGTAGTGACATCAGAAGTGCCTGACATAGCACTGTAGGTCATCTGAACCTCTTCCATAGGCACTGGCTCAGGATCAGCCTCTTGTGTGACCTCAGTAGGAACATAGTCAGAAGATTCATATGAAATGTCCCCATCCAAAATCATGTAAGTAACCTTTTGTTTACACTTATGGCCCCTTGTAAACTGCTCATCACAATTATAACACAACTCTTTCTCCCTTCTAGCAGCCATTTCAGTAGGAGTAAGGAGTTTAATGGGAGGTTTGAGAGAGTTTAAATGTGGTTTTTGTTGAGGTGGGATTGACTAATCAGATTTCTTCCAAAGAACAAAGTTAAGGTTAGGGTTAGGGTTTGAGTTAGAGCCCCTATAAGGAGGCTTGAACTTTCTAGTTAGAGTATCCATGGTATATTCCTGTTTCTTGCCCAGAATAATAGCTTGCTGTAAAAAACTGGGTGCAAACATATTTAGAGCAGATTGCAACTCAGGTATCAGCGCACTAAGAAGCTCTCCACAAAATAGTATTCAGAAAAATGATCACCCAATTTAAGAATTAAACTAGCTCTGAGTTCCTCAAATTTTTTCACATAATCCATATAAGACCCAGTTTGCTTGAGCTTATTAAACTCAGCAATAATAGAAATATCCCTTATCTCTTCAAATCTCACAGAAATTATCTCCACAAACTGATCCCAAGTAACATCAGTAGGTTTCAAAGCAAAATTCTGAAACCATGAGGCAGCTCTACCCTCAAAGTGAATAGAAGAAAGGTTTATCTTCTTAGGATCAGGAACATTAGGGATTAATTGAAAATAATTGTTGCATTTCAAAACCCAGCCCCTAGGGTTAGATCCATCAAATTTAGGGAACTCAACTTTAGGAATAGGGCTGTGAATGGAAATAGGAGTAGGATTGGGAATTAACTTTCCATTTGAAGAGTCAGAACCATGAAAGGCTGAGGGAGCCCCTGAAAAACCAAAACTAGGGCTTCCCAGAATAGAAGGGCCACTGCTAGGACCTTTTCCTCTATCAAAATTCTGAAACTGAAGCTGTAGGCTAGCCAAAACTGCAGTGACATTGTCAAACTTATCTCCCAACATGGAAAATTCTCCACTCATACCAGCAAACTTGTTATCAACCTCTGTAGAAAGAGTAGTTATAGCATCCTGCATTTCATCATCAGTAGCTTTCCATTTCAGGGATTCAGCAGTAAGAAGTTGCTCTAATTTCATTTGTGTCTCTTGCAGGGCTTTCAAACGGGTGTTTTCAGCCATGGTGATAAGAAGAAACCTGTCTCTGGATACCAAATGTAATGTACCGATATATATAGAATGTGATTATAATTTTTTGTATGATTTTCTGGATAAATGTACGAAGAACAAGGACAATATGAATAAGATAAGAAAGATGAACTTTAATTATTTCTGGGCCCATTTGTTGGCCAACTCTTCAGGCCCAATTCCCTTTAAACACCACCTGAGGCTCAGACGGAAATCCCACCTGAGGCTCAGTAGAAAAGCCCTCAGGTTCAGACGGAAACCCCACCTGAGGCTCAGTAGAAAAGCCCTCAGGCTCTGATGCAAACCCCACCTGAGGCTCAGTAGAAACTCCCTCAGGCTCAAATGCATACCCCACCTGAGGCTCAGTAGAAACTCCCTCAGGCTCAAATGCAAACCCCACCTGAGGCTCAGTAGAAACTCCCTCAGGCTCAGTATAAAACCCCTCAGATATTAACAAATCGTACTTTTCCTTTTTAATAACTTCAGAAAACCCTAACACCACTTCTTCCTCCTTAGTTACAACATCAACTGGTGGTGTCAGATTAATATCTATGACAGACTTCAGATTACTTCTTCAGGTGACTTGTCTTCAGTTGACTTGTCTTCTGATTTCTTCTCGCCTGATCTGATCAGCTCACCTGATCAGATCAGTATAGCATCAGGTCAGCATATCAATTTATCTGCATCAGATTAGCACATCAGGTTAGCATATCAGGTTAGTTGCATCAGGTTAGCTTATCTGATCTCGATCACGTCTGATCTCGATCAGTCTCATCTGCTCCTCTTCTGATCAGCAACCTCCTCTTCTGATCTGGTCATCTGGTCATCTGATCTGCTTATCTTTTCTGGTCATCTGATCAGGTCACTTCTGATTCTTCTGATCTCAGGTCCATCTGATCAGGTAACTTCTGATTCTTCTGATCAGCTGGCTTAGCTTTTCTTTTCTTCTGATTTTGTACAGTTCATCAGTTAACTTCGGAACTCATCTTACTCATCTGATCTCGATCAGTCTCGTCTGCAGCCTCGTCTGATCTCGATCATCTTCATCTGATTTCATGAGTTCCCCCTTAACTTGTTCTCTCGTTCCCCCTTAACTTGTTATCAGTAGATTAGCTTCAACAACACACAAGTTGATAATGTTTTGGCATAATTCATCAAAACTAAAATATCCCAACAATTTCCCCCTTTTTGATAATGACGCCAAAAAATTAAAATATATGCACTTTTACAGAAACGGGGTTTTTAAATAGATCAGTTTAGATGGTCACATTGAAATACACGCATATATCCAACAGCTCATTCGAATTTCTCCCTATAAATATGGATGAACCACCTTAATGTAAAGACACAAAAATTATACGAAAACACTCAAACATTCAAGAATTTCTGCGGGATTACTCAAGCAATATTCAAGTTTTATCTTATTGTTCATCCCACCAAGCTTAGAAGAAGTCTTCTCAATTCTAAGTTTTAAGGGTGGCATTTGTAAAATAAGTCTTCACCGTGTTGGAAATAAATCAAACCTCTTTCATTAAAAAGTTAGGAATTTATAAGAAGATCTAGAAGTTAGTTGTGAAAAGCTAGCTGATAGATTGTGATAGAGGGCTAGGACTCTGTAAACTCTAGCGAGCTGATCTTTCAAGATGATAATTTGTTCGATAGTGTTGCCTAACACTGTAAACTAAGATTTCTTGTGATCAAATAAGTTCCCCTGGTCATTGGGAAGAGTGGACATAGGAGGGTTTCTCCAAACCACTATTAATATTGTGTGCATTTACTGCTTTAACATACATGTCATTTTTTATCTTGCATTAAATCAACATACATAGCTCATCAGATCAGTTTGCAGACCAAGTTAGCTAATTCTTGTTAAATTCGAGTTTGTCTAAAAAGGTTTTCAAAATCACGAGTTAAGGCTCATACTTTCGCACATCAACTAATTTGAAAGGTATCCTACTGATCAGCTTTCGAGCAATCAGTAGGTTGCATATCAGATCACACTCTGCACCTACTTAGCCTTATTTGAGCGACTTTATGAGTCTGCTGTCAACACACTACGTTCATGAAAAGTTCAAAAAGTATATTCACCACTCCTCTCTAGACTTTTCCCTCACAATCATTCATTTAGGATCTAAAATAACAATAATCTTTCTCTTGTGCAATATTGTGTTGTGCATTTGTCCTTAAAAGTATAAAGAAGAAAATCTTCCAAGTCTAAAAAATCTCATGGTTCAAAAATTACTGAATGAGTCAAGTATATACACTTTTAACAATATTACATATTTGTACATATAGTATTACAATAAATTAACTAAAAAATAATATGACATGAACAAGAATATAATATTGCATGTCATACATTTTATTACTAGTTTGGGAAAACATGTAATATTTTTAAGGTAAACAAGTGATACTAACTTTGTAACCCGTGATTGTTTTTATACCCGCGATAGTTTTTTTTCTATGTTAGAGGATATTACACTGTGTAATATTAATACTATTACATAAAATATTTTTCATCAAATTTATAAACTACGTAATATATTAAGAGTTTAGTCCAATTAATTTTCGCCATTGGGTAGTAAATTAGGTAGCCCATTACTAACTCTAGGCTCGCTGCTATATAAGTATTGTTCCTCTTCGGTGAATTAAACCGAAGGAAAGGGTGATATGTATATATACATTTCAAGATTTCTCCCGACAATGTGAGTGAAAGTTTGATTTGCCCTCATGAGGCCTATCAAAAAATCTATCGATGTTACACTTCCTCATAAATGCTTCTTCTTTCTAGAAAATTCATCACTGCAAAGAGCATGAATTGGTAGGGGAAGGAGCCTTTGAGACGACTGATGTAGATAAAGAAGAAGCCCCAAAGGGCGTGGTGGGATCGAAAGGTCTTCTTGCAGCGGCGGTGGGGTATATAGTCGCGACGCTATTAGAAAAAACATTTTGCTTATGAGATGCATTTATAATTTTATTTTATTTTCGGAAAGATTTGTTTCAATATTTTAATAAGGTCAAAACTCATTTGTTTCAAGGGTTCTTGTGTGTTGGGAGATGAATTTAAATAAAAGAGGATTTTGATTAGATCCCAAAACCCTTGAGTATGACATGTTCAGAATATTCTTGATAGTTGAGTCAGGATTCAGTTTTAGAATGTTCAGGATGTTATCTGCACCGTGTATAGTCAGCAGATATAGATCAGGATAGACTCTGAAGACTCAGTAAGTTTCTGAAGAAACTGAAGTTTCAGTATAAAACTGAAATTTCTGAAGACTCAGTATGAAACTGAGAATCTAAAGACTCAAGATTTAAACCGAGAATCAAGACTCAAGATGAAATCGAGAATCAAGACTCAAGATGAAATCGAGAATCAAGACTCAAGCAGAAACCGAGAAATCAAGACTCAAAGATATCAATCAAGATATCCGTGAAGACTCGTAAGACATCAAGACTCGTAAGATCAAGATATCAAGATCAAGATCGAAGACAAAGGATACTGAAGGCACAATAATTATCAAGACTCAAGAATGTATCAATGCTCAAAGATAACCTGAATATTCCGAGGTAAAGAAACTGAGGAATATAGCCATTGGAATCCAGCTGACGTGGACCAATGAGAGGAAGACAACCAGCCTGAAAAAGCTGCAGAACTTACAAAGAATAGTATGGATTTGAATGTGATTCTCTCCAACGGTAACATTCAAATCCACACTATAAATACAAGTTCTTCCTTCATTATTACGTGTGGAAGTGCGGAGAAGATAGCAAACGATGCTACAGAGCTAAGAAAACATATACTCAAGCTTTCCCACCATAGAACACAAGTCTGTAGATATACAAATATATCCAAAGAGTGTTCTAGAACCCAATCTAAGCAACCCATGATGTATCCTACGCTTAGAGAGATTTTCCCAATCTTAGCATTGAGGCTAAACAAATGTAAGGGAAAATCTCACCATAGTTGGAGACAACACCAAACCCAAACCCCATTCTCGTAAGAGATAACTAGTGGTGAAGTGAGGTAGTTGTTAGGCAATCCCGAGTGAGGGTGATAAGTCCCGTTGGAGTGTGAACTCGTTAAACATCTAGAGGCGAGCCCGAGAGGGTGATAAGTCCAGTGTGAGTTAGTAAACTACAGAGGTAGTCAGAAAGCTCAAAGTAGAAAGGTTAGTAAACTACAGAGATAGTCAGAAAGCCTTAGGAAGTGTTTGATGGAATTTCCCTAGGAACAGGGAGAGTGGACGTAAGAGCTTGAGTCTCCGAACCACTATACTTTGTTGTGTTCTTTACTGCTTTATGTTCTTATCTTGTCATATGCATTCGATCATAAGCAAAACACAACACATGAGCTTAAAAAGAGAAAAATCTGGAATCACCATTCCTTCACCCCTGTTTCTATATGCATTTCATGATTATTCCGCATTTCATGGGTTTTCCACCGGGGCCTATCATTGTGGATTATATTTTTTCTCTGGAAACGATTCTTTAGAGATTAGTTCATTCTCCTAATTGTTGCAGAAATCAATTGTATTCTTGAAATGATTGTGAGATATTTTTTTAGGACAAAGTCTAGTATGAAAATTTTCATACATGAAAAAACTTTAATTTATAATCAAATTTTGTAATTGGTAAAGATAAGATAAAAGTGAGTGGTTCATGGTTCACTCGGCCCAAGTGATTCATGGTTCACCCGGCCCGAATAGATCATAATTTAGGGTTCATTATTTAGTGTTTAGGGTGTAGATGGTTGATTTAGGACAATTTTATAGATTTTCATACATGAAAATTTTCACACTAGACTTACTCTTTTTTTAGATATTAAGTATTTCTCTTCATTTGTTTAGTTTTTTAGTTCTCGGTCGGTCTCAGTTCAATTCATGGTATTTGTTTCTTCTTTTCTGTCGTGACTTATTTTGATTAGTTTCAATTTTTTTAATTTTGATTGCTTAATAGATGAGTTTCTTATGATTTCAAAAGGATTTGGCTCGGATATTTTGTTGGGTTTCCCATTATACCAAAATAGATTAAATCGGAGATTTTGATGGACTTTTATTGTATTAATGTGTTAATTTGGAAGTGGTATATTGATTTTTATCAGTTCTTGTAATTGAGTTATTTCTTTCTCTCCACTACGAAATTATTTCATTTTTTGTTTTTGAAAAAATGGTAATGTTGTATCTTCACAAAACATCATGTGTGTTTATTGGTATATCCCATTTTTTAAAAGATAAACTGCCACAAACATTCAATTATATTATATCTCATACCTTTATCACATAAATTTTTTCACATTAGTATTTGTGAATATCTCATTTAGGCTACCAAACTGGGCCTAAACCTAATTAATAACTTAGTCTGTGTCAATAGCCCCCTTAATTACTCATATTCGTTGCAATCCTTTTTGGAGTCCTTTTTATTTAAGTAATTTTTCTAATTTTTACAAGTTAAATCTCATGGCAATTATAGTTATATATGTTGTTTTTGCAAATAAAATCAAGCTCAGGATACTCATATTATATTAATTTACTGAAATTCATTGAAAAAAAATTGTGTATTAAATAGAGGAATTCATTTTTATTTCCATTTCTGTATAAAGTATTAGGCAAAAAATCCATAATTCTAAATTATTTTTATTTTATCATTCTTATGTTATTATTACGTATATAATATGGCATCATCAATATACCTTTGGTGTATATAAAAAATGTTTTAAAAATTAATTAAAATTTTCCATTAGTGTAGAAAATATATCTATAAATTGTTATGTTGATAGAGCAACCTCACCAATTCAACAGAACTTTTTGGCTAACATGGATGAAAATAATGAATTGCATGTGCCTCTTGAGCCTTGTGTTGCATGCAGACACATGCGCAAGCCGTGCGATGAAACTTGTATTCTTGCTCCATACTTTCCACCTGAAAAGGGTGAAGATTTCCTCATAATCCATAGGGTATACGGGATTAAGAATGCCTTGAATATTATATCATCCGTTGAGAAAAATAAGAGGGATACAACTGTCAAGACCCTTATTGAAGAGGCTAAAATGAGGTTGGACAATCCAGTGCAAGGATGTCTTGCTGTGGAGAGGGTTCTTAGAGCTAATATTGATAAAGTGACCAAAGAGCTTGATGAGGTCAAGGAACAACTTCAGATTCTCTCACTGCAAAAGGATAAGAATATAAAATAAAATTGAATATCAAAGTTAATTAAACATCAAGTCTCTAGTTTGATATTTAATTATACTTTTATTTTAATTTATTTCTTACTAGTCCTTTATTTTAATGTTTTATTGGTGACGATGAATAATTATTGAACAATTAAATAAAAAATTCAAGTTAAATGTTCTTCAAGCATATTCTTAGAAATTTTTATATGCTCTATTTTCATTATTAACTTGGTATATACCCTTTGTGAATCAATTAAATTTCCACATTTTTTTAATTATTGTGTTCTACTTTTTGAGGTCATGAGAAAGAGATAATACCACATCAAATGAGAATATGGATCATCTCCTATGTGGGAAAAGTAATTTTGAAAAATAATATTAGTTAGGAAAAATTGATTGGACTTCTGGAAAATAAATATTTATTACCTCATGTTATACATTAAATAAATTTAATTTTTCAAATCAAAGTGGAATAATATCTCTAATGATTGCAGATTGCATTTCATCTTACTTGATGCAAGGAGTAGCTCGCTCCATAAGTTTTTAACTTCTCTTTACTTTCCATTCAAGTGAATAACGCTTCGTCCTTAAGCATGTTTGGTCTAAATTGTTGATCGAGGTTGGCATATATCTTCAAAAACATCCATCTAGAGCTGGTTCCTTAAGATTCTTATTTCCTTCACGAGTTTCCTTTGATCCATGCTTCCTATTTATGTTTCTGAGGTGTTCAAAGTCATCTCTCTAATTTTGAAGGGCTAGTGCCGCCTTAGTTGCTTCTTGTTGCTTCTTTTGCAACAATTTCGGCTTCCTCCAATAGTTTTTTGGTCCTTGTGGGTTTCACTACAAAAAAAATTTAGTTATTAGCGAGGGCTTGTATCTAAGGCAAGAAAATTCATTGCTATTAGCGATGAACTTGCGACGAAACAAGCAAATTATCGCTATTAGCGACGGAAAAATGAGGGCCTCTAAGTAACGAAGAATCTTAATAACATAACGTTTGTTAGATTTAGTGACAGTCAAAATTATTAAATTCAAAATAGCAACGGATATTTCCGTTGCAAATCAGTAGGTGAAATTGTTCACCTTAACTGGCAAAAATTAATTAGCCATGGAAAATTAGGGATCAAAGTGGTCATCGCTAATGTCAATATGCAATGTTGTTTCGTCTTTTAGGACTCCATTTAGCGATAAATTTATTTTTATCTATAAATCCATCACTAAACTAAAACTAAATTCAGGCATAACCTTCTTCTTCCCCCATTTCCCACGTTTCTCACCCAAAACACATACCCCTCTCGTCTCAATGGATAAAAATTGATTCTGAAGTTTTTTTCTTAAGTGCTTGTTGCTATCAGAGTTCGTCTATATTCATATTACACAAGTTCACCATACGTTTCTCAATGGGATTCCTATTTAATTAAATCTAATTTAATTAACCAGTAATAATAATTAATTCCAAATTAATATTATTAATTAATTCTCCATAAATTAAATATTAAAACCAGTTTAATACTTAATCAACAAACTATAATCCATAAAAGGGAATTACTTGTTGTGTGACCCATAAGCCCTCATATATCGAGCGATTAGTTAAACTAACGGTCATAATTGAACTCTATACAATAAATGAGACATTCTCAATATATGAGGTACGTTGCGAGAAACGTGCAACTACCGGTAACTTTAATATGGGATATTGTGAAATCTTCCTTTCATTCACGAATACTCGATTAGTCTTGAACATGATGAAGTGTTTATTCAAATAACTTAATTATATTATCTCTAATCAGTAATTGATCACTTATGTCACACTTGGCCACAAAGTCCAAGTTGACGTACATTGACCAATGACTTTGATCCAATTATGATTAGAAGATGAGTATTCTCTCTAAATCCACTTTGAGGAATGAATCCTATTCTTGGCTCAACTACCACGCACATGCACTTCATGATGAACCCAATCCAAGTCATATCTACCCATGGAAGGGTGCAAGTGTCGGTCTTGGTCAAAGTTCATCACTCCACACATGTCATGCGTATTGACCTTAAGTCAAAGGAGTATCACATCGCTCCCACTAACCGAGATACCCGTAGAAATATATAGTGGAACTACATCAAATGGTTTCTCGGATGGGTATACCAATACCCTCTAAGGTATCTGTGCATCCATCATGAGTGTGATCTCGTAGTAAGTGAGATCTTACTACACTCTCTATTAGTGTGATGCAGATTGCACATCAATCTCAATTGCATCATCAATATCCTATTCTTGATGATCCTTGATCGGGGTTATTTGAGAATCATGCTTAAGTCATCTGAGTTCTCAATATCTCAATGACAACAGTGATTCCTAGAACACAAGTAAGAACAAATGCAAACAATCAAACATAATATTCAAACAAGTGTAACGACATACATTTAATATTAAATAAACAATAATATTAAACCAATACTGAATATTATCTTAGCATTATGTCCTTACAAAGGATTGTCTATAGGACACTAACACTAACAATCTCCCACTTGAACTAGAGCCAATCACCTACATGTCTAACCCCTAGACCATTGAAATGTCTAGTGTGTACATGAATACTTAAAGCCTTGGTGAATGGGTCAGCCAAATTATCTCTCCTCAAGCAATTATCTCTCGTATCAAGTGATAACGCCTCGGTACATGTTTGTTTATGTTATTGAATATCGGTTCCTTAGCTTGCGCAACCACACAAGTGTTGTCACAATACAACTTTATTGGACTGCTGGCACTCTGAACTACCCCTAGTTCATTTAAGAACTGTTTTATCCAGACAACCTCTTTGGCAGCTTCTATCGCAGCAATGTATCAACTTCGGTTGTTGAGTCTACGGTAGTCTCTAGTTTGAAACTATTCCAACTAACCACCCCACCATTGAGAACAAAAATATAACCTGACTGTGATTTGTAATCATCACAGTCGGATTGGAAACTTACGTCAGCATTTGCAGTTGCAACTAGCTCTGACTTTCCTCCGTAGACAAGAAAGCAATCTTTAGTACGTCTGAGGTACTTCGAATCTTCTTGACAACAATCCAGTGAGGTTCACCCGGATCTGTTGGTATCAACCAGTGGTGCTGATAGTGAAGGCAACATCTGGCCTAGTGCTAGTCATGGCATACATGATAGAGCCAATTGCAAATGCATATGATACATCCTTCATGCGCTGGATATCAACGTATGTGGAAGGACAATCCTTCTAAGACAACTTTATCCCATGACATGCCGGTAGAGAACCTCTCTTAGAGTTCTCCATCGCAAATCACTTCAACACTTTATCTACGTAGGTGGACTGTGACAGCCCCAACATCTTCTTGGATCTATCCCTGTGGATCTTGGTCCCTAAGATGTAGCAGGCTTCACCAAGATCCTTCATCATGAAGGTCTTTGATAACCAATCTTTCACCGACTGCATAAGTGGGATATAATCAATATGTCATCGACATATACTACTATGAAAACAATATTATTCCCACTGCGTTTACGATAAACGCATGGATCTTCCAGATTTTTGAAGAAGTCAAAATATTTGGCATCCTCATCAAAACGGATATTCCAACTCCTAGAAGTTTGCTTCAATCCATAAATAAATCGTTTAAGCTTGCACACTAGATTAGATTTTGGCTTTGACACAAAACCTTCTGGTTGAGTCATAAACACTTCCTTATCAATGTTGCTATTGAGGAAAGCTATTTTGACGTCCAATTTCCAAATCTCATAATCATGGTGTGTTGCTACCGCAAGTAAAATTCTAATGTACTTGATCTTAGCAACTAGTGAGAAAGTCTCGTCATAGTCAATACCTTCGCGTTGACTATAACCTTTCTCCACCAACCTAGCCTTGTAGGTTTGTACCTTGCCATTTGCATTAGTCTTACGTTTATAGACCCATTTCCAACCTATGGGTTTGACCCCCTTTGGCAGTTCAACCATGTCCCAGACTTGATTGGTGTACATCGAGTCTATTTTGGATTTTATGGCTTCATGCCACTTCTCTGAGTTAATATCTAATGCGTAAGTTCTAGGGTCGTCTTTATCCGGGATCTCCACATCATCATGTTCCTCTACGAGGAAACTATAATATCAAGTGGGTGGATTACGAATTGTAGTGGACTTACAGAGCTGTGGTTGTGCAGGTTATACATTCTGATCGTGAAAATTTTGTGGTGCATCGATTTCACCAATGCCCGGAGAGGCCTCAAGAGCTAAACTTTCTAATGCCTCTTGGGCGGGAGTTTGAACTATGTTGTTTTGATTCAGCCTACTTGGAGTTTGTTACGAAGGCAATGCAACTCCAATCACGCTCCCACTGGCTGAAATAGGATCACTAAGTGATAAACTTCTGCCATGAGAGCTGCTGAATTCTCCCACTGATTCCTTGTCATGTTTCTTTGACAAGTTATCAGTCTCTTGGTTAGTTTGTGGTTCTTAAATTTATTCAAGTTCTATCATCTTACGACCTTTTTCCTTAAAGACATAGTCTTCTTCGAGGAACCTAGCCTGCCTAGAAACAACCACTGTTTGTTTCTCAGGTAGATAGAAGTTATATCCTTTAGTTTCCTTAGTATATCCCACAAATTAACCTTTTTCACCTTTTGATTCCAACTTGTCAGTGAGCATTTTCTTCAGAAACGCGGGGTAACCCCACGTTCTTATGTGTGAGAAAGTTGGCTTCTAGCTCGTATGACGTATGCTCAACCGATTTGGATGGAATCATATTCAGAATGTAGATTGAGATTTGGAACACGTTTCCCCACAAGAATATTGGAAGAGAGAAAAAGTTCATCATGGACCTTACCATGTTTAACAGGGTTTGGTCTCCATTCATTTGGGGTGTTCCGAGCGGAGTCCATTGTGATTGGATTCCATGTAACTTCAAGAATCAGTGAACTCATGGCTAAGGTATTCTCCTTCTCGATCTGATCGAAGAGTCTTAATACTCTTACCAAGATGTTTCTCTACTTCAGCTTTATATTCTTTGAATTTCTCAAAGGATTAGGATTTGTGTTTCATAAGATAAACATATCCATACCTTGAGAAGTCATCAGTAAAAGTGATGAAGTAGCCGAAGTGACCCCTAGCTAGAGTGGGCAATGGTCCACATACATCACTGTGGATCAACTCTAGAACTTCTTTGGCACGAACCCTTTTCCTAGAAAAGGGTTTATTGATCATTTTGCCCTTGAGACAAGATTCACAATTTCCATAAGACTCAATAATCAAATTGGGTTAAGTAGTCCAACTTTCTTAACCTTGCGATTCTATTCTCATTTGCATGATCAAGTCTACAATGCCACAAGTAAGTCGGGTTTTCATGATTACTAAGTTTGAGTATTTTATTTTGTATATTAAGAACATTATAACCACAACGCAACAAGTATAAACCATTCGATAAAGGAGCATTTTCATACATAAAACCATTAAGCGAAAAATAACAATTATTATTAGTAAAATGGAAGGAAAACCCTTCAATGTCTAAAATAGGAATGAAAATAATATTGCGAGTAATAGATGGAACAAAATAACCTATTATTCAGTTCAAGTCTAAAATCAGAGGGTAAATTTAAAACATAAACGCCAAAACGTTCAGCAACAACTCTTGCTCCATTACCAACGTGTAAGGCAACTTCACCCAGCTTAACTGCCCTGCTATCCTTGAGACCCTGCACATTCGTACAAATGTGTGAGCTACAACCGGTATCTAATTCCCAACAGTTAGTATCATTTGTGGACATGTTTATCTCAATAACAAACATACATATTCCAGTGGCTGAGACACCTTGTGTCTTCTTTTCAGCTGCTAGAACCTTGAGTCCTTCTTCCAATGCCACATCTGCTTGCAGTGGAGGCATACATCCTTGTCAACCCTCTCCTTTTTTGTATTCCACCTTTGGACTTGAGGAAGTTGGGCTTAGAGTCCTTCTTTACCTTGCACCTTCACTTCTTCTTTCCTTTCGGAGTAGAAGAAGTAGAGGCACTCACCATGAGCACGAACATTTCCTTAGAAGTGGAAGACTCAAAAGTCTTGAGCATGTTAAGAAGTTCGGGCATGGTTGATTCCGTCTTATTGATGTTAAAGTTTACTACGAAACTTGAATATGAATGGGGAAGCGACTGAAGTATGATGTAAACAACAACGTTGGTCTTGAGCTCAATGCCCAGACGACCAAGTTTCTCGATTAGCCCAATCATGTTCAAAACATGAGGGGAGACCTTCCCTTCTCCAGCTATCCGGCATCTGAATATATCTCTCATCACTTCATAAATCTCGGAACGAGATTCAGAATCAAAGAGATCCTTCAGATGCTTGAGCATCTCGAAGGGGAACATCTTCTCATGTTGCCTTTGCAACTCGGGAGTCATGCCGAACAACATAACACACTGAGCCTGGGAAGCATCCTTTTGATGCTTCTTCTGAGCTGCAGCGTCAAATGCTTCAGCCTCTTCAGTACCAGCCTCAGGGGTAGCAGGGATTGGCATGTCCAACACGTACTCAATCTTTTCTTGTCTTAGCACCAAACGCATGTTTCGGTGCCAGTCAAGAAAATTTAGCCCAACCAATTTGTTCGTTTCTAAAACGCTTCTCAGTGATAAGTTATTCATTTCAACAAGCCTAGAGAAATAAAATAAAATGGGAATTAAAACACATAATTCCTATGATCAATATTCAGCAATCAAAATAAACATGGTCTTTTAGATTTATTTTGTCTCCATTATTTTCACATACTTAACAACCTCATCGGAAAAGTATGAATTTATATAAAATACAAATTGTAATGGACTAGGATCCACATTACTACTATCATAACCCCAACGAGGGCTGACTATTATGATAGCATAACTGGTAGGTCTCCAAACCAATTGCCAAAATGCAACTCCTAGTTTATCGAACCTAGTTCGATTGATGTCCCTTAACTTTTGTTCCCTGCGAGGGCAAGCGAAACAAAATTAAGTTGGTTTACAACCATCAAACGGCGACATTACATGTCTCTATAAAAGTCCCGTTAGATGTAGATCCGAGCAAAAGATGAGGGCCTTAAATACTCATTGGAACAAAATCTCTGGTTTACTTTTATCTTTGATGGAAGACATCTTCTCAATTTAATGAAAAACCATATTTTAGTGAGGATCATTTTAAAGGCGGGGTATTAATTTCTTAATCGAGATTCATCATTCTAATCTACATCACATTTGAGCAATTATTGGGCGCCGCCTACCCAAACATGATATTACACGGACTAACATTTATATGGGTGTCGTCTACCCAAACAGTTAATACGGTCTGACAAATATTGGATGCCACCTACCCAAACAGTTATGATGTGGACTATAAAGCTTTAACTAATTCAGTGGACAAATTAACATAAGTGAGAATCAATAACCCTTTTAAACATTAAGACTTTGTTTTTAATCGTTATCAATATTTATTAATCCAATTAATTATTTTAATTGAAAGTCCAACTTTTAATTTCCTTTTCAAATAAGTTCATTAGTTTAAAAGGAATTTTAATTGTTTGTGTAGGGCTCATGTGCAATTATTCAAATTTGCACGGAGGGGCCCGTTTGAAATCCAATTTGTAAAACAACCCCTTAATCATCATTGCGCGGAAACCATCCGTCAATTGGGACAATTGATACCAACTACTCATCAAAGATTTTTCAGATTCAATCTTCAAGAGTGTCCAACAATCTGCACAAATTCCAGAAAAATAAACAACAAAGCGAACACGATTACGTAGACGCAACAAAAACAAAAAGGGGGTCGACAAGATATCGTCGAAGTCGCCTTCGCCGCTAAGCGATCGCGGGCAACTCAATGCTATAGCCGGTTCGATCAAAATTTTGGAGGGCTCGCAAAACCATGAACCAGAAACCATAAGCCAGTGACCAAAACTAGAAACCAGAATCAGAAACCAGAATCAGAAACCAGAACTAAAACCAAAAACGGGAGAATCGCAATCACACGGTGGCGTCGCGTTGCCATCCTCGTCGAACAAAGGAGACATGCAATCAAGCGGTACGCACGCGGACGGCGGTGACAAAGGCAAGATGAAAACATCCTCGTTTCGTCATGAATCACGTCACATCAGAGATGGCGCCTCCACATTAAACGAAGGCGACACCCAAGTCAACGAGATCAACGAGAAAACAAATAGGAGATAAACCGACTCCGTCGTTGGTCTAACCCACTGTAATTCAATCCGTCACTGCATCGTTATGGCTTCACGAGTTGCGGCGTTATGCCACTAACTCAAGTGGCGCCGTCGATGACTGAGGCTGAGTCGAAATCGAGATGAAAGGCGAGGGATTGCAGCGGTGACAGGGTTTTAGAAGAAACCCTATACTTGGGATCAGTGAAGAAGACAAGTACCGAAGACCAAACAAAAACAATGGGGAAAACTCAATAAACAAAGCAATGTGCGGTTGTCTTTTCAAAAAGCAACCATATGGTTTTTAATAAAAAAATTGATTAAAAACCAACTATGCAATTAAATAAAAAGCCTGAGCTCTGATACCACTATTGGAATATACTAGCACGTAAACACGTAATACATGTGCAGCGAAAATTAATAGTTCACAAACAACGAACAGTTAATTGCATAAACGAGTACGAATAAACACAACAAAGAATCTTACATTAATTCATATGCAGTTTCCTCTACTACGGTATCCATGTAATCCCCTCGTACGAACTTGCACAGATTTGCCAGCATTGAATCTGAGACGGAATTTGCTAGGAAAATTCATACTCTAGATTTTATGGAGAAATTAGGTTTTCTTGAAGTGATTAATGAATCCCGAGATGTCCTATATATAGGGGAAGCCCAGCTTAAAGATTAAGCAATCTTTATTAGGAAGATATTTCCTAATCTTGCAAATAATATCTCTCAGATATGATTTCCCTAAATATATTTTCCTGCAATAATATTCCATATATTATTTTGGGATTCCTATTTTATTAAATTTAATTAATTAAACAGTAATAATAATTAATTCCAAATTAATATTATTAATTAATTCTCCGTAAATTAAATATTAAATCCAGTTTAATACTTAATCAACCAATTATAATCCGTAAAAGGGAATTACTTGTTGTGTGACCCATAGGCACTCATATATCAAGCGATTAGTCAAACTAACGGTCTTAATTGAACCCTAGACAATAAATTAGACATTCTCAATATATGAGGTACGTTGCGAGAAACGTGGAACTACTTGTAACTATAATATGGGCTATGCTATATCTTTCTTTCATTCATGAATACTCGATTAATCTTGAACATGATGAAGTGTCTATTCAAGTAACTTAATCATATTATCTCTAATCACTAATTGATCACTTATGTCACACTTGGCCACAAAGTCCAAGTTGACGTGCATTGGCTAATTACTTTGATCCAATTATGATGAGAAGATGAGTATTCTCTCTAAATCCACTTTGAGGAATGAATCGTAATCTTGGCTCAACTACCACGCACATGCATTTCGTGATGAACCCAATCCAAGCCATATCTACCCATGGAAGGGTGCAAGCGTCGGTCATGGTCAAGCGTATTGACCTCAAGTCAAAGGAGTATCACATCGCTCCCACTAACCGAGACACCCATAGACATATATAGTGGAATTACATCAAACGGTTTCTCGGATGGGTATACCAATACCCTCTAAGGTATTTGTGCATCCATCAAGAGATACCTAGTATCTCGTAGTAAGTTAGATCTTCCTACACTCTCTAAGAGTATGATGCAGATCGCCTACCAATCTCAATTGCATCATCAATATCCCATTCTTGATGATCCTTGATCGGGGTTATTTGAGAATCATATTTAAGTCATCTGAGTTCTCACAATCTCAATGACAGCAGTGATTCATGGGAACACAGGTAAGAACAAATGCAAACAATCAAACATAATATTCAAACAAGTGTAACTCCATACATTTAATATTAAATAAACAATAATATTAACCAATACTGAATATTATCTTAGCACTATTGTTGGGATATTTTAGTTTTGATGAATTATGCCAAAATATTATCAACTTGTGTTATTTAAGTTAATCTACAGGTAACAAGTTGAGGGGAACTGATCAAGATAAGACGAGACTGATGATTTCCGGACTAGATCAGAAAACAGGCAGAAACTGATCTGCCGTGCAGAAACTGAACTGATGTGCAGTATTTGAACTGCTGTGCAGTATCTGATCTGTTGTGCAGTATTTGAACTCGCTGTCTTGAGAATCAGATCATTATGCGAAGATCTGAACTATTGTCAAAGATCGATAAATTTTGTCTTTGTGCAAATCAAATCAAATCGGTTGTCTTTGTCTTGAATCGATCTGTTGGGAAATATGTAATTTAGTTTTGATGGAAGTTCCAAAACAGGTTGTAATAGGACCAATGTCGGGCAAAAATTATTTAAATTTAATTGATGACTTAGAATCGAGAATAAGATGACCATTTTGAAATGTATAGATAGGCGATGTAAAAGATAGGTCACATATTGAGGGGAACTCAATATGTATAGGTCATGTCGAAATATCGGATGATCAAAAGCAGTGGAGAAGGTCGGATGATCGTAAGACTAAGCGCCAAATCGAAGACAAGAAGTCGAAGATCGGTGAAGACAAGAAGAGGGCGAAGACTAATAAAGAAGAACGAAGACTCGGATGAACTCGAAGACTCAGATAACATCGAAGACTTAGATGAATGAAGACTCGGATAAACTCGAAGACTCAAAGATCAAACACGAAGACTCAGTCTGTTGAATACACCGAGGCTCGAGACAAAGGGCAAAAAATATCAAAAGACGAAGACCTACTTTCAGATTCAGAGTCCAGTTTCACGTATTGAAGCTAAGACAATGTGCAATCAAGACTCAACATGGTAGATCGATTACATTTGATCAAGTCGGCTCACACCAAGTGACAATCAAAAAGATACACAGACAAGACGAATCCTCTTCCAAAAGGAATATCAATCGTCTAACGGGTAAATTTCTAAGGTGCCGCGTCCGTATCGTGCTACCTAAATTTTTCAAGGAGAAAGCGACACGTGCACAAAAAGAGCCGATAATACGGGATACAACGCTGTAGACAAAAACGGCGTTAATCATGCCTACGACCCACGCCGAAAATCGTGAAGACGTCACAATCATATCCCTGACCTACCTAATATGGCCGAAATTCAAATTGCTCTCCAACGGCTCTTTGATTTCGAGGTCTATAAAATGGGATCGATCTTCATTTTGAAGAAAAGGACCAACAAGTGAAAACGCAAGAACAAACACGGAGACATCGCAAAAAGCTAAAAGCTACAACAAATCTCCACGAAAAAGAACACTACATCTCCAAGATTATTCTTAGAGTGTTCATCCCATAGTTCTTAGCAAGAAATCCTATCCACTAGCATTTTGGCTACCTAAAGCACCAGGATAGATTTCGGTTGGAACCCTCAATCATTCTTTACCCAAACGCTTGAGTTAGGTCAAGTCCGTAGAGTGAGAACTCATTAAACATCAAATTTTATCCTCTTTGTAGGATATAAGTCGGCGGTTACGTTTATAGAGTGGGAACTCGATAAACATCTCGGCTATCACGAAAAGGATATAAGTCCCCGTGAGGTTAAGCTTGAGTGGGAACTTCGGTAAACATCTCGGCCATCCCGAAAATGATATAAGTCCCCAGTTAAGTTTGTAAAGTGGGAACTTCGGTAAACATCTCGCCATCTGAAAATGATATAAGTCCATGCAGTTAAAGTAGGTTAAGGTTTCCTGTGTTAAGGGAAGAGTGGACGTGGGGCGGGTTTAAATCGGTTCGAACCACTATAAAAAGTCTTGTGTGCATTTACTCTTGCTTTTCTTATCGCTTTACACAAGTCACTCAACCGAGTTTAAATCGCATACATATTCTAAAGTTAAGCTCACCGCACCAAGCAATCGATCGTCGATTGACACTTCGACCAACCGGGTTGAAAATCGACTTAAGAATCGATTGATAAAACCGGTTTTTCACACGGGTAAAAACAAGCTTCCACACCATTGATTAAGTCGACAGATATCAAACCGATACGCCCTCGGGCACTCAAGAAGATTGAACATCGATCTAAACCGATACACTAAGCACTCTGATCGGGTATCTGCAGTTCACACCGATCCAAGACGAAAAAAGTTTTGGAAGTCTATTCACCCCTCCCTCTAGACTTCCACCCTCACAAAACCGTTTGGGACCTACAAGTGGTATCGAGCAAAGGGTTCTACTGCACTATTCGGCTTTGAGTATCATCGATTCTTGAGGAAGAATCTTTGTGGTCATTTGAACCGATCTTGAAAAACAGTTTTTAAAACTCATTCGTTTTCAAAATCACTCAAAGATGGATAATACCTCGGTATGTATCATGATTTGCCTAAATTTTCAATTGATGAGTATGCAGATTGGGCTATATATATGTGCAACCATCTAGGATCGATAAGCGGCGAGAATGATGGAAGTCATCGAGCGAGGACCCATCATCATATACCACGACAACCCAAAGAGTCGGAGGAGATCCGGATTTTGCCACGGGAAGTCTTTGTGCGAAAAAGCCCGGCCTTGATGGATGGAGAGAGGAAAGAAAGTCATTTCTCTAGATACAATCAAATCGGGCATATAATCATGAAGATAATGGATAAAGTCACCAAAAGAAAAGATAAAGTATCTCAAAAACCTTAAAAAGCAATGTGGGATACTCTTTTTGAGATATGCAAAGGAAATGATCGGATCAAAGACAAACCAAACCTATGTTTCGAATCCTGGTGAAGTTCGAAAAGTTAAAGATGTTGCCCAACGAGACCATCAACGAGCTCGATGGGAGGATCACCATGTCATCAATAAGCTACAAGAACTTGGTAGAGATGTCAAACAAAGATATCAACTACAAGATCTTAAGATCTCTCACCAAGAAATGGGACATGAAAGTCACCAGAATCAAGGATTGCCAAGACATTTCAAAGATGAAGCCGAGTAGCTTGTTCTTAAGCCTTAAAGCTCACGAAGTTCGACTTAATCGAAAAGAGAACAAGCAGATGAAGACGAGACGCTCATTGAAGCCTCAACGTCTAAATCGATTATGCATTTAAAGCAAAAAGAAGCAGATCGAAGGCCACCGAACTCCGTTGGAAACATCATAAGTCAAGGTAATCAGATCGCTCGCTTACCAAGAAACTTGAAAGAACAAATACTACTTGGTAAGTATCGGAGATTCTACAAAGTGACTATCAAAGAAACGGTGAGGCCAACCGGCTTATCGATATCAGATCACGAGAAAGAATCAGATCCGATGATCGAAGAGATCACAGAGAAGAAAAGAAAAGAGATGATCGGCGGATGAGAGAAGAGATAATGCGTTTTTGATCCGGAAGAAGTTCTCGACATTATTAGAAAGGGAAGTCACCGACGAGATCCTACATGACGGAGTGACTCACCGGCAGAGGAAGTTCCGAGATCGAGGATCATGCTTCAATCTGGAGAAACCAGGTCACTACAAAGACCGACGCCTCTCGACGACTCCGTGAGAAAGAGAAGAGAAACGGAACAAAAGAGAGCAACGCCTCGATCTCCAAACAACATAAAGAGATAGGAAAGCCTGTTGGTAGTGATCATATAAACACATCCGGAATTGATGATTCCTATCCATATGTTGTGCTTTCGAGGACTCTGGGTACTCATCAACAGAGAAGACTTCGTTCGATAAGATCCACTCTCTCCCGGTGTTGTTGACTTCCACGAGCATGAAGATCGGATATTCTCTTCGCCTTTGGATGACGATGAAGTCTCATTCATCCCTCGATGGCCAAGGAGGACCAACACGAGGTAACCTATCCATCAAACCTTATAAGGTTTGCACATTCTTTTTCAATTTCACACCGCTATTATTAGCACACGTTTAATTTGGAGAGATTGACTTGCGGCTCTACTCGAGCAATTGCTTGATGATCTCTCAGGCAAAGAGACACTTATACAATCTGACAAGTGGAAGAAAATTTGAAAATGACAAGCTAAGGATCAAAAATAATCAGCTCATTAAAAAGAGAACGCTCGGTAAAAGCTCTTGGCCCGAAATCTGCTCAAAAACCTTTGCTTTCGGAGGTGGCGAGGAACTTAACATTCGAAGGTTAAATCTTACGATCGGGAGAAAACAGATCAAAGATCGACTAGCAATCAACAAACAAACAAGTCGATGATTTCAAAAATCCTTCAAGATAAATTTGATGAGCTATTAAGACTACATGAGAGTCTTAAATCTATTGAGGATAGTCTGCGGAAGAAAATAGAGGTTTTCACGAAATCATCAAAACCGTTCAAGAAATGAACACCTATTTTGAACGCCGACTAACAAGTGGGGAATTGGGTATGAGAACCCTTCTACATCCTCAAAAGCCCCGTTTGATTCACTTCGAAGGGGTGTATTTTGTTTAATCAAACGAGTCTCGTAAAGATACACTAAAAGCTAAACTTGTATCTAATAAGGAAAAAAGACACCGAAAGCAAGTAAGTCGGTGCCTAATCGAGAAAGGGAAATGAAATGGACCCCAATCGATAAAGCATCGGTAGAAATCAACAGAAGAACCCGGTTCTTTCCAAGAGACCTCAACTTGATCGGCCAGATTAGGTATCGAAGAGACAACCCATGAGAAGGAAATCTAATCGAGACCCAATCAAGGTCACCGCCTAATAAGCAAGCTATAGGTAAATGCAAAAGACCAATTTATGCAAAAAAAAGATATGAATCTTTTGATGGTAGCAATCGTACCTACCCTTATAATCGAGAGATCTAGGGTATATTCTTCTCGCACCGAGCCACACTGGATTAAAAGAAGACAAAATATAAAGAAAAATCCCAAGTCTTCTAAGTCATCCAAGGCTCACACTAATAATCATACTAATCAGAAAGCATATAAAGAGACGTATGATTATGTTGATATGTATGGGAGACAAATCAGACCTTCTAATCTTTCAGATTTTCATAGAAGTGCTCTGTTTGTGTATCCCTAAATCCACCACTAACCCCCCAGGACCCAATTCCAAAGGGGTACCTAAAACCTGATTTGATTGTAGGTTCGCGTGGGACTGGCCAACAAAGGAGGTGCACAAGCAACTATCTGGTACATCGATAGTGGATGCTCAAGGCACATGACTGGAAGCAAACATCTCCTTAGATCTTACAAAGAACAAGAAGGCCCACGTGTACTCTTCGGTGATGATAACTTTGGTTTTACCAAGGGATTCGGAACCTTAGAGAATGATGATGTACAAGTAACTGGAGTCTCGTATGTCGAAGGATTGAAGCACAATCTACTATCAGTATCAAAATTCTGCGACAACGGATTCAGCGTTGAGTTCTCGAGCGACAAGTGTACTATAAGGAATCGAGCCACTCAACAAATCTTGCTAACTGGTTCAAGGAAAGGCACGATCTACATAGCAGATTGGAATGGTTGTTCGAAGAATACATGCTTAATTGTTAAGAGTTCTAAAAGTAGCGATTGGCTTTGGCACAAAAAGATTGAGTCATCGAACTTCAAGACTCTTAACAAGATCGCTAGGATGTCTTTGGTTGAGGGACTTCGAATGAGATATTCTCAAAGATCGGACATGTGCCGCATGTCAAGAAGGAAAAACAAGTTAAAGCCTCATTCGGGAATACGGACCAAAGATCGATGAAAGTATTGCAAACCGCTCCATATGGATCTATTCGGACCCGATTACACGGTCGGTCTCGGTGGGACTTAAATATACTCTTGTAATCGTGGATGATTATTCCAAGTTTACTTGGGTTGTACTCTTATACAAGAAGAACGAGACAACGACTAAGATACCCGAACTGCTCAAAAAGCTACAAAATGAGAAGGGTGTCAGATAGTAAAGATCATATCGGATAAAGGTCTGAGTTCTGAATTCCTTTATTACCGATTTTTGCAACCGAGTTTGGTATACAACATGAAACGTCACCGCAAGAACGCCACAACAAAATGGAGTAGCGAGCGGAGAAACAGAACTCTCAAGGAAGTTCGCCGCGACTATGTTAGTTTGATTATGTTTGAACATGCCACACCAAGCCGTTTCACGTGGACTAAAGCGAAGCAATAAACACAAAGATGCCATACTCGAGCGGATGTTCTCGACTAAGACTCACTTCAAAACACCTTATGAATCGTGGAAAGACGAAAACCTCGTGTTTCATACTTCTATGTTTTTGGGTGCAAGTGTTTCACTCACAACAATGGAAAAAGTCATAATTTGTTGAAGACTTTTGAGGCCAAGTCGATGAGGGCATATTCTTAGGATATTCCTCATCCAAGAAAACTTTCGAGTTTACAATAAGCGAACTCTAGTTGTGGAAGAAACACCCCATGTGGTCTTTGATGAGACATCCTCCGAACAAGAGAAAGCCGCCTCGAGAACAAGCCGCACCCGATCAATCAGAGTTACTACTCGACTCGAGAAAATGAATCGGCTAAGCATCAAGGATAAAGAACACGAACACGTAACGGTGCACATCCGAACTTGATCTTCTCGATTCAACAGTCAATCGACCTAAAGGTACGCTCAAAAACCGCTCAAGAAATGCTTTCGCCCATTTTTGAAGAAGCCACAATAAGATAAGGCGAGTATCAAGCGAACCATCTCGGTTCGGGGGAACTTCGAAGTTCCTATGAAGCAGACTTCAAAGACATGATGAGTTCAACATCACCGAGACATGTTCTTATCAAGTGGATCATAATTCCAAGACCACTCCCAATCACTAGTGATGAACTATCGATATGGATGATGTTCTCCCAAATGCAGGCCTGCCACATCGTAGCGAAGGACTGGATTACCAGTCATCCAATTGATCTGATTATCGGAGACCCATCTGATAGAGTCAAAACTGAACATCAGATTGGTGAAAGTGCCATATAATGTTGTTATCTATCTATGAAGGAACCAACTACGATAGAGGAAGCTCTACAAAGACTTAAGTCGGATTCTAGCCATGCAGGAGGAGCTGGAACAGTTTGAGAGAAATCAAGTTTGGGAATTGGTGGACAGGCCAACTCATCAAGACGTAATTGGCACAAAGTGGGTATTAAAGAACAAGAGAGATGAGAAAAATGTCATAACCATAAATAAGACAAGACTTGTTGCTAAGGGGTATTCACAATCAGAAGGAATTGATTATGATGAGACCTTTGCACGATCGCTTCTTTAGAAGCCATTCATTATCAATTTTCGGCATATGCTCCCACGAGAGGGTTCTTTGTGTATCGGATGGATGTAAAAAGTGCATTCTTAAATAGGGTACTAGCAGAGGAAGTTTATGTCGAACAACCTCCAGGCTTTGAAAAAGGCAACCAAGTGTACCGTTTAAGGAAAGCTCTTTACGGCCTGAAACAAGCTCCTCGAGCTTGGTATGATACACTCTCTCGTTCTTGATGCATACGGGTTCACTAAAAGGGCGATGGGACGTAACCTTATTCAGAATAGAAGATGGAGAAGATATTCTGATGGTTCAGATCTATGTGGACGACATCATCTTCGGATCTCCCAACAAGAAGCTATGTGAGAAGTTCAGCAAGTTGATGCAAGGGAAATTCGAGATGTCCATGATGGGTCAGATGAATTACTTTCTGGGATTTCAAGTCAAGCAGAGTACAGAAGGAATATTCATCTGCCAGGCGAAGTGCACAAGGAATCTACTGGCAAAGTTCGGAGTTCAACACTGCAAGGAAGCTAGAATTCCAATGATGACCGGATTCAAGATGGATCCAGACGAAGATGGTTAGAAAATGAATCAGAAGGAGTATAGAGCTCTAATTGGATCTCTACTATACCATTCGCTTAGAGACCGGACATTACTTTTGCAAAGAGGTGTATGTGCCATATTTCGAAGCAATCCAATGCAAAGCCACCTAGAAGCGACTAAGCGGATTCTCAAATATCTGAAGGGATCAGAAACCTTGGTTTATTTTACCCATCGATGACAATCTAGAGCTTAATGGGTATTACGATTCAGATTACGGAGGTTGCGAGAATCGATGGTGAAATCAACCTCGGGTTCATGTCGGTTCCGGGAAATAAACCGATCTCTTGGTTTCGAAGAAGCAGACATCGATTTACGACATCTACTATGAAAGCGGAATATATGGTGCCAGGAAGTTGTTGTTCCCAACTTCTCTGGCTAAGTCGGCAGCTGAGGGATTACAACATCGTAGCTAAGAATGTACCTATATTTCGTGCGGTAATAGTCTTTATTGCAATCACTCGAGAATCTCGTTCTACATACAAGATGCAAGCATGTGGATGTCGGACACCATTTTATCGAGAGATCATGTTGAAAGAAGAATATCGGGATGGATAAGATCCATCTTGACAAGCGTAAAACCGATATCTTAACCAAGCCACTAGGCGAGATCGATTCGAGAGAGTTATGCAACGAGTTAGGGCTACGGATCTTGGAGAAAATGCACGAGATATGGTGAAGGATTGATCTCAGATTCGGTTGGTTAAAAGACTAACCAAGGATAAGTGGAATCAGTTGAGTTAGGAATCTCAACCCAATGACGACAGAGACGAGCCAATCTGAAGTTCAGATAGGAGCAGATCAGAAAGTCAAAAAGGTAGCCGATCTGAAGTTCAGACAAAGGGCAGATCAGTTCAAGATATATCAGATTAAGGGAGAACTGATCAGATTGGAAAGATTACTTTATAAGTCGATTAAAGCTACAGTTAACAAACAAGTCAAGTTTAAAGCTACAGATCACATAAGTCGGAAGAAAACAACACAGCAATGGAATAAACAGAAGTTTTCATTGATAAAGACCCGGAGGTCAGTTTTACAAGTTACAAGTGATATCACAAGCTACAAATGTTACATCTATCTTCAAGTGGTATTACAAGTACAAGAAGACCCGTAGGTCGATACACAAACCATCAGCCCTAAGACAACCCTAGGCAGGGAAGGAGAGAGAGATATTTTAAGAGCTGGTGCTCTTAGACTCTCCGACCCAGGGGGCAGCAGAGAAGCTTCTAGAATCCTGAAAGCCGCTCTTAGAATCTTGGAGTGAGAAGCGAGAGCGTGCCTTGAAGGATCTTTGAGCTAGGAGCCCTTAGACCTAAAATCAATGGGCTCTCCAGCTGTTAAATGGGACACAGTGCCACAGGTTTGGTCACAAAGACCATATGGCCATGAGTGTCTCATGCAAATATTGAGTTTGATACACTATTTTGTATACCAAACTCATGTTTTGTTTCAAACTGAGTCTGTTGATGCTAATACCGTCATCTCGATAGGCGCACAAGGTGCATACGGTTAGGAGAAGTGCCTTCTCATTTGCCTTAGCAGATCCGCCTCCATGGTGGTAAAGAAGCTTAGCATTGATCGTATGTGAAATCTTAGATGACGACGAAAGCAGTGTGAAGGAACACATAGGGTTGATCTGAGAAGCTAATTTCATTAGAAAAGGGCTAAAGGTTCCCACCGAAAGTTTCACCGGAGATAAGGAACTCATCGGAAAAGCATGAAGGATATGCTAAAGAAGATGAAAATGTTTATGATTGTGTTGTTCGCCTAACACCCCAGGCTATTTATAGAAGGAAATTAGGGGTATAAATGAAAATTTTATCGTCTCAGAAAATCTTAAGAGAAATTTGCATCAACAACGCGTTAGGAACACGCGGCTAATGGTTGGATGAGTTAACGGTGTGATTAAATCACAGCGTATCTATGCCATTATTACGGAATGTCAAATCGCGCCGATTTGGGAATCGAGGCGACTTTTGGACTCCCCGAAGTAAAATTTTTGGCGGGAGTTGACTTCAGTTAATGCGAAATTATAGAAGAAAACTGAAGGATGAAGTTTTTCAGAAAAGAGGATCAGATAAGTGGCGAAGCGTTTCAAGCAAAGAATCTGATCAGATAAGCGAGATATTGTTGGGAAATGCATGAGGTAAACATCAGATAAGTCAACAGAGTACCAGATCAGATCACCGTGGTAACTGATTGATTACAATATCAATCAGTCAGATACGCTCCCTTATTTATCTCTTTCTGAATATCTTTATATGCGTTATTTATTTTAATTGATTTATTTTACAATATTCATGACGCATGCTCTGCAAAGCTTTTAATGCGGGCCTAAAAATGTTTTCAAAACATTTTATTGCGATTTTTCGAGTCCGGAAAATGAGAAGATTGTTTTTCTCAACCGTGCGATCAAAATACTTTTTGGCCGACTAATCTCAGCCATCGATTTCAAAACACGGATACTTGAGTACTTTGGAAAGTTATGCAAAAAGGTTTTCCCTCGTATTCTACAAATTCCAATTTTTTCTCAGAAAACCGCTTTCCACTACTTCGTCTTCTCAAAATTTCTGAAAAGATCATATTTTCTCTAAGAATTACCTTCGAAATCATTTGATTCTACACTTCCGATTTCAAAATCTTTCGAATCAATTACTGATAATTTCTTGTTTTAAATTAATTGCATGATCTAGATTTCTCTTTGGTACCTAGGTTTTCAAGTTGTATTTCTGTAATTTATTCGATCTAAATGCTTATTTGCTAAATTGATGCTGAATTTTGCTAGTTTGGATGAATTTATTGAAATATCTTACTCAAACTAAACATCAATCTGCATATCTTACAGAAATGGCACATCTTGTTTCAAGACCGGGACAAGGGAAAAAGTACTGCAATTTTGCATCGATGAAGAAAGACATCATTGATGAAAAGTACGTCGTCTTCAACATCACCTCAGATCCGGAATCGCTGGAAATTCTGGAGTGCTTAAGAGCGTGGATTTGGAACGATATTGCTCTACTCATCGTAACGTCGTTCACACCCATGAAGCCACGGGTTTTTTTACAATCTGCAGAGGGATGAAGACAATGATGCTGACCTGATTTCTTCCGTTGGCGAAATGAAAGTTCGAGTGACGAATAACGATCTACCGAGGATATTCGGACTAACTCGAGGAAGCATCAATCCGAGACCTACGGCTTCTTTGTAGGAGAAAAGGAGTTTCTTGAAGCCGAAATTTGTTGAGACCGATAAACAAGGAGAACACGACGAACGTCAAAGCCTCCTATCTCGAAAAAGAAAGTATCGCCTTCTTCTTGAGATCGTTCTCGGAAGGTGATCATGTGCTCGACTTACGACCTTGATCGGTCACTTCATACAAGATAAGTGTAATGGCTGCAATAATCAAGAAGGCTTCAGACATCGATTGGTTGGGTATGGTCAAAGCAAGACTGAGAAAAGACTCCGGGAAGTTCGAACTGACCCAGAGCAATGAAGTGTGCTTATCTTCGAAGTTCTCATTCATACACAAAATCTCTATCATTCTGTCAGATAAGCTGCCACAGAATTATGAATGGAACGAGAATGGAGAGAAGATTTATCAAGCAAAGCACAAGGCCATATTGGGCAAAGATGAGTCCCTACCTGGACAAGCTGATGAGGATCCAACTCCTTATGTGCCCAAACCCAAGGGAGAAAAGAAAGGAAAAGATAAGGCAACTGCATCGTCTGAAGTGCAGGAAAAGGCCATTCAAGAGAAGAGGATGAAGAGGAAGGATCTGGCCAAGAAACCAGATTTCAAATGAAACGTCAGAAGAGAGTCTCATCTCCTCTCGAAAAGCTGCTTCCAAGTTCTCCAAAGAAGCAAGCAGAATCAGAGGATCTGATGCAAGAAAGATCAGACGAAAAGATAGCAGTCCACTCTGAGCCAACTATCGAGAAGCACGGAAGAACAGATGATCGCAGCAGAAAGGAGAGAAATCATCGAAGCGATGTAAGTGGTATAACGAGGAAGAATCACCATCCGATTCTCCGCCTCTAACCAAGATCTTCCAGAGAGCAAGATCGCCAACGCCCACTTCCAAATCACCATCACCCTCTCCTCAGAAATCATCACCTCCACCCTCTCCCCACAAAACCTTCTCTCCCTCACCCTCACCTCTCAGAACAAAATCTCCCACACCACCAATCAATGAACCCGTTCAGGAAACTGAACACCCTCTACACGCTGAAAACGAACCTGAACAACAAACATCCCAATCCCCAATCCAGACTCAAGAACCTGAGAGATTCGACAAACATATGTCCATCTCTCATAATCCCTTCAACACCAGAACAGTACTTGCTTCACCTTCTCCAGAGAGCCCCATCGTAAGAATAATGAAGCAACAGATCAAAGAGTATCTGCTGGTTCTATGCCCTGAATTGGATCAACATCCTGGCATCCAGCAACAGATAGAAGAGATAGTGTTCTGGAGGGATATCATACTGAAGAGCATTGAAGAACTTCTGATTCTAATGACAACTCTGGGATCGGACTTCTTTGTAGACTTAGAGTTGAAATGTCTACACAATGCTGGGATTGAAAGTGCTGTTGAATTGGCATCAGACGATGATATCCAATGGTTGATTCACGAAAGGTTTGGAATTACTGATAACAGGGAGGAAACCGTTCAACCTTCTACAGATCATGAGGGAGCTGCCAATGAACCAAGAATGGGTGCTGCAGATGAGACCCAATTTGGCAAGGCCTCAACATCTGAACAGACTGCTAAAATGAGCTCTGAGACCCTAGATCATCACTCTAAGAAGATTCAGGATGGAATCCAGGCTGCATTTGAAGACAAATTCTAAGCGCTCACAGCAGATCTGATGAAGTGGTTTGAAGATGAGCAAGCGAAACTAGTTGACAAGGAACGAAGTCACACTGTTGGGATGCACAATGCCATCCTTGCTGAAGTAATGCAACTAGTATACCCTCTTCCCGAGAAGCTCAAGCTCGATCGACAAACTCTCGATTCAGACGAGATGCTCAATCGAATACGTGTACTTTTGGAGAGTGTCAGGCATCCTTGGACAAAACCAACAATCACTTGGATATGGGTTGGAAACATTTTCTAGCTTCTCTGAGAAAAGGCAAGACAGAAATCGAAATCGCTCTCGGGACGCTTCTACACACCGCACCATCCGCGCCACCGTCCGGATCCTCCTCTTGTTGTCGAGGAACTTAGAGAGGAGATCTCACGGCAATTAACAACTCGAACAAGAAGATGTCCAACCTCTTTGATGCAACCAAAAAAGGGGAAGGAAAAAGAGTCCGAAAAGAGTCACGAAGGAAAAGAGAATACGTAAAAAAACAGACTCAAGAAAAAAAAAGAGAACAAAGAGAAGGAAGAAAAACAGACTCGCATACGCTTGGTAAAATTTTCATCTCTACCAAAAACCATCAGATCTAACTTGCGACCCACTCCATCTACCGATCTCGTTCTTTGAAATAAAAAAAAACGTGGAGCAACACAAAGAAAGAGATCATCGAAAGCGAAAAGTACTCTTTAGAGATTAATCGCCAGAGTCGACAAAATTGAAGACTTCTCTTCATCCGTTCGTAAAAAGAATGGAAGGCGATGATCGTGCCAAGAGCCTTGAACTAGCTAAGAAATTAGTCAAGAAGATGAACAAGATGAACCCGAGCGGAGACTCGAGGAGGAAGAAAGGCAAAGTCAAGATGATGAAAGCAATCGGAAGATCGAGACAAGGCCGGATATTCTCCACAAAAGCGGATGACTCTGAACAAGTTCAAGAGCAAACAAGACAGAGAATAAGAGAGGCCGCAATCAAGAAGCGTAGGTTAGAAGAGGCAAAGGAATTTGAACATTGCCTACATCCGGAAGGAAGAGGAAGACCAAAGGCGCAGCAGCAGAGGAGATTGCTTGGGAGAAAAATGTCCTTCCAAAGACTGTTAAAGGCATCCTCTGTGCACGACAAGATTTGCTTCCAGAATGGGATCAGATCAGAGGAGAATGGTTATGTGACGTCCACATCCTGGAGAAGATTCCAATTCATCAAGATTAGACTGAAAATGATGATGAATTTCGGAACTGGTTAGAAACAAAGTATCCAGACTTCTACCAGACAGTGATGAAAGAAGGCAAGATCATGTCACTAATACCAGAAGCTCCACCCTTTGAACTACTCCTTCCACCTCAAGGCGTCGGACAACAAGCTAGATCTCGTTAAATTCAAGAACATCTGCTATGGACTAGCTGAAAAAGGAGAAATCCATAGAAAAGAAGAGCTGGACAAGCTAATGCAAAGGATGTACAGGATGTTTGGCATCCCCAAAGAACTGCAAATGTTCAAGTACACCTGAAGAACACAACTTGGAATCAGATGATAGGTACGTTTTTCACATATTCTACAATGCACACACCTATCTGAATAAAACTTTCCATCCCACTGATTCTAAGACAATCATCTCATTGTCTTCTGAGGTATGTACTATTTGCATTATCTACATTTCCATTCATGGTATCTGCTTTTTTCGATCATGTTTGGTTAAGTGTTTTGGTTCCATCAAAAAGGGGAAATTGTTGGGAAATATGTAATTTAGTTTTGATGGAAGTTCCAAAACAGGTTGTAATAGGACCAGTCAGACCTGTTAGCTGACTGATAATTTAGAATCAGAATAAGATGACCAGCTGAAATGTATAGATAGCTGATGTAAAAGATAGGTCACATATTGAGGGGGAACTCAATATGTATAGGTCAGGTCGAAGTATCAGATGACCCAGAGAAGGTCAGATGATCAGAAGACTAAGCGCAAATCAGAAGACAAGAAGTCAGAAGATCAGGTGAAGACAAGAAGACATCAAGACTCGGAAGAAACGAAGACTCGGATGAACTCAAGACTCGGATAACATCAAGACTCGGGATGAACTCAAGACTCGGATAAACTCAAGACTTAGCATCAAACCTGAAGACTCAGTACGACTGAATACACTGAGGCTCAGAGACACCTGAAGATCAAAAGACCTGAAGACCTACTTTCAGCAGAGTCTGCATATTGAAGCTAAGACAATGTGCAACTGAAGACTCAACATGGTAGACTGATCAGTTACTTGATCAAGTCAGCTCACACTTGGTGACAATCAAAAAGATACACCAGACAAGACGAATCCTCTTCCAAAAGGAATATCAATTGTCTAACGGGTAAATTTCTAAAGTGCCGCCTCATGGGCCAAGGAGAAAGCGACACGTGCGTGCAAAAAGAGTCGACAATACGGGATACGACGCTGCGAGACAAAAACGGGCGCTTAATCATGCCCTACCACGCCGAAAATCGCAGCACGCAATCATATCCTATAGCCTACCTAATATAGCCCGAAATTCAAATTGCTCTCCAATGGCTCTTCGATTTCGAGGTCTATAAAATGGGATCGATCTTCATTTTGAAGAAAAGGACCAACAAGTGAAAACGCAAGAACAAACACGGAGACATCGCAAAAGAAGCTAAAGCTACATCAAATCTTCACTCAAAAGAACACTACATCTGAAGATTATTCTTAGAGTGTTCATCCCATAGTTCTTAGCAAGAAATCCTATCCACTAGCATTTTGGCTACCTAAAGCACCAGGATAGATTTCCAGTTGGAACCCTCAATCATTCTTTACCCAAACGCAAGTTAGGTCAAGTCTGTAGAGTGAGAACTCATTAAACATCTCGGCTATCCTCTTTGTAGGATATAAGTCCCGCTGGTTACGTTTGTAGAGTGGGAACTCGATAAACATCTCGGCTATCCTGAAAAGGATATAAGTCCCGTAGGTTAAGCTTGAGTAGGAACTCGGTAAACATCTCGGCCATCCTGAAAAGGATATAAGTCCCACAGTTTAAGTTTGTAAGAGTGGGAACTCAGTAAACATCTCGGCCATCCTAAAAACGATATAAGTCCCACAGATTAAAGTAGGTTAAGGTTCCCCTGTGTTAAGGGAAGAGTGGACGTAGGACGGGTTTCGTCTGAACCACTATAAAAAGTCTTGTGTGCATTTACTTGCTTTCTTATCGCTTTACACAAGTCACTCAACTGAGTTTAAACTGCATACATATTCTAAAGTTAAGCTCGACCGCACCAAGCAATCGATCGATCGATTGACATTTCAGTCAACTGGTTGAAAACTGACTTAAGAATCTGATTGATAAAACTGGTTTTTCACACGGGTAAAAACAAGTATCCGCACCATTCAGTTAAGCTGACAGATATCAAACTGATTTGCCCTCAGGCACTCAGTAAGATTGAACATCAGTCTAAACTGATACACTAGCACTCGATCGGTAATCTGCAGGTTCACACCGATCCGTCTGAAAAAGTTTTGGAAGTCTATTCAAACCCGTTCGGGACCTACAAGATCATTTGTCTTTGAAACAGATCATATCTGTTGTCTTTGAACATATCGATATCTTTGAATCGAGGCGATTTCTAATGCACGATCGATGATGCGATGCAAAGATCGATGCGCATCTGCACCAGACCATACGGACCAGTTACAGATACCGTAAATTAGCGCACAGATCAATCGAGCTACCAAAATCAGAAGAGATGAACAGTAATCTGGCGAGCTGATCAAGATCCGTTAGACACACAAAAAGCTGTCCAATGAGAAGATGACAACACATATATGGATGTGACATAAAGCTGCAAACAATAGTGCAAAAGGACAAAGAAAAGCTGAAAGTTTATTACTATGGATTTGAATATTACTCTCCAACGGTAATATTCAAATCCACACTATAAATACATTGCACTATCTTCAAAAGAAGATAATGGAGGATCTGCAAAGTGAAGATTAAAGCCAAATATTCAACCATCTCCATTCAAGAACACAGAGAATTAAATATCCAAATTTACCCAAGAGTGTTCTTCATTATATCTAAGCAAAAATGTCATATCATAAGCTTAGAGAGATTTTCCCAACCTTAGCATTGAGGCTAAACAAATGTAAGAGAAAATCTCAACCTAGTTGGAAACCAAACAAACCTTACTCAAATAAGTTTGATAGGTTAAGTTTGTAGGTGAGTGAGAACTCGTTAAACATCTATAGGCGATCCCGTGAGGGAGATAAGAACCGTTTGAGTGAGGAACTCGGTAAACATCTAAGTAATCCCGAAAGTGAGGGTAGGCGATCCCTTAGAGGGTGATAAGTCCCGTTTGAGTGAGAACTCGGTAAACATCTAAGCAATCCCGAAAGGGAGGGTAGGCGATCCCTTAGAGGGTGATAAGTCCATTTGAGTGAGGACTCGGTAAACATCAGGCGATCCCTTAGAGGGTGATAAGTCTCGTTTGAGTGAGAACTCGGTAAACATCTGTTGGTTAAGTTGGTGCCCCATGAAGGGAAGAGTGGATGTAGGACGAGTTGTCCGAATCACTATAAAAATACTTGTGTTCTTATTTGCTTTCATATTAACTGTCATACATACTTTAGCAAATCTGCATAACACATTCGTAAAATTTTAAAGTCACCTCCCATTGAGATTTTACGAGTTTTAAATCGGGTTTTTCGGGACCAACAAGTGGTATCAGAGCAGGGGTTCAAAAGTTCACTAGTTTTTAATGTGATCACCTGAACTGATCTTTTTTGTTAAAACCCATTTAGTTTAAAATGCATAAATTTTATAAAATTCATGGAGGCTGATAATCATCTTCTCATCATTATTTTTTTTAATGCATACAACATTCTTCATCATTTCACTTGTTTAACTAACACCGTTTTTCTCGTATATATTTTTTATTGTTAGTTAGTTTTGACATTATTATCAAAAATGGGGAAATTGTTAGGATATTTTAGTTTTGATGAATTATGCCAAAACATTATCAATTGTGTTATTTAAGTTAATCTACAGGTAACAAGTTGAGGGGGAACTGATCAAGATAAAATAAACCGATGATTCCGGACTAGATCGAAAAAAGCAAAATAATCCGACCGTTGCGTAAACCGAATCGATGTGCAGGATTTGAATCTTTGTGCGAGAATCGGATCATTTGTGTAAAGATATCTGAATTTTCTTTGTCTTGCGATATCAAGATCGATTGTCTTTGTCTGCGAATCGATTAGTTGTGTTTGCGATCATAACGATTATCTTTGAACATATCGATCAGTAGTCTTGAACATATCTCGATATGCCGAATCGATGCAATTTCGATGCGATTTATGATGCAAGATCTTGATCTGTAATGAACCAGCCAGACCAGATTTCTGCATACCAGAAATTAGCAGACCAGATCATGCGACCAGATCAGGCGACCAAAATCAGAAGAGATGAACAGTAATCTGGCGAGCTGATCAAGATCCGTTAGACACACAAAAAGTTGTCCAATGAGAAGATGACAACACATATATGGATGTGACATAAAGCTACAAACAACAGTGCAAAAGGACAAAGAAAAGCTGGAAGTTTATTAGTATGGATTTGAATATTACTCTCCAACGGTAATATTCAAATCCACACTATAAATACATTGCACTATCTTCAAAAGAAGATAATGGAGGATCTGCAAAGTGAAGATTAAAGCCAAATATTCAAGCATCTACATTCAAGAACACAGAGAATTAAATATCCAAATTTACCCAAGAGTGTTCTTCATTATATCTAAGCAAAAATGTCATATCATAAGCTTAAAGAGATTTTCCCAACCTTAGCATTGAGGCTAAACAAATGTAAGGGAAAATCTCAACCTAGTTGGAAACCAAACAAACCTTACCCAAATCAGTTTGATAGGTTAAGTTTGTAGGTGAGTGAGAACTCGTTAAACATCTATAGGCGATCCCGTGAGGGAGATAAGAACCGTTTGAGTGAGGAACTCGGTAAACATCTAAGCAATCCCGAAAGGGAGGGTAGGCGATCCCTTAGAGGGTGATAAGTCCCATTTGAGTGAGAACTCGGTAAACATCTGTTGGTTAAGTTGGTGCCCCATGAAGGGAAGAGTGGATGTAGGACGAGTTGTCCGAACCACTATAAAAATACGTGTGTTCTTATTTGCTTTCATATTAACTGTCATACATACTTTAGCAAATCTGCATAACACATTTGTAAAATTTTAAAGTCACCTCCCATTGAGATTTTACGAGTTTTAAATCGGGTTTTTCGGGACCAACAAGTGGTATCAGATCAGGGGTTCAAAAGTTCACTAGTTTTTAATGTGATCACCTGAACTGATCTTTTTTGTTAAAACCTATTTAGTTTAAAATGCATAAATTTTATAAGCTGACAATCATCTTCTCATCATTATTTTTTTTAATGCATACAACATTCTTCATCATTTCACTTGTTTAACTAACACCGTTTTTCTCGTATATATTTTTTATTGTTAGTTAGTTTTGGCATCATTATCAAAAAGGGGGAAATTGTTGGGATATTTTAGTTTTGATGAATTATGCAAAAATATTATCAACTTGTGTTATTTAACTTAATCTACAGGTAACAAGTTGAGGGGGAACTGTTCAAGATAAGACGAGACTGATGATTTCCGGACTAGATCAAAAAATAGGCAGAAACTGATCTGCAGTGCAGAAACTTAACTGATGTGCAGGATTTGAATTGTTGTGCGATGTCGATTTGTTGTGCAAGATTTGAAGCTTCTTTGTGCGTAATCGATCGGTATGCAAGATTCGACGATTCGCGTCAAGATCTTGATCATCGGCAAGATATCGGATCGGTATCTTTGTCTCGAATCGAATCGTTATCTTTGAAACAGATCGATATCTTGAACATATATCGATATCGAATCGATGCGATTTATGATCAACGTTGTTGATCTGAGACCCGGACTAGAACCGACCCAGATTTACGCATACCGTAAATTAGTAGACCAGATCAGGCGACCAAAATCAGAAGAGATGAACAATAATCTGGCGAGCTGATCAAGATCCGTTAGACACACAAAAAGTTGTCCAATGAGAAGATGACAACACATATATGGATGTGACATAAAGCTGCAAATAACAGTGCAAAAGGACAAAGAAAAGCTTGAAGTTTATTAGTATGGATTTGAATATTACTCTCCAACGGTAATATTCAAATCCACACTATAAATACATTGCACTATCTTCAAAAGAAGATAATGGAGGATCTTCAAAGTAAAGATTAAAGCCAAATATTCAAGCGTCTCCATTCAAGAACACAGAGAATTAAATATCCAAATTTACCCAAGATTGTTCTTCATTATATCTAAGCAAAAATATCATATCATAAGCTTAGAGAGATTTTCCCAACCTTAGCATTGAAGCTAAACAAATGTAAGGGAAAATCTCAACCTAGTTGGAAACCAAACAAACCTTACCCAAATCAGTTTGATAGGTTAAGTTTGTAGGTGAGTGAGAACTCGTTAAACATCTATAGGCGATCCCATGAGGGAGATAAGTCCCGTTTGAGTGAGAACTCGGTAAACATCTAAGCAATCCCGAAAGGGAGGGTAGGCGATCCCTTAGAGGGTGATAAGTCCCGTTTGAGTGAGAACTCGGTAAACATCTAAGCAATCCCGAAAGGGAGGGTAGGCGATCCCTTAGAGGGTGATAAGTCCCATTTGAGTGAGAACTCGGTAAACATTTGTTGGTTAAGTTGGTGCTCCATGAAGGGAAGAGTGGATGTAGGACGAGTTGTCCGAACCACTATAAAAATATGTGTGTTCTTATTTGCTTTCATATTAACTATCATACATACTTTAGCAAATCTGCATAACACATTCGTAAAATTTTAAAGTCACCTCCCATTGAGATTTCACGAGTTTTAAATCGGGTTTTTCGGGAACAACTATTTCCTTACAAAGAATTATCTCTAGGACACTAACACTAACAGTTTTATGTGTTACATAACATTTTTAACAACACTTTTGAAAAATACATGCACACACACTTTCATTTTCTAGCTCGAATTTTACGGTTATTTAAGTGACAATTGGATCCAAAGTGTTAAAGTCACAAAGGGCCTCATTCAGGATCTGGGGCGTTACAGATACGTACTCAAATGTTGTTGGAAGAAGCTGCTCAAGTAGCAGAGGAAGAACATCAGAGGAAGAGAAAGAAGACGTCATAATAAGAAACTATAGATTCTATGTTCAAAAGGAGAATAACCAGGAAGCTGAAAAAGGGAGAAGAGAAGGTCACTGGCCCGATCAGCAAAGAAGAATTATTTGTTAATCATATTTTCGTACAAGAGCTGAAGGATGTTTGGAAGTCAGCTAAAGCAAAATCTCTTCTCGAATATCACATCATCCAACTCATGTTTGATAGTGAGCCAATTGATGAAGATTTCAACGCTTTGATGGAAAATCATTCAATCGTGAATAAGCTACATGCAGGGCTTCAAAAAGAACAAGTGGAGATGGATGTAAACCTGGAGGCTCCAGAATATGAACACTCTAGAGCCTATTTGTGTACCAAAGGGATCCTTGGATTGGATGAGCTTCAACGATGTATATCAGAAGTTCATTTGCAAAGTTGACATCAAGACCAAGGAGGCAAGCAACGCTGTGAAGATTTGAATCTTCGACCTCTTCAATATTCCTGAAAATGAATGACATGCGTATGTCATATCTTCATACTAAGATCTTTGTAACTTGTAATTCTACATCTTTAATAAAATTTATATTCTGATTCAAAGACAACCTCTCAAATTCTAAGTTAGTTTTGGCATCATCAAAAATTGGAAAATTGTTGGAAAATTTGTAGAGATGATTGTGCCAAAACCATGTAGTCGGCTGATAGTTAGATAGATCAGTTGAGTAGTTAAGTCAGTTGATGTTCCTAGATTTAGATTCTTTCTTGGAGAATATATTGGGTGGAACTCAATATATCAGCTGCAAGTCAAGTGAAAAGAAGATCATAATACCAGTTGAAGACCAGGAGAACAAGTCAGACGACCTCTACGAGGATGAAACAATTTGTATCTAAGCACAAGTTATATCAGACTCGACTGATATCAGTAAAGTTATTTAAACAACCGATAGTGGAAGAAATGCAATCAACTCAAGCTAGTCTGTCAGAAGTCTATGAAGATATTATGAGACGACAAGTGTGTGCATCAGATCTCAGATCAGACAAGAAGAGTGTAATAAGATGGCTCTGCCTTTCCGATAGAGACAAAAATCTTTAAAATGAGGGATCAACAATGCACATATAGAATCTAAAGCAAGGATTTGACTTGCAGAGAAAACGACTATAATGCTTGAATCAGTGGTCTGCACCAGGGAAGATAGACTGAAATGCTTGAATCAATCCCTTCTGTTTATCATACATGAAGGTATATTCACTAGCCTCAATGGACAGGTCTTGCTTAAGCACAGTGAGAAACCACTCCCAATTGTCCCCATTTTCTTTTTCAACTATGGCATAGGCAATGGGGTACAAATTGTTGTTTCCATCTACCCCAACAGCAGTTAGCAACACACCACCATGCTTACTCTTCAAATGGCATCCATCCACTCCAATGATCTTTCTACACCCAGCAATAAAGCCTCTTTTCATGGCATCAAAGCACACATACATTCTACTGAACCTTGTAACCCCATTATCTAGTTGAGTCCAAACCAGTATTGTTGAATCAGGATTAGTTTTCCTAAGTTCTTCAGCATATGACCACAACTTGGATGTTGGTCCCGGTGCTAACGAGTCTCACAAGTGTATGGGGGGAGAATACACGTGTTCAGTGATTTTTAAAACTTTTCTTTCACTGAGGTCAGATGGGTCAGGTTATCCTGATAATTTTGCCCTGAGAAGCACGGATTACCCTGAGTTAAAGTCTACTGAGACAATGATCATGAGCTGCTTTCAGAAGCTTCAGATTAGCCCAACAGATCCTGAATTTATCAGAGATCCTGAGGAGCTTGGATCAGATAATTATCTTACTGAACACTCAGTAGAGTTAGTTCAGTTTGGTAACTATCTGTTCTAGCTACTCAAGTGTGCGGAATGGTTGGCCCTAAGTTTATACTCGTTTTAGCTTTGCTGAAAATCTTCCCTTCAATAAAACAGTGATTAAGGATGTGATCAATTTGATGCAAGTTCAGTGGATTGGTTCCAACTGAATATCAGTGAAATATGCTTTCAGTGAAAAACATGCAACAGATAATAATGCAAAGATCTGAAAGCAAACAACACAAGAATTATAGTGGTTCGAGAGACTCAAGCTCCCACGTTCCACTCTCTCGATATTGAGAGAAATTCTTAACCACTTCCTAAAGCTTTCGGGCTAACTCACTTTGTAGCTTACTCACTTTTCTACCTTGAGTTTTTTTGGTCGACTCACTGCAGCTTACTAACTCAAACACACACAAGTGTTCAGACTACCACAAGTAGCTTACTAACTTCTTCTCTAGAGTTTTCTGGCTAACTCACTGTAGCTTACTAACTCTTTACAACTCTAACTCACCAACAAAACATACACAAACTACCTTAACAAAGGGTTTGGGTTTTGGGTTGGTTTCCAACTAGGATGAGATATCCTTTACAATAAGAACAGATGCAAAGGCTAGGATATCTCTACTAAGCTTTGGATATATCTATCAATCTAGGCTTAGAATAGTGAGCTCTCTCCAATGTGAAACACTTGGGAAATTCTAGGGTTTTCGAGTGCTTCAATTTGCAATAATACGAATGAGCTCTTGAGTTACTTTGAAATTTCCCGTAACCTCTCAATGTAAAGGTGCACTGGTATTTATAGGCAACTTCACCAAGGTCACTCTTAAAAAACTATCCGTTGGAAGAGATAGCTTTATGAGTTTCCTCTTCTGGTGTTTGATGAAAGGTTATTTTTAGGGTTTGAACACTCCCTTGCATGTTTTAGGAAATATGTAGTCATGTAGCCAATCACCAATTTTTGCGAAACGGAACTTAGTATTCGACATTATTATTGTGGTCTGTCGCTTTCAAAGGTCGATGAAGCATGATGTTGTCTTCCTCTGATTCGTTCTTGTCTTCAGTGAATGTAGACAGATAAAACGGCTCTTTTGGTCAATCTCTCTGAATGAGACAACCTTAAACAACACTTAGACTTAGTTCCTTTTGTTTTGCACTACAATGTTTTGGGCAATATCTACTTTTCTGAACATGTACGTTTTTCTCAGTTTTATAGTCTTCAGATAGATATTATTGATTGCCTCGAACATTGAGTTATCTTGAGTATTGATATCTTCTTGAAGTCTTGATAACTTCTTGAGTCTTGATGTCTTGATAACTTCTTGAGTCTTGATGTCTTGACAACTTCTTGAGTCTTGATGTCTTCATAACTTCTTGAGTCTTGATGTCTTGATTACTTCTTGAGTCTTGATGTCTTGATTCTTCTTGAGTCTTGATGTCTTGATAACTTCTTGAGTCTTGATGTCTTGATTACTTCTTGAGTCTTGATGTCTTGACAACTTATTGAGTCTTGATGTCTTGATTACTTCTTGAGTTTTGATGTCTTGACAACTTCTTGAGTCTTGATGTCTTTAGCAACTTCTTGAGTCTTGATGTCTTCAAATCTTTGATCTATATCTGCTAACTATCGTTGTGCGAGATATCTTCTGAACAATCTATCTTTGAAAGCGACTCAGACTATCAAGATTATCATGAACATGTCATACTTAGGGGTTTTTGGGATCTAATCAAAACTTCTTTATTAAATTCATCTCCCAACATTGGAGTACTGCAGATCAAGATCACCCTCAATCTTTATTATTGCCTTCTTTTTAGCATTGTAAATCTGCTGCCTGGACACCATTAGTCTTGTATCATGACATACATCAAGCATGAAACCACCTATTGACCTGTTCACATCTGATTCCCATCTCTGAAGGAATTTCTCACTCAACCAAGTGGAATTCAATTTCTTCACCTTTTGAGAAGGTGCACAGGTGTGTTTGTCCTCATAGACCCTTATCTGAAATGTCATTTCATTCTTTCTTCTCACAAAGCACTGATTTTCCAGCTACATTTTTCATCTTCACACCTAGCATAAATCCTCCTAGCATCATTTTTAGTAAAACGTATGTTTCTCTTGTACTTGATGGCATGAGACTGAACAGCTTTCTTCAATTCCCCCTTTGTTGAGAATATCTAACTTACCATGAAATGTGGGTCAAAGATAGTTCTAGGATTGAAAATAGGAAATTAGGCTCATCATTGTCTTCATCAGAAACCCTATTTTCATCAAAGTCATACTCATCACCCCCATCAACAACATCAGGATCCCCCTCCACATCACTGTTATGTTCATCTTCCTCATTACCCCCATCAACCCCACATTTCTCATACCTTCCATAGTAGCAGGACTGTCCATTGTGACATTGACAAAACTGGTACTTCTAAAGATGTTATGCTCATCTATTGCATCTAAATCACCCTCCACATGATCAACATGTTTCTCAAACTCCTCATCATCATATTCAGATAATTCATTCCCTATTTCAAAGTCAGGATCTTCAAAGTCAGACTCTATTTCTTCACCCTCTACTGGCAAGCTTTCAACATATATATGCATCTTTCTAACCACAAGAAACTTAGTTGCCCACTCTCTAAGGTCATCATCATTAATGACAAACTTAAATGCCTTTTGTTGGATCCTAATATGGTAATTCAGAACATTCTTAACCCCTGCCTGCTTACCAAACCCATCTAAGTCAGTTGTACTAACCTCACTAGCTTTGACCCAATCAAATACTAGGGTGTCCCCACCCACATACTCAGACAAAGGCGTATTCTAAAATGTTCCCCCAAAGTGAAAAACTACAGTGATGTAGTCGCTTTTACAATCAGTAAAACATAAACAAAAAAAACATGTTTCAGTGCAACCCCCAAAAATGAGACAATAAATACATTTTACAAATAAATAAAATTTTCCAACTACCCAGAAAAGAGAAAGTCATGTGCATTCATTACAAGACAACAAATAAACAATAGTTTGACACTTTCTACAAAAATGTAGATTACCCATACAATAACTATACAATATTCACATTTATACAAGATCATGTGTGAAAAGGGACGTAACCACTACTTTCGACTTTTCACTTTCGACTTTTCATGAAAAACAAACAAGAATGGAATCTTTTCAGAAAAAATAAACAATAAAGCAATTCTTTAAGACCAAAGACACGAATAGCATACCATATTTAGGGATGGGACACTTTCTTGCACCTTTCTTACGAACAAACACCATTTCTTCGTCGTCTTTGCTTTTTCTTTGACTTTTGAAAACGTGGGTTTACAAAGCGCAAAGCGTGTCGCGTTCTTATTTATTTATAGATAACGTCGTGTGTCATTGATTGTACGGGTCGTCTTCTCCACTAATTGTACGAGTTGTAAGCTCTGGATATTGTGGGGTGAAACTAGGGTTTGGAGAAGTCGATTTGAATTCTTAGTGTTTTGAGTTTCTGAACTTGTTTCTACTGAGCGATTTTATGTTTAATGTTAGTATTTTTATGTTTTTAATTGTTAGTTTCTGAACTTAGTATTTTTATGTTTTTAATTGTTTTTTAGGTTTTATTTTTGAATTTTTAATTGATGCTTATGTGTCCAACACCTCTGTTGTGATTGGTTATTAAATCCAGCTCAGAGTGACATGTCGTGAATAGTCAGCAGGTCGTCGGAAACCCCAAATTTGAAGCAACACGTGCGGCGCGCGTGACACGAAACGACATTGTTTCGTGTCATTTCCGGTCACCGATTAATTTTGGGGTCAAAATTGTACAATTCGCAAAAATTTGGGACCAATTTTGTTAGTCGGACTTTTTTGGGACCATTTCAATAAAGGTGATAAGTTATGGGACCATTTTGAATTTAATCCCAGAAAACGACTATATTCATACAAGTAGCAGGTTGAACCTACCCAAAAGAGAAGTCTACTCCACACATCAACTTCATAGGCTGACTGCTTACATAAAATAGGCAAAAATTTGAATTGCTCGAATTTCTCCCTATAAATATGGATGAACCATCTCAGTGTAAAGACACAAAAATTATACGCAAGCACTCAAACATTCAAGAATTTCTGCAGGATTACTCAAGCAATATTCAAGTTTTATCTTATTGTTCATCCTACCAAGTTATACGCAACATTTGCATATGACAAGAACATAAAACAATAAAGAACACAACAAAGTATAGCGGTTTGGAGACTCAAGCTCCTACGTCCACTCTCCCTGATTCACAGAGAAATTCCTTCAACTCACTCAACTAGGTTATTGTGTTAGTCAACATACTACAATCAGATATTTATAGAGCTCTCACTCAAACGAGACTTATCTCCCTCCACGGGATTGCCTACCCTCCCTTGCGGAATTGCTTACAGATGTTTAACGAGTTCTCACTCTCGGGACTTATCACCCTCACGGGTTCGCCTCTGGACTTATCACCCTCCACGGGATTGTTAGTGTTAGTGTCCTAGAGACAATCCATTGTAAGGACATAATGCTCAGATAATATTCAGTATTAATTTAATTTTATTGTTTATTTAATATTAAATATATGGCGTTGCACTTATTAGAATATTATGTTTGATTGTTTGCATTTGTTCTTATCTGTGTTCCCTTGAGTCACTGATGTCATTGAGTGTGTGAGAACTCGGATGACCTAAGCATGATTATCAAATAGCCCCAATTGAGGATCATCGAGAATGGGATATTGATGATACAATGGAGATTGGTGTGCGATCTGCATCATACTCTTTGAGAGTGTAGTAAGATCTCACTAACTACGAGATACTAGGTATCTCATGATGGATGCACAAATACCTTAGAGGGTATTGGTTTACCCATCCGAGAAATTGTTTGATTTAGTTCCACTATATGTGTCTACGGGTGTCTGATGGAACGCGCCGGTGAGTGCGGTCCGTTGCCAGGATCGATATTGGATGCCAAACGAACACGTAACAAAATAAAACCTAAACGCATCTAAAGCAAAAGGTCAGATTTCGTTACCCTTGAAGATCAAGGTGTTGATTCCACTGCAGATCTTCTAATCTGTTTCCCAACCTCGTTCGAATGCCGGGTGGACAACAGTCTGTCGAACGTGGAGAAGGGCCTGCAGTTTTATCTCCCAAAACCCTAGTTCGCTGGCTGCTACGTTTGTGGTCTGATTTCGTGTGCCTTTGGGTTCTGGACGAAAACAAGGTCCTCTTTATATACTCCATAGGTTTTCGTGGGCCAGACTAGGGATCCACTAGAAGGTATAGGGTTTGGGCTTCTTCCGGACCCAAATACTCTTATGTTCAGCCCAGAACATTAATTTGGCCAGAAAACATTAATTCATCCCACTAGAAAATTAATGTTGCACTCCCGTCCTATCCCGAACCGAATCAGGGCTTCTATTAGACTTTATAATTCCCCGTGTTGAAGATATCGCACGTTCATTAATTATTAAATCTTCTGACTGCTTTAATTAATTAATATTTATTATTCCTTGAGTAGTACCACTCAACCTTGTTAATACGAAAATCCACCTGCAGGGTTTAATACGAAAATCCACCTGCAGGGTTTAATACGAAAATCCTTTATGAGTTTTCTCAAGGGAACATCATCATCCTGGATGTCTAGGACACGGTGCCCCAATGACAATAAATAGATATCATGCGAGCGATGTCACTACCCAAAATACGAAGTGTGAGAGATCTACCAAGATTCTCACCTATAGTAAATCAAAGCAGTGAACAAGCACCCCACATATCTAAATACCACACTTAGGGTTGCGAATTACAAAAGTCACCAAGACCTCTAGTTCTTCATAACAATCAGAATAGAAGAACATGTCTTGTCTGTGACCCATTCAATACGACACAATGCACTAGTATAAACTAATGGTCAAGACAAGCCACCAACAAGTTTATACTACAACTTAAACCAATAGTTATGTCCAGAACTATCTCAGTTGTGAATACTGTTTATATCTTATAAGGAACTTGAAAATGTGATCTTCTGTGTGACTACAAACCCACCACATAATCTACAATATAACATAAGCAGACACATAAGCAATTTATAAGAATGCAATAATGTAAAAAACATTTATTTCAGATAATAAGAAAATTGAATATACATCCACAAAAGCTCACTAAAAGTTTGCTTTACAGTATACACCAACAGTGTCTCGGTTAGTGGGAGCGATGCGATACTCCTTTGACTTGAGGTCAATATGAACGACATGTGTGGAGTGATGAACTTTGACCATGACCGATGCTTGCACCCTTCCATGGGTAGATATGGCTTAGATTGGGTTCATCACGAAGTGCATGTGCGTGGCAGTTGAGCCAAGAAAAGGATTCATTCCTTAAAGTGAATTTAGAGAGAATACTCATCTTCTCATCATAATTGGATCAAAGTCATTGGCCAATGCACGTCAACTTGGACTTGTGGCCAAGTGTGACATATGTGATCAATTAGTGATTAGAGATAAATTGATTAAGTTATTTGAATAAACACTTCATCATGTTCAAGACTAATCGAGTATTCGTGAATGAAAGGAGGAAATCGTAATAGCTCATGTTTCAGTTACAGGTAGTTCCACGTTTCTCACAACGTACCTCATATATTGAGAATGTCTGATTTATTGTCTAAGGTTCAATTAAGACCGTTAGTTTGGCTAATCGCTCGATATATGAGGGCATAGGTCACACAACAAGTACTCTTTTACGGATTATAGTTGGTTGATTAAATGTTAAATTAAATTTAATATTTAATTTATGGAGAACTAATTAATAATAGATTAATTTAAAATTAATTATTATTAATATTTAATTAAATTGGATTTAATTAAATAAGAATTCCCAATAATAATATTTGGAATATTATTGTAGGATTTAATATATATGGAAACAAATCATAGAGATTTGTCATATATGAAATTTATATCCGTTGAGATTTATATTTAGGGAATTAAATTAAAAGGGTTTAATTTAATTAAAGATAAGGGTTTTATTTCCCAAATTGGGCTAGCTTAGGTTTTAAGCTGGGCCTCCCTATATATACAAGCTCTTGGGAATTCACAAACAACGTTACTTCATATTTTCTCCATAAGATCTAGAGTTTGGATTTTCCTAGCAAATTCGTCTCGGGATTCAACGCTGGCAAATTTGTGTAAGTCTGTGAATGGGGATTACGTGGATACCGTAGTTGAGAAATCTAGTATCGAGTCACTGTAAGATTTCTTGTTATGATTATTGTAATCTATATGCAATTAACTGTTTGTTGTTGGTGAACTTTAATATTCGTTGTGCATGTATTACGTGTTTACGTGTCTCTATAATCCAACTGTGGTATCAGAGCTTCAGACTCTCGTTTTAATTACATATTAAAATTGTTTTTGAAATAGAAATTTAAAATTTTTGTTTCAAAACTGGGTGCGGCTGTTTTGTTTGACAAAACCGCACCCATATGTGTTGTTTTGTTTCTTTTCACATGGTTCGTCTCCTTCATCACTCGCTTAGGGTTTCATATGAAACCCTTCCTCCTCCTGCATCGCTCCACCCATCCCGTCATCGTCATCTTCATCTTCATCCTTGCAAACGTCTGTGACATCGTTCAAGTCAGGGCGAAGCCCCGTGACTCGTGTTGGTCTCGCGATGCCGCATCGGTGCAATTTCGAGCGGATTGGATCCGCGGCGGCGTAATCCAACTCGCGCTCGCTCGGCGGCACTCGTACTTTGACCGTCAAAATCGGTGGTGGGGCTCTCGTTTTCTTTCGAAAAATTTGATGCAGCAGGCTCCGATTTTCGTTGAGGCTCAAGACGCTGCGCCACCGCTAGGCTTTAGCGATGTATCGCTCGATCTCGACCCGTGCGCGAATCAATCGCGACGTCCTTGTAGTTTCGCGTTGCCCTTGCTAGTTTTTTGATTTGTAATTCTTCATCTTTGACTGGGTCATCCGATGAAGGGTAACGATTATAGCGATGGCAAAGAATGGAAAGTCACCAGCGATGCCTGGCGGGGAAGCGACTCACTCCCACGTGCGACTCGTGCGTAAATCGCTTACTTGCCGTTGCCCTATTCTTGCCCATTTTGGTTTTGTGCAATTGATAGTTTATGCAGTTTTGCCTTTCTTTTCATTTTGGTTGGACTGATTCAAATTGATTAGGCAAATTAAGTACCAAAATTAAATGTTTGTATGATTGATTGGATTAATTCTGATGAACAAGGGTTGAATTATTGGTTTCGGTTGTCCCGATTGGAGTGACGGTTTCTGGGCTATGATGAGGGAGGGGTTGTTTGGCAAATTGGATTTTGAACAGGCCCTCCGTGCAAAGTTTTAGAAAATTGCACTTGAGCCCTTGGTGATAACTTAATCAAAACATTTTGAAATTAATTGGATTAATTTTAATAAGAATTAAAGATTGGACCTTTAATCATAATTAATTGGATTAATTATTAATTTTTTATAATTTAAAATCAAATTTAAATTGGATTTTGAAATTCGGTTTATAAGAAATTATTAAATATCACTTGTTTAACTTGGTTTTTTTATTTGATTCGTTAAACGCTTTTATAGTTCACATTATAACTGTTTGGGTAGGCGGCACCCAATAATTGTCGGACCGTATTAATTATTTGGAAAGGATCACCCCCATATAAATGTTAGTCCATGTAATGTCATGTTTGGGTAGGTGGCGCCCAATAGATGCTCAAATGTGATGTAGATTAACATGTTCGGATCTCGATTAAGCAATTAATACCCCGCTTTTAAAATGTTCCTCACTAAAATATGATTTTCATTAAATTGAACGATGTCTTCCATCAAAATTAAAAGTAAACCGGAGATTTCATTCCAATGAGTATTTAAGGCCCAAGTCTTTTGCTCGGATCTACATCTAACGGGACTTTTATAGGGACACGTAGTGTCGCCGCTTGATGGTTGTAAATCAACTTGACTTTGTTTCACCAGCCCAAGTAGGGAAACGTAAGTCAAGGGGCATCCGATTGAACTAGGTTCAATCAACTAGGAATTGCATTTTTGCAATTGGTTTAGAGACCTACCAGTTCTGTTATTGTAGTAATCAGCCCAAGTAGATATTATAATAGTAGGAATGTGGATCCTAGTCCATTATGATTTATATTAGATATAAATTTGTATTCTTCCGATGAGGTCGTTGAATATGTGAAAATAATGGAGACAAAATAAACACAAAAGAAGGGTCATGTTTATTTTGATTGTTGAATATTGATCATAGGAATTATGTGTTTTAATTCCCATTTTACTTTATTTCTCTAGGATTGTTGAAATGAATAACTTATCACTGAGAAGCGTTTTGGAAATGAACAAATTGGCTGGACTAAATTTTCTCGACTGGCACTGAAACGTGTGTTTGGTGCTTAGGCAAGAAAATATTGAGTACGTGTTGGACACGCCAATCCCTGCTACCCCGGAGACTGGTACTGAAGAGGTTGAAGTGTTTGACGCTGCAGCTCAGAAGAAGCATCAAGAGGATGCTTCCCAGGCTCAGTGTGTTATGCTACTCGGGATGACTCCCGAACTGCAAAGGCAACATGAGAAGATGCTTCCCTTCGAGATGATCAAGCATCTAAAGGATCTTTTTGATTCTGAATCTCGTTCCGAGATTTATGAAGTGATGAGAGATCTGTTTAGATGACAATTTTCTGAGGGAGGGAAGGTTTCTCCTCATTGTTGAAGATGATTGGGATAATCGAGAAACTTGGTCGTTTCGCCATTGAGCTCAAGACCAACATTGTTGTTTATGCTATTCTTCAGTCGCTTTCCGATTCATATTCGAGTTTCGTGATAAACTTTAATATGAATAAGATGGAATCGACTATGCCTGAGTTGCATAACATGCTAAAGACCTTTGAGTCTTCTACTGCTAAGGAAAAGCCCGTGCTCATGGTGAGTGTCTCTACTTCTTCTGCTCCGAAAGGAAAGAAGAACCGAAGGGGCAAGGCAAAGAAAGGCTTCAAGCCAAGCTTCCTTAAGCCCAAAGGTGGAATTCAAAAGAAGGAGAGGATGGACAAGGATGTATGCCACTACTGCAAGTAAAAGGGGCATTGGAAGAAGGACTGCAAGGTTCTAGCAGCTGAAAAGAAGACACAAGGTGTCTCAGCCACTGGAACAGGTATGTTTGTTATTGAGATAAACATGTCCACAAATGATACTAATTGCTGGGTATTAGATACAGGTTGTGGCTCACACATTTGTACTAATGTGCAGGGTCTCAAGCATAGCAGGGCAGTTAGGCCGGGTGAAGTCGCCCTACAAGTTGGTAATGGAGCAAGAGTTGTTGCTGAACGTGTTGGCGTTTATGTTTTAGACTTATCCTCTGGTTTTAGACTTGAACTGAATAATTGTTATTTTGTTCCTTCTATTACTTGCAACATTATTTCTATTCCTATGTTAGACAATGAAGGGTTTTCCTTCCATTTTGTAAACAACAATTGTTATTTTTCGCTTAATGGTGATTTTTATGGAAATGCCCCTTTATTCGAATGGTTTATACTTGTTGCATTGTGGACATAATATTCTTAATATACAAAAAAACGACTCAAACTTAGTAATCATGAAAACCCAATTTACTTGTGGCATTGTAGACTTGGTCATGCAAATAAGAATAGGATTGCAAGGTTAAGGAAGTTAGACTACTTAACCCCATTCGACTTTGAGTCTTATGGAAATTGTGAATCCTATCTCAAGGGCAAGATGACCAACAAACCCTTCTCTGGGAAAGGGATTCGTGCCATAGAAGTTCTAGAATTGATCCACAGTGATGTCTGTGGACCATTGCCCACTCTAGCTAGGGGTCACTTCGCCTTCTTCATCACTTTTACTGACGATTTCTCAAGATATGGATATGTGTATCTTATGAAGCACAAATCCGAGTCTTTTGAAAAATTCAAGGAGTTCAAAGCTGAAGTAGAAAAGAAACTTGGTAAGAGTATCAAGACTCTTCGATCGGATCGAGGAGGTGAATACCTTAGCCTTGAGTTATGGATTACTTAAAGTTACATGGAATCCAATCAAAATGGACTCCTCCCGGAACACCGCAAATGAACGGAGTGTCCGAGAAGAAAAACCGAACCTTGTTAAACATGGTAGGGTCCATGATGAGTTTTTCCTACTTTTTCGACATTCTTATGGGGATATGTGTTACAAACCTCAATTTACATTCTGAATAGGATTCTATCTAAATCGGTTGAGCATACACCATATGAACTATGGTGTGGCAAGAAGCCAACTTTTTCACATATCAAAACGTGGGGTTGCCCCGCCATTGTGAAAAAGATGCTCACTGATAAGTTGGAATCCATAGGTGGAAAAGGGTTACCTTGTGGGATATCCTAAGAAAACGAGAGGATATTATTTCTATCTACCTAAGAAATAAACAGTAATTGTTTCTAGGCAGGCCAGGTTCCTCGAAGAAGACTATGTCTTTAAGGAACAAGGCCGTAAGATGATAAAACTTGAAGAAATTCAAGAACCACTAGATAACCAAAAGACTGATATCTTGTCAAAGAAACATGACAAGGAATCAGTGAGAGCATCCAGCAGCTCTCATGGTGGAAGTTTATCACTTAGTGATCCTCTTTCAACTAGTGAGAGCGTAATTGGAGTTGCATTGCCTTCGCAACAAACTCCAAGTGGGTTGAATGAGAACAACATAGTTCAAACTCCCGCCCAAGAGGCATCTGAAAGTGTTGCTCTTGAGGACTCTCCGGACATTGATGAAATCGATGCACCATAAAATTTTCACGATCAGAATGTACAGCCTGCACAACCACAGCTCCGTAAGTCCACTAGGATTCGTAATCCGCCCACTAGATATTATGGTTTCCTCGTAGAGGAACATGATGACTTGGAGATTCCGGATAAAGACTATCCCAGAACTTACATTGAGGCAACATTAGATATTGACTCAGAGAAGTGGCATGAAGCCATGAAATTCGAGATGGACTCGATGTACACAAATCAAGTCTGGGACTTGGTTGAATTGTCGAAAGGGGTCAAACCCATAGGTTGCAAATGGGTCTACAAACGTAAGACTGATGCAAACGACAATGTACAAACCTACAAGGCTAGGTTGGTGGCAAAAGGTTATAGTCAACGCGAAGGAATTGACTATGATGAGACTTTCTCACCTGTTGCCAAGATCAAGTCCATTTGAATTTTACTTGCGGTAGCAGCACACCATGATTATGAGATTTGGCAAATGGACGTCAAAACAACTTTCCTCTATGGCAACATTGACAAGGAAGTGTTTATGACTCAACCGGAAGGTTTTGTGTCATTTTAAATTTAATCTTGTGTGCAAGCTTAAACGATCCATTTATGGATTGAAGCAAACTTTTTGAGTTGGAATATGGATGTCAAATCTTTTGACTTCTTAAAAAATTGGAAGATCCATTGTTTTATCGTAAACACAAATGGGAAGAATATTGTTTTATAACTCATTTGGTAGATGGATGTTGTATCAATGGCAACATTGATAAGGAGGTATTTATGACTCAATCGGAAGGTTTTGTATCTAAGTCAAAGTCTAATCTTGTGTGCAAGCTCAAACGGTCCATTTATGGACTGAAGCAAGCTTCTAGAGTTGGAATATCCGGTTTGATGAAGTTGTCAAATCGTTTGACTTCATCAAGAACTCGAAAGATCCATGCGTTTATCGTAAACACAGTGGGAGAAATATTTTTTTCATAGTTGAGTATGTCGATGACATATTGATTATGGGAAACAACATTCCTCTTATGCGGTCGGTAAAAGATTGGCTATCAAGGACCTTCATGATGAAGGATCTTGGTGAGGCCTGCTATATCTTAGGGATCAAGATCCATAGGGATAGATCCAAGAGGATGTTGGGGCTGTCACAGTCAACCTACGTAGATAAGGTGCTAAAGCGTTTTGCGATGGAGAACTCTAAGAGAGGTTTCCTACAGGCATGTCATGGGATAAAGTTGTCTAAGAAGGATTGTCCTTCCACAGACGCTGATATCCGGTGCATGAAGGATATACCATATGCATCTACAATTGGCTCCATCATGTACGCCATGACTTGCACAAGGCTAGATGTGGCCTTCGTTGTTAGCACCACTGGTAGATACTAGCAGAATCCAGGTGAACCTCACTGGATTGCTGTCAAGAACATTCTCAAGTACCTTAGGCGTACCAAAGATTGTTTCTTGATCTACGGAGGACAGTCAGAGCTAGTGGCAACTAGCTATGCTGATGCAAGTTCTCAATCCGACTGTGATGATTACAAGTCACAGTCGGGCTATGTTTTCGTTCTCAATGGTAGGGTAGTTAGTTGGAATAGTTCCAAACAAGAGAACCGCAAACTCAACAACCGAAGCTGAGTACATAGCGCGGCAGAAGCTGTCTGGATAAAACAGTTCTTAAGTGAACTAGGGGTAGTTCCGAGTGCCATCAGTCCAATAAAGTTGTATTGTGACAATACTGGTGCGGTTGCGCAAGCTAAGGAATTGAGATCCAATAACAGAAACAAGCATGTACCGAGGCGTTATCACTTGATAAGAGATATAATCGCTAGAGGAGAGATAGAGTTAGAACATGTCCCCACAGAGGATAACCTGGCTGATCCTTTCACCAAGTCTTTGAGTGTTCATGTACACACTAGACATTTTGATGGTCTAGGGGTAAGACATGTAGGTGATTGGCTCTAGTTCAAGTGGGAGATTGTTAATGTTAATGTCCTAGAGACAATCCATTGTAAGGACATAATGCTCAGATAATATTCAGTATTGATTTAATGTTATTGTTTATTTAATATTAAATATATGGCGTTGCACTTATTAGAATATTATGTTTGATTGTTTGCATTTGTTCTTATCTGTGTTCCCTTGAGTCACTGTTGTCATTGAGTGTGTGAGAACTCAGATGACCTAAGCATGATTCTCAAATAGCCCCAATCGAGGATCATCAAGAATAGGATATTGATGATACAATGGAGATTAGTGTGCGATCTGCATCATACTCTTTGAGAGTGTAGTAAGATTTCACTTACTACGAGATACTAGGTATCTCATTATGGATGCACAAATACCTTAGAGGGTATTGGTATACCCATCCGAGAAATCGTTTGATGTAGTTCCACTATATGTGTCTACGGGTGTCTCGGTTAGTGGGAGGGATGCGATACTCCTTTGACATGAGGTCAATATGCACGACATGTGTGGAGTGATGAACTTTGACCATGATCGACGCTTGAACCCTTCCATGGGTAGGTATGACTTGGATTGGGTTCATCACGAAGTGCATGTGCGTGGTAGTTGAGCCAAGAAAAGGATTCATTCCTCAAAGTGGATTTAGAGAGAATACTCATCTTCTCATCATAATTGGATCAAAGTCATTGGCCAATGCACGTCAACTTGGACTTTGTGGCCAAGTGTGACATATGTGATCAATTAGTGATTAGAGATAAATTGATTAAGTTATTTGAATAGATATTTCATCATATTCAAGACTAATCGAGTATTCTTGAATGAAAGGAGGAAATCGTAAAAGCCCATGTTTCAGTTACAGGTAGTTGCACGTTTCTCGCAATGTACCTCATATATTGAGAATGTCTGATTTACTGTCTAGGGTTCAATTAAGATAGTTAGTTTGACTAATCGCTCGATATATGAGGGCATATGGGTCACACAACAAGTAGTTCCCTTTTACGAATTATAGTTGGTTGATTAAATGTTAAATTAGATTTAATATTTAATTTATGGAGAAGTAATTAATAATAGATTAATTTGGAATTAATGTTTAATTAAATTGGATTTAATTAAATAAGAATTCCCAATAATAATATTTAGAATATTATTGTAGGATTTAATATATATGGAAACAAATCGTAGAGATTTGTAATATATGGAATTGAAATCCGTAGAGATTTATATTTAGGGAATTAAATTAAAAGGGTTTAATTTAATTAAAGATTAGGGATTTTATTTCCCAAAGTGGGCTAGCTTAGGTTTTAAGTTGGGTCTCCCTATATATACAAGCTCTTGGGAATTCACAAACAACGTTACGTCATATTTTCTCCATAAGATCTAGAGTTTGGATTTTTCTAGCAAATTCATCTCGGGATTCAACACTGGCAAATCCGTGCAAGTCCGTGATTGGGGATTACATGGATACCGTAGTTGAGAAATCTACTATCGAGTCACTGTAAGATTTTTTGTTATGATTATTGTAATCTATATGCAATTAATTGTTCGTTGTTGGTGAACTTTAATTTCCACTTCACATGTATTACGTGTTTACGTGCCTCTATAATCCAACAGGGATTGCCTCTCAACTACCTCACTTAACCACTATTTCTCTCTCAAGAATGGGTTTGAGTTTGGTGTTGTCTCCAACTAAGTTGAGATTTTCCCTTACAATGGTTTAGCCTTTATGCTGAGGTTGGGAAAATCTCTCTAAGCTTAGGATATAACATTTGTTGCTTAGATTGGGTTTAGAACACTCTTGAATATATTTTGGATATCTACATATTTGTGTTCTATAGTGGGAATGCTTGAGAATATGGCTCTTAACTTGATAACATTTTTCCACACTTAAAATGATGGAAGAGCTTGTATTTATAGTGTGGATTTGAATGTTACCGTTGGAAAAAGTCACATTCAAATCCATACTATTCTGGAGTTTCTGCAGCTTTTTGTCAGGCTTGTTGACCACCTCTGATTGGTCCACGTCAGCTTTCAGGCCTTCTGTGTTGGTCCCGGTGTAAACGAGTCTTACACGTGTATGGGGGGGAAATACAAGTGTTCAGTGATTTTGAAAACTTTTCTCAATACTGAAATCAGTGGGTCAGATTGTCCTGAGAAATAACCCTGAAAAGCACAAATTACTCTGAGTCAAAGTCTACTAAGATAATAACACTGAGTGGCTTTCAGTGACTTCAAATTAACTTCAAAGGTTTTAAGCTTGGATCGAGAGGTTTTATACTTTCGTTTTTCCCGAAAATCTTTTGATACTTTGGATAATTAAGGCTATGATCGGTTTAATTTCAGTGGATTGATTTCAATGAATATCGAAAACTTCGGTATGCTTTCGGTGAAAATATCTGGCGGTTGAGTGCAAAGCAGAAAGCAAATAACACAACAAATTATAGTGGTTCAGAGGCAAAGCACCTACGTCCACTCTCTCTGATCTTCAAAGAAATTCCTTAACTCATTACTACTACTTCCACAAGCTTTCGTTAACGAGCAGCTTACTAACTATCTGAGTTTTCTAGCTTATCAAGGTGCGAATGACTCAATCACACACTCAAACTTTAACTAATAGGTTTACTTGAACTTACTAACTCAACACACACAAAGGTTTAATAATAGGTTTTGGATTTGGTTGGTTTCCAAAATCTTTTGATATCCTTTTTAGTAAATCAAGGATATTAAGGCTATGGATCAATTTAATGTAAAACTCTCTTGGATTGATTCCAGGGTTTTTGAATATTAGAAAACTGAATTATGATTTCCCATAACCTTGCAATGAAAAAATATAGGCAACTCACAAGGACACTCTTATAATCAAAGGAGATAAAGGGTTTTCTCTTTGGTTAAATAACACAACAAATTATAGTGGTTCATGGTTTGGGTAAATAGCTCCTACCCAATCACCACTCTCCCGATCTTGTTGTTGAGAAATTCCTTAACTCACAGAGACAAACAAAACTTCCACAAGCTTTCGATATGTTCCTTAATGTCCACGAATGAGTAATGTTCTCTTTGTTTGTACTAAACTTTCTCTATGAGATTTTTATCGATTACAAAACAATCTTGAGGATCTTTGGTCTTGAGGATGTTCTTTCTTGAGGATCTTCTTGGTCTTGAGGACTTTTAGGTCTTTTAGTAATTCAGGATTTCTAGTCCTTCTCGTCTTGAGAATCTTCTAATTCTTTGAAAAAAATAACAAGTAGCTATACTATCTTTTCTGCGACTATACATCGTGCGGAGTTTTCTAACACCTATGAAAACTTGATCCTTATCTATCAAGTTATTTTGATACTAACTCAGGGGTTTTGGGATCTTCAAAACATTTATTAAATCCATCTTCAACAATTTCCCCAACAATCCAAAACCAACTTGTTACAATATCTCAAACTACCTAAATCTATTTAGGGTTTGGATTTTGGTATTTTGGTTAAGGCAACACAACAATAAGATAGTGAGATATCCTTTTACAAAAATAAGAGTTACATTAATAAGGAAATCATAATTCAGAGGATACAACAGGATATCTCTTACTAAACTTCGAAGATACTTATTCAATTCTAGGATTAGTAAATGAGCTCTTCATTTCAAGGTGAAACACTTGGGAAATCTTAGGGTTTCCACAAAGTCTACATTCAAATGCAAGAATCCCATTCTTGAATGAGTGGAGAAGTTCATCTATTGATTTCTGTAACCTTGCAATGGAAAAGGTGAAGTTTTCGGGTATTTATAGGCAACTCACCAAGGACACTCTTGAAGAACTATCCGTTGGAGGAGATATCATCAAGGGTTTCCTCTTTTGGTTAGTCCTCCTTAGGACAAATCTTTGAAACTACAATTAGGGTTTTGGCGCGTTTCCTTGCATGGTTTGGGTAATATATAGCCAAAGCAGCCCCAATCACCACTTTACTTGAATCATCTTGAAAGATATCAGTTGATTCATTTCTCAATAAGATCACCAAAGCCTTTTTGAGATCATCAATAGAGTCTTCACGTTTTATTGCCCGGTTTTCATTGGTTGAAATCTTGAGATAATTTTCTCTGATTGGCAAACAAAGCGGCTCTTTGTAGCTTTTTAACTATGTTTCTTTCTCGATATGTTCCGGGTTTTAATGTCCACGAATGAAGTAATGTTCTCTTTGTTTGTACTAAGACATTATTTACTCTTAGAAATAGCTATTCGTGACCTTTTTTTATCACTACAAAACAATCTTGAGGATCTTTGGTCTTGAGGATCTTCTTCTTTCTTGATTTTTGATCTTCGGTTTCTTCGGGACTTTTAGGTCTTTTAGTAAATTACGATTTCTAGTGAAGAAACCTCCTTGCCATCATCCTCAGCTAGCTTTTTCTAGTCCCGATTTTTGGCATGGGGTTCTCGTCTTAGTTTTCTGAATCTTTTTCGATTCTTCTAGATGATGAAAAAAATAAAGTAACTTTTGGATTTCTATCTATCCCAAATTCTTTATCTAGAAGACTATACATGGCATTGAATTAATGTTCTTGGTGTTTTCAATCCCGATCCTAATACCTATAGAAAAAAATTTTTGATCTCTTTGTGGATATATCTTTATCATTTAGTTATTTTGATACATGTGAATCGACTTCCAATTTGTCTATTGATTCACCAGGGTTTTGGGATCTAATCAAAACAGTTTTATTAAATTCATCTTCCAATAATTCCCAAATCTCCTTTTTGATGATTCCCCAAAACCAACAATTGTTGTATAGTGTGTCTTTATAGAATAATCGAGTTGGTCAAGGAAAAGGAAAACAGGAAATTCTAACATCTATTCAGGTTTTCATTTCCTAAGATAAGTATTTAATGGTTATAATAAGGCAACACATCAATATAGATAGTGAGATATTATATTTTCAAGAACAAAAAAATTTTTAGAGAGTTACATTAATTTTGAAATCATAAAATCTCCAAATAAGATTAGGATACAACATATATCCTACTCTAAATTGAACATCGAATATAACCGGTCTTCTTGACTTGATTCAATCTCATCATGTATGGAGGATCAAGGTGTTTTTGAACATTCCATAGTATCTTCTTCTTGATAACTCTTCCATTTCCTAAATTATCCTCGCATCATTCCCTGTCAGCCCAAGATACTCAGCTTGATCCACAAAGTCTACATAGATGAAGTCGTAGTAGATCATCCCATTCTTGAATTTGGGTGGAGGATACTTCATCTATCCTGGAGCCTTCAAGTTTTCGTTTTAACCGAAGAGTGTCAAATAAGTCAAACCACTTTTGACACACATCGATTGAAGTTCCTCGATTGAAGATATGCAAAATGAATGCATCATCTCAATAATCGCAATTATAGTGGTTCGAGACTCAAGCTCCCTCGTCCTCTCTCTCGATCCTGATAGACTACCTCGGGGCGGACTTGTAAAATATCGTAGTTGAATACAAATTCTCTCGTGGCTTGCTCCCATTTGTCGTTCATCTCAATATGCATCCACTTTTATCAAGATCTTACTGAGGCCTTTGCCTTCTTCCTTGGTTTGGGTTCCTCCTTGGGGACAAATCTTTGATGAAATCCTGAAGTACAATGCAAAGGGTTAGGATCCTCTTGGCTTGGATAATTCTTATCCTAGGCTTTCGGGTCATTTCAAAATTCCCCGACGTAAGAATAAGTTTGAGCTCTTGAGTTTAGTATAAATTTCCGTAACCTTCAATTCTTTTGGTTGCTTCAATCATCTTGAGAAGCGGCTATATTTAGGGTTTGAAACTCCTAACACGTTTTAGGCAATAGCCTTTCATGTGATTGATTTTTTTTATCTGGAACGACATCATATTCACCAAAGCCTTCTTTGAGCGATGATCATCAACCTCCGTTAAAGTCTTCACTCTTTTGTTACAAACTCTAAGTTTTATATTTCAACAATGACTTAGTTCCTTTTGAAATTTGAATGTCTTGGCAAATATCTATTTCTCTAAGGAATCGATTGATCTTCTCAAGATTCGCATCCTTGGATAGATATATTGCTTGCCTCGGAACATTCATCTATACTAGCTTTTTAACAACATAATTAAGGTTTCTTATTCTTGAGTCTTCGATCTTGAGTTTTGGGTTCGAGTCTTGAAGTCGAGTCTTGAGTCTTCGAGATACCCATTTTGCTAGAATCTTCTAGAGTCTTGAGTTCCGAGATCTTTGTCTTTTTAAGTCTTTAGATTCTCGATTTCTTCTAAGACTTCGGTTTCAATGAGAAACATAATGAGTTCGAGGATTAACTATCTGAACTTATAGCTCTATTTTTTTTGCAGATAACATTTTCCTTTAATCTGACTTAACTATCAAGATCATTCTTAACATGTCATACTCAGGGGTTTTGGGATCTAATCAAAATCATATATCTTTATTAAATTCATCTCCCAACAGCAGGTAATTTTGTGAGCTTATCATATCTTTTCCTCTTTTTGGCATCATAATTGTCCAGTATCTCTGAAAGGGTTCTGTCCATATGTAATTGCTAACGTCCAACAGATCTTAATTCAGCAGCAAGGTGAAAGTTCTCATCCTGTAGTCTCTGAAGAACATTCAGCCCAGTAGCGGTATCTTCTGCCAAACCACCAAAAGTAGCATGCATGTTGGTCATGAGTGATGTACTCATTTCCTCAATTGCAGCTTTGATCATTTCTTCATTCCTGGCAGTCAACCTCTCTTCCAGAAATTTTGATCTTTCTGCATACCTCTTTTCAATCTCTCCTATCACATCTCTAGACACCATAGATGTGCTCAGTAAGTCAACTGTTTTGCTCTGAGAGATTTGTGCATCAGTAAGCTTTGACACTTGGTCTACCAGAGGCTCAAGCTTTGACATTTGATCAACAAGTGGCTCAAGCTTGGTAAGCTTCTCAAGAATTGGTGTCAGATCAACAGCTGGTTGTGGAGGAATTGGAACTTCAGCATCTGTTTGAACTCCAGCATCTTCCATCTCAGTTATAGTGACCTCAGGCTCCTTCTGATACTGGACGACTTGGCCAAATGTGATCATTTGTAGAGGTGGATCATCCTGAGGTTGTTCCCCCTGAATGGTTGCATCAACACTTGACTCAGCAGCCTTTTTGTTCCCTTCAGGAATATCTCCAGCATTTTTCTCCTGAGAGGGTCCTTGATCATCTTTGTCCTGATCACTTACCTCTCCTTCTGGTTGAGAGACCACCTATCTCTCAACAATCTTTTTCTGTACTAAGGCATCAAACTCAGAATGTTTGATCCTTAGTCTTCTCTTTCCAAGACCAGAGAAGGCATCAAGTTCAGCTACTTCCTCTGCCCAGAAGTCTTCTCCTCTGAAATTGTCAATCTTAAGCATCATTGCAAAGGATTGATTAACAATCAGAATGGCAGCTTTAAATCTGAAGAACATATCCTGAAGATCAGGATAGTCCGTCAACTCAGTGTATTTGTCCAAGACAAATCTTTCAGCTTTCTGTCTCCACTCCTTTCCTTCTACCTCACATTTCCTGAGTTCAGGACCAGGTGCCCCCTCTTCAGAGCTAGAATGAGCCTCCGAAGGTATGGAAATATATGGCTCTGAGGGTTGAGTGGGTGGGATGGTTATTTGGCTCTTCAGCAGGTTTTTGAGAACCTGTGAAGATTTCTCTGGTAATTCGGTCAGTGCCAATACTGGTACCTAGTACCTCAGTAAAGACATTCTCATCTCATACTCCTCCAGGTGGAATTTCTTCTTGAGTGGTTTCCTCTTCAGTGGCCTGAGAAACCACCTTGGCAAGAGTGTCAAGTGGAGACTTCTCACTTGACTCCTGCTCACGAATAGTTATGAGTCTTTTCTTCTTTCTTTTCTGCTCATCCTGAACCTTCTTCTTATCACCAATTTCTTTCTTTACTCTCAGCAGTTCAAGTGATTTCTTTCTTTTCTCTGCCTCTTCAGGCTGTTTTTCCACAACTTTCTTTTCCTTTCGTTTGGCCACTTCAGCGAGAGATATAGTGTCCTGATCAGATTCAGACTCGTCTTGTTCCTCTGGTTCCTCCTAATCCATAGAACCTTGACTTCCTGAAGGAGCTGGTTTCTTCCTTTGGGAGTTAGGCTTTCAGAACATGATCCTATTTCGGGAGAACTCCACTCCAGTCATCAAAAACATGTTTTCCCTGGGCAAAGTTTCAATGAGAAAACTGATCTTTGTTCCAAACAATACCTTCCCATTCTTCATGAAAGCCCCTTTGGCATACTTCAACTTCTGGTTTTGATGCAGAATGCAATCCACCAGAAATTTCAGCCAATTGAAGTCAACTGAAGGAGAGTCTTCAATTGCAGCCATGAGCCTCAACTTGTTCCTGCTCACTTGCTCTAAACTCCCAGAGGTGCTCATCAAGCACTTGGCTACAATATCTATCAAGACTCTGTATTTGGGCTTCAGACATCGTTTATGCAGAGCCCCTTTCAACTCCGCCTTTGTCTCTGCAAAACGATCCAAGATTTCCTGTTCTCTACCAGACATATACAACGCTGGATCTTCTCTCTATCATTAAGCTCGAATACGACAGTAATATCATCAAGAGATAATCTTACCTCTTTGGTACATATGACCTCTGCCTTGGATTTCGCATAAGTTCCAAACCTTAACTGCAAAACAAGTGCTCCCTATTCTCCATCTCTAAGATTGATCACAAACGACAACACCTCTTGAGACAATTCTGAGTCTGGCATATTGCTCACCAAATGTGATAATCGAGCCATCCACAGCATGTTGAGTGCTTCTTCCTCAACCTTGGTAGCTTTGTTGTCGATCATGGCTACCACATGCTCGAAATAGGGTTTTTCTATTTTGGCTAGATCCTTGATCATTGCATAACTGGGAAATTCCATTGTGGAAGGATTTCTGGAAAATGGGGTTTTGAGGGTTTTTGAAGATTTTAAGTGTTTGAAACGTTTGAATGGGCTTAAAAGTGTAAAGTGAATGATCAAAGGCAAACACTCTAGTTTATATATGATATGAAAAGCCATATATCAAGGGCTGTGATTAAATCTTAGAAGGGAAAAAGAATGAACGGTTGAGATTTAATATGAGATTTAAAAGAAATCTCAAGGATTTTGCTATTTTTGGCTAATTTTCTGGGAGAATAGACAAATAGCATAAATTAGGGTGACAAAATGATGTTTCACGGTAATCGAGATAACTTTTCGTCTTCTCCTCAATTTTCCTCCAATAGAAATGCTCCAAGCATTCCCAAAGTTCAGGTCTTTTGTCATTTATTTCCAATGATTACTGAGTGAAATAAATGCTGTGAATTAATGCATGTGTCAATATTGTTTCAGGACTATTGAATTTATAATCCTTACTGAATACTGACCTTGACAAAAATTATTCTGAGTCTCAGTTTCCTTCCTGGGAGAATTTTGTCCTGGGTTATTCCTTCCTGAATAACTACATGCATCTGAAGGACTTCTCCCTTTAGTGAATTCACTCAACTGGATCCAACATACCCAATTCTACTGATAATTCCTGAAATCTTGACTCAGCCAAAGGTTTTGTCAAAATATCAGCTCTTTGTTTATCAGTATGAATTTTCTCCATCCTGATATCCTTCTTCTCAACATGATCTTTGATGAAATGATGTCTGATATCAACATGCTTGCATCTGGTGTGCAATACCGGATTTTTTGTAATAGCAATTGCACTATTATTATCACAAAATATAGGTACTTCATTGGCTACAACCTTATAATCCCTTAATTGTTGTCTGAGCCAAAGAATTTGTGCACAACAGCTTCCTGCAGCCATGTAATCAGCTTCAGTAGTACTGGTTGCTACTGAGGTCTGTTTCTTTGAAAACCATGATATCAGTTTACTTCCAAGAAATTGACAAGTTCTTGTAGTAGACTTCATGTCAATTCTACAACCACCATAATCAGCATCTGAATAACCAGTTAATTCAAGGTTATCATCAGATGGATACCATAATCCTCTATTTGTTATTCCTTTAAGATATCTCAGAATCTTTTTGGCAGCTTCCATGTGACTAGCTTTAGGATTAGCTTGATATCTTGCACATATTCCAACAGCAAAAGTAATATCAGGCCTACTTGTTGTGAGATATAGCAATGATCCAATGATCCCTCTATAATTAGTGTGGTTAACTGATTTACCTTCAGGATCAGGATCCATCTTGTAGTTAGTATTCATAGGAATTCTAACTGCATTGCAGTTTTGTACACCATACTTAGCAATTAGATCTCTGGTGTATTTTGCCTGATTGATGAATATACCTCCATTGGATTGCTTGACTTGGAGTCCTATAAAGAAATTCATCTCCCCCATCATTGACATCTCAAACTTTCCTTTCATAAGGGCAGAAAATTTCTCACACATCTGATTATTTGGAGATCCAAATATGATGTCATCCACATAGATTTGAACTAGTAAGATATCCTTCCCATCTTCTATCCTGAACAAGGTTCTATCAACAGTTCCTTTGGTAAAACCATGGTCAGTAAGAAATTGAGAAAGTATATTATACCATGCTCTGGGTGCTTGCTTCAGACCATACAAGGCTTTTCTGAGCCTGTAAACTTGGTCATTCTGACGAAATCCAGGAGGTTGCTCCACATAAATCTCTTCTTTAAGCACATCATTCAGAAATGCACTTTTCACATCCATTTGATAGACTGTGAATTTCATGTGAGCAGCATATGCAAGAAACAATCTGATGGCTTCTAGTCTTGCAACAGGTGCAAATGTTTCATCATAATCCAAGCCTTCTTCTTGGGAATATCCCTATGCAATTAGCCTTGCCTTGTTTCTTACAATATTGTTGTTTTCATCTCTCTTGTTCTTGAACACCCACTTAGTTCCAATCACATTGTGCCTCTGAGGTCTGTCCACTAGCTCCCAAACTTCATTTCTTGTAAACTGATTCAGCTCCTCTTGCATAGCAATAATCCAAAATGAATCTTGAAGAGCTTCTTCAATCTTAGTTGGTTCCTTATCAGATAGGAAGCAGCAGAATAAAGCACTTTCACCATGGAACTTTCTTGTTCTAACACCTTCAAATAGATCTCCCACAATCTGACTTGAGGGATGACTATCCAACCATGTTTTCATGGATGTTCCCCCTTCAGTGGTATCCTCAACATTAGAAATGTTAGGTTCAGGCAATTCATCAAACTCGGGGAACAACAGAAAAGGAGAGAGAGAATCATCTTCCTCAGGGAAAATTCCATTCAGAACATTGTCAGGGACATTTATTCCCCCTTGGTTGATAGATTCAGAGTTTGCCTCAGCTATGACCACATCTTCATCGGCATTACATACCTGAGTCTGAACTGGGGTTTGTTCAGATTGGTCAGCTTCAGTGTGTTGGTTTTCCTTCAGTGGAGAACTATCATCCTGAGTTTCGCCAGCCTGAGCATTTCCATCCTGAGCATCTTTGTCTGAGTCTGACTCACTCCACTCATAGAAAATGATTGGCTTCTTCTTTTCAGGCTCAGAGTATGTTTTAACACTCTTCTTCAGGCTAAGTCTGATGATTCTCTTTGTCAGATCTCCTGAGTCATCTTCCTATTTCTTCTGAACACGAGTAGATTCATCAAAAACAACATGAGGTATTTCTTCCACAATAAGGGTCCTATAGTTGTAAACTGTGAAGGCTTTACTGACTTCAGAATATCCTAAGAATATTCCTTCATCGGCTTTGCTATCAAAGGTTTTCAACTGATCTTTACCATTATTGTGTATGAAACACTTGCAACCAAACACACGAAAGAAAGAGATAAGAGGCTTCCTTTCATTCCACATCTCATAAGGTGTGTTTCCTTGATTCTTTGTAAGCATGGATCTGTTATGAGAGTAGCATGCAGTGTTGATAGCTTCTGGCCAAAATCTCTTAGGAATGTCAGCTTCAGCAATCATTGTTCTTACAGCTTCTTTCAGAGTCTTATTTCTTCTTTCAGCAACACCATTCTGTTGTGGGGTCCTTGCAGCTGATGTTTCATGAGTTATTTCATTTGCTGCACAATAATCAAATATAATATGGTTGATAAACTCAGTGCCTTTATCTGATCTGATTCTGACCACACTCGGATTCTTTTTAATACTGAGTCTTTTCAGTAATTCAAGCAGTTTTGTCTGAGTCTCTTTCTTACTGACTAAGAATATGACCCAAGTATATCTAGAGTAGTCATCAACTACTACAAGTGTGTATTTCCTGCCATTAGTGCTTACAGGTGAAACTGGACCAAATAGATCCATATCCTTCAGTCTGTCCTTTGGAATTATCTCCAAAATTAATCTGAGGGCCTTTTTGCTCAACACAATCAGTGAGTAATTGTTTGTATCCTGTCATGTACCTTGAACATCCACTGTCCAGATACCATGCAGCAGGAGTTATTTCACTTCCACTCATCAGGGCAAGGATGTCCGATCAAAGCAATTAACAAATCAATTAAGAACACAATATTTGATTACCCAGTTCGTTTGTTAAATAAGACTACGTCTGGGGGCGACCAATCCAGGAGTATTTTACTATATATTTTCTGCCTAGGGTTCTAAAAGTTCGATCCTTCACAACGTACAATACAAGTTATATTTATAGACATAGAATTAGGGCTGCAGCCTTCATGGGCTTCCTCTCACGGGTCGTCCTAAGGTTTCAGCCACCAGGCTAGGGTTTTCTTGCTTGTCCCGCAAGTCGCTCATCCAGATACACTTACCCTGATTACAGTCCATGAAATCCGCGCCATTAACTACCTGTATCTTTGCCATATTTATCTTCGATCCGACTTCAAGACGAAGTCGCTCCAGCGACCTGCATATCTTCCCAAGTCGCCACTGTGACCTTCACAGCATTCCAGGTGCTTAAAGACTTACCAGTCTTCTAAGTCGCCCCGCGACCTACTTGATCGAATGAGGTCACTTATAACTCAAGACGAGAGACCATGGCCTCCGGCTAGTTGAATTATTTCATGCTACAACAGCGTGAAACATCCATCAAGCTACAAAGCCAAATCATCAAGAGTGTTCTATCCTATATCTAAGCACAAATGTCATATCCTAAGCTTAGAGAGATTTTCTCATCATTAGCATTGAGGCTAAACAAATGTAAGGAAAAATCTCACCTTAGTTGGAAACCAAACAATCTTTACCCAAACCAAGTGTTAGGTTAAGTTTTGTTAAGAAAGGATTGTAAGTTAGTTGGATTAGCTTACTTTCTGGGTGAGAGCGAGAACTCGTTAAACATCGATGGGTGATCCCATGAGGGTGATAAGTGTTGGGGAATGATATAATCCCAACAATAAGTCCCGAGAGAGTGACAACTCATTAAACATCTGTAAGGTATTGGACTAACACATTAAACTAAGTCCAGTTGGTTTAGTTGGTGCCCCTGCTGATAGGGAAGAGTGGATGTAGGAGTTGGACTCTGAACCACTATAAAATCGTGTGTTCTTTACTGCTTTATGTTCTTACTTGCCATATGCATTTGGTTATAAGCAAAACACATTGATTTAAAAAGAACATTTTGGAATCACTCCTCCCTCACCCCTGTTTTATATGCACTACATGATTTTTTACGCATTTCATGGGTTTTTGCGGGACCAACATTTTGTGATAATAATAGTGCAATTGCTATTACACAAAACCCGGTATTGCACACCAGATGCAAACATGTTGATATCAGACATCACTTCATCAGAGACCATGTTGAGAAAAAGAATATCAGAATGGAGAAAATTCATACTGATAAACAAAGAGCTGACATTCTTACCATGTTGAGAAGAAGAATATCAGAATGGAGAAAATTCATATTGATAAACAAAGAGCTGACATTCTTACTAAGCCTTTGGTTGAGTCAAGATTTCAGGAACTATCAGTTGAATTAGGGATGTTGGACACAGGTGAGTGAAAAATCTGGAAAATTGAAGGTTTTCAGATGCATGAAGTTTTCAATATACTGAGACTCAGGACAAAAACTCTTCGTACTAAGTACTGAAGAATTCAGGGACTTTGGGACAAATGAGACTAGTCCACTGAAATTTGTCAAGGTCAAAATTCAGTATGGCTGATGTTAAAAATTAGCCTGAAGTAATATTGACTCATGCATTTAATTCACTGCATTTATTTCACTAAGAGATTACTCAATAATCATTTGAAATAAATACATAAGGCCTGAATAATAATTGGGCGGGACGTTTAAAATTTGGGAAAGTCAACAATCTGTCGATGACTTTATCGAATATTGTGCGTAATCAACATTTTTGGTAACTAATTGCTACTAGTTATTCAAAATTGAGCCAGATTAATATCCTTGTTAAGCTTAAAGACAAAACCAATCTTTAATCTGGACCGTTAATTTTCTGATGATGATCTCAACCATCCATCTTCGAAACTCCTTTATAAAACCCAATCTCGCTGGAAACTGTTCATTTACATTTGAACATCTTCATCTTCAAAATTTCCTACAAATATTTTCCTTACAAATACTCTACAAACAGTCATTCTTCAAAATCAAAAATGACTCCTCCTTCAATCTTTGCGAAATTAGCCATTTCAAACAAACCCCACTACGAAAACATTGTATCCTTTGAGGGAACAGACAACGAAATCCACGAGGAAGAAGCTCTGCACATGATCCGACTCGCACAGCTCACATACCTAGTTGGAAACAAACCAGAGGCAGAATGGAATCAAGAGGTATTGGAATTTTTTCAAATCTTGTGGTAGATAATGATGGTTCCATGACCTCTAGTATAACTGTTACTCAAGTTTCGGAGAGCGCCCAGCTCGTTAAATTTATTAGGGATCTTTACATTATTCCTATGAACTTGAATGCGGTTTTTGAGTTAAACACTAAGGGGGAAGATCCTACTCTGTATATGGTTGGGCGAGAGCAGGAGTATTTGAATAGAATCATGGAGAAACCGATCTAATTCGAAGCCACTCTCAACAAGAGATATTTGTAGAAGAAGTATATTGTGCTTCTTGATATTGTGTCTAAATGCCTATTGAGCGGGTCTGGCAGTTTGGAGCAAATTAGCAAACCGAAGTTGAGGTTAATGGCTGCCATCGAGGATTCTCCCAGAGTTGATTTCAACTGGCTACAATTCTTGATCAAACTTATTAGTGATCAAAGGAAGCATATCACTAAAGAAAAAGACACCATTGTGGTGAAAGGTAAGGTGTTACATGCCACAAAGATAACATACATTCCTGAGACTGGAAGAGAAGAGAAGGATACATTTGCCCCAACAAATGTTTTTCCCATCTCCAAAATTATGTTCAGACAACTGACGAAGAAAGCTCTAAAAAGAAAGAAGGAGAAAGCTGCTGAGTCTCAGGAAGACGTGTTTGTGGAAGAGTTTGAGGAGGAACAAACATCTATTGCTGAGCAATTCCCACCAAAAAGGACACGAAGAGAAATGGCTAAAGCCATTGAGCTCTCATCTGAAGAAGAGAAGAAGGCTAGAGCTCAAGCTCTTCTAAAAGTAAAAAGGTAAACCGGTGAAAGGATGAAGAAAGTCGTAGCTGAAAAACCAAAACGGAAAAGATTGAGAACTATTGCTGAAAGTGAGGCTGAGAACACTGAGAAAGAAGCAATTCAGGAAGGATTGACTAATGGACAGAAATCACCAATGCAGATGTTGGCTTAGGCTGTTGAGATAGTCAGGATGGAAGGGGCCAGTGAGGATGAGGTTATCTTCTCCGAAGTTTTGAGAACCAATATCGCCACCGATAGAATTTCTCAAGAAATCTTTGCAGGTTCCCAACAACCTGTGGAAGAAAGCCAAATTACTGTCCCACCTACTCACCCCACCTCAGAGCCAAAAGATCCTCAAGAACTTTTGGATTTGGACCATCTCTTGGCCAGTCCATTCCTTGACCCACAGGAATTAGCTCCTGAAATCCCCAGTCCATCCCCACTGAAGAAAGGTGAAGCAGAAGAGAAGGAATGGCAGAGCAAGGGGGAACGGTTTGTCTTGGATAGATATCCTGAGTTGTCAGAATACCCTGACCTTCAGGATCTATTCATCAGACTCAGGACAACCGTATATATCCTAAATCAAACTTTACCAGACATGCTGAATATCAGTTCATTCAGAGGAGAAGACTGGTGGAGCGACGAGATAGCAATTCTCACTTTTCTCTGGGTTTAGGAAAACCAAACTCAGAATCAAGAATGCAGAATTTGATGAGTTGATACAGAAGAAGATAGCTGAGAGGAAACCTTCTATGGTTGTTAAGCCGAATAGTGCTGATAAGAGAGGTAATGGAGGTGATGAAGCCAAAAAAGAAGATGATATTGCTAAGGAAAATCAGGAGGGTGCTGACCATTCTGAATCTACAAAAGAGAATGAATTAACTGAGAAAGATGCTGCCAACAAAGAAATCACTGCAAAAGTTGTTGCATTTGGTATAAAAATCAATGAACCTCAGGCTGGAGAACCACTCCAGGTAGTTACTTTTTGCACTACTAAAAATTATGCCAAAAATTCTAAAGTAATTATCACTGAGTTAGTTGATTTTGGTATGCAGACTGAGGAGCACTAGGAAGTAATCACACAAGTTCAAACTATGGACTTGACACCTGTATTGGAGTCCTTGGAGAGAATTGAACCTGTTGTTGATGAAATTGCCAAAGTGAATGAGGCACTGGTCACTCAGGATAAAAAGATTGATTTGTTAAGCTCTTCGGCTGAGGTAACAAACATCCATACTTCTCTATTTAATAGCTTGATTGCTTTAGATACCAAAGTTGATGGTATAGACAAGGAAGTAACTGATGAGATACAAAAGCAATATGAAGAAAGGAGTTTATATCTAGAAAAGCAAATCACTGAAAGGACTAATGAGTCAATTAGTAAAGTTGTTGAGGATATGAGCTCATTGTTCATGGCCAAGATCACAGAACTAATGCATGAAACTTTTTCTGGACATTTTGCTCCACTTGCTGAAGAAGTATCCATTGGGAAAAATGTGCTGAGAAGAATAGAGGATGAAGAAGATCGATTAGCTGCGGAGATAAGGACAATTGGGAAAGAACAATTCCACATGGATGCTACCCTTTCCAGAATTTTGAAGGTATATGATGCCAAAAATGGGGAAAGGGCGTCTCATGTCATGGGAAAATTCGATGAGCATTTCAAGATAACTCAGGAAAGATTAGAACAGCAAAATAAAGTTGATGAAGCAGCCAAGAAAGTTCAGATGATGATTAAAGCAACTGAAAAATTGAAAGAGAAAGTTCCTCTGGATATAGCACACACATTGACAAATCCTGAAGTTGCTAAGGAAGCCATTGATCAGAGACAGCTGAGAAAAGAGTCACTGAATCCAGTATATCTGCAGAGGCTCGTGCTGAAGTATCAAAAGAACCTGAACTGATTTTAGTCAAAGTTGCTGAAACACAACTCCTCAAACAAAAAGTTGTTGAACCTGAGAAGAAGAAGACTGTTGCCTATGTTGTAAAAGATATTCAGAAGAAGAAACCAGTCTCTAGACCTCTTCAAAGGAAGCTAATGGAAGAATTCACTGAACCTGAGAAAGAACTGAAGATGAAACAGAAGAATTACTGAAAGAAGGTTTTGGTGAATAGATGTTAGCACTCAGAGACTAGACTTCGACTAGCATAACAAACTGATTATGCTAAATGCTGAGAAGAAAAGAAAATTTGTTATGTCTATTTCTGGTGCAGAGCTGACAAAGAAGAAAAGAGATGAAGAGAGATGGAGAACTGGTGGATTCCAAAGATTCATGAACAGGAGAAGAGGATCAAAAGCAAAGATCATGAAATGGCCACACATTGATTCATGGATGCCAATAGAAATGAATGATGCATGGGAGGATGTAAAAAGAAAGTTCTGCTTCAGTTATGACATTCTTCAAGAATGGAGAGGAAGTGGTTCTGATAGAGATGAAGCTTTCTTGGAGTACTTGGTGACTTTCTATCCTCAATATCTCCAGAAGTGGATAAATGTGTTTGATAAACATGGTTATCAGATGAAGGCTCCATGTCATTACACATACCCTCCACTAAGATTTGGCACAGGCTTTATAAATGAAGCAGCAATTTCGAAAGAGATCGCTGAATATGTTGAGCAACTTGACCTGACTACAAATGATCCTGAATCCATTCAGAAGAGAGATGAGTTGAAGAAAATATACTTTGGGATGTTTGGATTAGAAGTCCCTGAAGATGAAGTGGAAGAAGAATAGGATATGTTATCATATTAAATTCAGTATTTTCATTGTATTTGTAAAAACTCTTATCTTTTGTGTGATCAAAAGATAATAACTCATTATCTTCGTTTAATATTATGTCATTCATACTGATTGCTAAATCTTCTTGTACTTATAGAAACTGAAACCTATTGTTAGGTTAGTTTTTATCTTGAAATGTAACAAGATGGTTTTTGCATCATAAAAAATGGGGAAATTGTTGGGAGATGAATTTAATAAAAGAGATTTTGATTAGATCCCTAAACCCTTGAGTATGACATGCTCAGAGTAATCTTGATAGTCAGTATATAGGTTTCAGTTTAAGGTGTCTTTAGGAAATATCTGCACCATGTATAGTCAACAGATATAGTTCAGGATAAGTAGGATATCACACATTAAGGGGGAACTTAATGTGTTGAAGACTCAGATGACCTGAAGACTCAGATGACCTGAAAACTCGGAACACTTGAAGACCTGAAGATTATCTCACTGAGGACATCTGGACCAAATTAAGTCCTGAACATTTATTGAAAAATAAATGTTGTCCAAACAGGTGATTGCAGACAAAAGGAATTGGAACTAAGTGTCTTTTAAGGTTATCTCATTCAGAAGAGTTGACCTAAAGAGTCGTTTTGTTTGTCTCTATTCACTGAAGATTTAAACCAATCAGAGAGCGACAACACTGTACTTTACTAACACTGAAAGCGACTTGTCCCTGAGAAAGTCAGAGTTGCTGGGTTCCAGTCTGCAGATTCAAAGTGATTGGCTGCATTGGTTATATATTACCCAAACCATGCAATGGCTTGTTCAAACCCTAATAGAGTCGTTTATCACTAACCAGAAGAGGAAACCCTTGATGATATCTCTTCCAACGGATAGTTTTTCAAGAGTGACCTTGGTGAGTTGCCTATAAATATCAGTTGCCTTCAACATTCCAAGGTTACGGGAAATCAAGCAACTCCAGAGCTCCTTCGTATTCAAGTATTACTGTGAAGCACTCGAAACCATGGCATGATTGGTATGACTGAATGGAATTAAGGCTAAATGGAATGAATTAATGAATGGAATGAAGGTCTGAATGGAATGATATAGGAATGATCATTCTTATGATTGATATGACCTAGGAATGATCATTCTTATGATTGATATGACCTAGGAATGAAATATAAGTATTGGTGAATTTGTTTTAAAATTATTATTATTAGTTATTAATTATACTTTAATATTAATATTATTATTGATTATTATATATATTTTTAATATATTATTATTTTTAGCTTTTTAATATATATTTTTTTAAATAATATTTTTTATAATTACAAAAATAATATTATTATTGTGTTTATTATAATAATATATAATTTTAGTAAACATATATATGTATATTAATATGTATTTAATTATTGTTGAAAGTATGAGTTAATAATAACGTTATGGCTAGTAGACATGCTCAAACCGAACCGGAACCGCCGATTTTGGAACCGCCTGTTTCGCGATTCCGCGGTTCCGCGATTCCAGTTCCGAAACCAAACCGAAATCGTAAAACCCACGGTTCGGTTCCAGTTCTAGCAAAACCAGAATCGGGAACCATCGGTTCGAACCGGAACCGGCATTTATTCGCCGAAACCCCGGTTCGAACCGGAACCGCCTGTTCGAATCGGAAACCGCCTCCAATTTGAAAATTCTAGTCGTTCAGATCCAATGGCCCAGATTAAAGAGCCATTGAGATCCAACGGCTGAGATTAAATAGCCATTCTTTGGAACATGGGTTAAAAAAGCGTGGAAACGGAAAATCGAACCGATTAGGTTTCGTCTTTTTTTTTTTTTTTTTTCAAGATTTCATCTATAAATACCACCTCATTCCACTCCAAAATTCACCCCAAAGTGATTCAACTCATTACTTTCATCTCATCTCTCACAACTCTCACTCAATTCTCAAAGTTTATGATAGTCCCGGTGCAAACGAGTCTTACACGTGTATGGGGGGGGAATATATGTGTTCAGTGATTTTAAAACTTTTTCTTCTTCGAGGTCGATGGGTCGGGGTTGTCACGATGATTTAGTCCCGGGAAGCACAAATCACCTCGAAAGTCAAAGTCTACCGAGACAAGTGATCTCGAAGTCGCTTTTTTAAAACCTCGGATAATCCCAATCGAGCTCGAAGTTATCGAGAGATCTTGAGTTTTGCTTGAATAGCTTACTCAGATGTGCGGAATATTTGGCCCTAAGTTTATACTTGTTTTATGCTTTGCTGAAAACCTTCCTTTTAATGGAATAGTGATTAGGCTGTGATTCAGTTAAATGCAACTTCAGTGGATTGGTTCCAACTGAATATCAGTGAAAATATGCTTTCAGTTAAAGGTATGCAATAGTTAATCAAAGCAATACAGAAAGCAAATAACACAGAAAGTTATAGTGGTTCAGAGACTCAAGCTCCTACGTCCACTCTCTCTGACTCTTCAGATAAATTCCTTAATCACCTCCTAAGGTTTTCTGACTACCTCTGTAGTTTACTAACCTTTATACTTCCTAAGATTTTCTGACTACCTCTGTAGTTTACTAACCTTTCTATTTTGAGCTTTCTGACTATCTCTGTAGTTTACTTACTCAAAACACACACAAGCTTTCTGACTATCCAAGATAGTTTACTCACTTCTTCTTTAGAGCTTTCTGACTGCCTATGTAGTTTACTAACTCTTTACAACTCCAACTCACCAACAATCACACTCAAACTACCTTACAAAGGGTTTGGGGTTTCTTGGTTGGTTTCAAACTAGGATGAGATATCCTTTACAATTAAGTACAATGCAAAGGCTGGGATATCTCTACTAAGCTTTGGATATATCTTATCAAGATTAGACTTAGTGAATGAGCTCTCTTCAATGTAAAGCACTTGGGAAATTCTTGGGTTTTCGAGTGCTTAAACTTGCAATAATAAGTTTGAGCTCTTGAGTTGCTTACAAATTTCTCGTAACCTTCATTGTAGATGGTCACAAGTATTTATAGGCAGACACCAAGGTCACTCTTGAAAAACTATCCGTTGGAAGAGATAGCTCCATGAGTTTCCTCTTATGGTGTGTGATGAACGGCTATTTTTAGGGTTTGAATACTCTCCTAGCATGTTTTAGGCAAAATGCCTTTATGCAGCCAGTCATCACTTTTTGCGATGCGAACATAGTACTCTCGACATGCTTGATGACTGTCTTTTTCGGTGTCGAGAAAAGTTGTGTTGTCTTCCTCAAATTGGCTGTTGTCTTCAGTTAAAGTAGACAAATACAACGGCTCTTTTTGGTCAATATCTCTGAGTGATATAACCTTAACAACACTTAGTTTTAGTTCTTTTTGTCTGCATCTGAATGTCTTGGGCAATATCTATTTTTCTAAGTAATCGCGTTTTTTCTCAGATTGTATCCTTCGGATAGATATTTTTGATGCCTCGGAACATTCGAGGTTTATCTTGAGCATTGATAGATTCTTGAGTCTTGATAATTTTGTGCCTTGATATCCTTTGTCTTCGATCTTGATGTCTACGTGTCTTGAGTCTTACGAGTCTTGATGTCTTCGAGTCTTCACAGATATCTTGTTGATTATCTTCGAGTCTTCATCTTTGAAGTCTTGATTCTGATTTTCCACTTTGAGTCTTGATTTTCTCGATTTCATCTTGAGTCTTGATTTCTCGGTTTCATCATGAAACTTGATTTCTTGAACTCATCGAGTCTTCTGAATCTTGATCTTAATCTAACGATCTATATCTCACGACTATACATTGTGCGAGATAACATCCTGAACACTCTAAAACTGAATCCTGACTCATCTATCAAGATTATCCTGAACATGTCATACTCAGGGGTTTTGGGATCTAATCAAAATCTTCTTTATTAAATTCATCTCCCAACAGTTTATTATTTACATATTATTTACATTACTTACATATTACATACACTACACTACACTATAATTTATATATTAGTATATTACACTAAACTTTATATTATACTACACTACATATTATACTACACTATATATTATATACACTATATATTACACTATACTACATTACTACATATTAGTATATTACACTACACTATATATTATTTACATATACACTTACATATTATGGAAATCCATCAAAGAAACAAGGGTAAAGGCAAAGCTTCTTCCACCTCTTTCGTTCGTCTTCCACGACCACAACGACCGGCACCGATCGAGTGGAGGTTAGATGATATTGAGGCCACACTTGGTCCCAGTTATGAGAATCCTCTTGAAGATGATGCTATACCACGATGTCCTACTCAAGAAAGTCAAAACCACCCAACCGACTCCAATGCCGAGCCAACTCCAACCCCAACTCCAAGTTGAGCTCAACTTAAGTCGGATATTTTTGCACGTCACTTTAAAAAAGTGATCAACGAGGATGGTACAATTAAAGTTCATTGCAACTATTGTGAGAAAATATATTCTTTTGTCAAATGAGGGGGATATGGGACATTCGAGAAGCATTTGAAAAAAATTCACCCGGATAGAGTTGGAATTAGTTCAAACCAAGCACAACTTCGTGGATTTACGTCAACCGGTGGCGGTGGTGGAGTTCAAGGCGAGGTAAGTAACCCCACTTCTCTATTTACATTTGATCAAATGAAATATAGAAAATTGTTAGCTAAATTTGTGTGCACACAACACCTTCCTTTTCAATTTGCCGATAATTCCTTTTGGAATGATTTTGTTAACCTTGGTCTTCAACTCGCGGCAAAAAAAGTTTCACGTCATACTACTACTCGTGATGTTGCTAAAGTTTTTTATGAGTATAAATTTGCTTTGATTAATCTATTTGCAGATTTAAATGTTAAAGTTTGTATATGTGCGGATATTTGGAGTGATAATTTTCAAAAGCATAGTTATATAGGAGTTACATGCACTTGGATTGATGATTCGTGGACTCTTAACAAAAGATTGATTGCTTATAGAGATTTTAATACGGAACACAATGCCGTTAATATTAGAGATAAATTGCATGATATTTTAAATGAGTATGCTCTTACTAAAAAAATATTTTCTATTGATTTTGATAATGCTAGTGCAAATACGGCTACTATTAAAGATCTTAGAAATATTTGTCAACCATATCTTGGTGGAAAAAAATTTCATGTTAGATGTATGTGTCATATTTTAAATTTATGTGTTCAAGATGGTTTAGATGCTTTGAAAGAACAAGTTGGTCCTATTAGATCCGCTATTTATTATATGTCGAGACATTCAAAATTGTTAAAAAAAATGGAAAGTTTTTATTAGAACATACAATATGCATCCCAAAAAAATTTCTCTTGATGTGTCAACTCGTTGGAATTCCACGTATAAATTGTTAAAGGAGTCTATGGATTATAAAGACGCTTTATGTACATTTTTTACTCAAGAAAATTGTGGTATTCATTTATATCCTCAATATTGGGATTCATGCACTTCTTTGTGTAAAATTTTGGGAATTTTTAATGATTCCACAAAAGTGTTATCCGGTGTTTATTATCCTACTAGTAATTTAGCGCTTGATTATTGTATTAAAGTTGCTCAAGTGTTAAATGAAAATATTACAAATCCTTTATTAAGTGGTGCTACTTTCCCTATGATGCTAAAATGGAAAAAATATTTTACAAATATTCCCGATCTATTCTTGGTTGCTAAAGTGTTTGATCCTAGAGTAAGATTGGATGGATTAATAATGTTGTTAAATATGTATTATAATTATTTATTTCCTAATAGACATATGGTCATGGGTAAAGATGATGTATATCCTAATCCGGAAGAGATTGGTAATCGGATTAAAGTTACTTTAATGTCTTTATTTAGAGAATATAGTGGTCCCGGTTTTGAAGTAAATTTTGGTGGTGACTCTTCTATGAGTCAATATGAAGATATATTAACGAGTTTTTATGATGAGCGTTCTCAAAAACGTCCAAGGTCTACTTCTAACCCTTATTACGAACTTGATCATTATTTATCCTCTACATTTGTTCGGCTTGATGAAGATGAAGACAACACTACTTTTAATATACTAAAGTGGTGGTCGAGGATGAAAAATATCTATCCAATATTGTCAATGCTAGCAAGAGAAATTTTTGCATCTCACGCCTCAACTGTTGCCGTTGAACAAGCTTTTAGTTTGGGAGGCTACACTTTGAATGCAACGAGATCGAATATGACCGTTGAAAACGTGGAAAATCAATGCTTGCTTGATGATTGGGTAAGAGCCGAAAAGAGAAGTCAAGAATTAATTGATAATGATGATCAAGATAGCTCCGAAGAAACTACCACCGGAAGTGATGCATGAAGAATCGAATCGATCCAAATCAACGAGGTAAGTTTGAGGTAAGAGAACTACGTGGACTTTGATTCCTATTTGGATACGTAGGCAACTTAATTTTAAGTTTCAAACTTAGAATTTCTAAGTTTATTTCTTGAGTTTTTTGCACTTTTGGTCCCACCAACCACGCCATGTTTTCAATTTGGTACTACCTCTGTCAATGTAGTCCTGTAAGATTATTTTCGTCAATTTTAGTCCCACTGATTAACTAAACTTGCAAATGTCGTCCCAAAAATGGCGACCTCTAACGGGCAGCCGTCAAGTGTAAAACAGAGGTTGTTTAGTATATAATTAAAATGTATTAAACTTTAATCTGTCTTAACAAATTAATTAAAAACTAAAACCAAAACTAACCTAAAACTAAACATAAAACAAACTAACACACACACAACACACATAGTAAAAGGTGAAACTTGTTCGTCATTTTTGAGAGAAAAAAGAGGGAAAATCACCAGAAAACCTTAAAATCCTAAAATCCCCCAAAAATCGATCGAGTTGGTCACAATCCAGTGCGCCCTCAATGCTGCGAAGTAAGAATCTTGTTAAATATGGAGTTGTGGACTATGTTAAGTATCTATATTTTTTTTTCGTATTTAATTTTTGGGATTTTGTGTTGTTGGGTGTTCGGTGTTCAGTGCTTGGCGTTGTTGGGTGTTCGGTGTTCAATGGGTGTTGGGTGTGTGTTGGGTGTTTTATTTTGGTTTCGCTCGACGCTCGACCACACACATTGGTCGAGCGGTTTCGCTCGACCTCACTTGGTCGAGCGCTTCTTGTTGCCTGTATTTCCGCGCGCTCGAGCCACATTGGTCGAGCGCCAGGCGCTTGACCACTCTTTTCTAGCACCTCTCTTCACTCCAACTAATACTTTTCAGTATTTCCTTCATATTGTTACTGATTTGAATTATTCTTATTATTTCAGCTCAAAAGCCATTCTTATTAGGCTTTTACACCCTCAAAGTGTACCATGGTGGAAAGACAAAAGATAAAGAACCATTTGAGTACTTTGGAGGCAATCGTGGAGTGTGTTTGACTTTGTGGAGAAATTTAAACATAATATTGATTATCTAGATAAACTGTGTGAACAGTTAGGATATCTAGGTAAGAAGGTTTATTATGGGAGGTGGAAGGATGATAGAGTTCATTTAGTTGTGAGTCAAGCTGATATATATAAGTGTTTTAATGTCAATGTGAAGAAAGAAGTAACATTGTGGTTGGAGACAGATAAACCACAAGAGATCCTGGCTGTAAATGAAGATGAGGTATGGGGGGGAGGTAGAGTTTTACCGAGGAGGAGGGTATTGAAATTGAAAAGCTGTGGATGTAAAAATACATAAACCACCGGGGAATGTTATTAGCTATTGAGAAGGATGTTAGGCAGTTTACTGAAATTCAAGTGGAGGTGATGAAGGATGGTGAACTATTTACTGAAGTTATCGGTGAAAATGATGTTGAGGATGTAGATAAATTATTTGAGAAGGATGATGTGTGTCAAACTGATGTTGAAGAGGAGAATAAGTATGAGGAGGGAGCAAATATGTTTGAAACTGAGGATGAAGAGGACAATCACACTGAGGGAGCGAAGTTGATTGAGAATGATGAATTTTGGGAGATGAATGCATGGAAGCCTCAACCTGAAGAACCTAAAGTGGCTCCAAATGAAGATGTGATAATCACTGAAGTAGCTCCAAATGAAAATGATGAATCTGAAATTGGTCTAAATCAAGATCAATTCATGGAAGATGATGATTATTTTTGGATGCCTCAAGAGGAATAGCCTGAAGATGACTTAGTTCTTCAGAACCTAAAGAGGAAGAGGCAGGGCAAGGAAGTAGTTGTTACTGAAGAGGACATAGTCTCTGATAGTGGTACTGATTCTGATTGCAGTGGTTCAGAATCAAGTGGAGAAAGACTACTAGATGATATTATATTTGATGAAAACATAGATGGTGAAGTTGAGTGGGCAGGTTTGAAGTTAGGTCAGAATGAAGATGTTGAACAATCTGGAAGATCCCTATTCTTTCAGAAGAATGATGGTAGGAGGATATATGCAAGATGTAAAGCTGAGGGTTGTGATTGGGGAATCAATGCACTTAAGGTGAAGGATGAAGAACACTACCAGATCAGACACTACAACCCAGAGCATACTTGTGCAAGGTCCTATCATGTGAAGAATGTCAGCTCATCCTGGTTGGCAAAGACTTTTGAAAATGAGTGGAGGTGTGATTGACCTTTTAAGAGGGCTGTTGACCTTTTTAAGAAGAAGGCAATGTTGAAGTTGAAGGGAGTTTACATCTTGTGGATACCCGTGCCTACTGGATCAACAAGAGCAAAAGAACAAGGCAATCGAGAAGTATTGAAGGTGATAGTCATGGAGCAATATTCAAAATTGTGGAACTATGCTCATCACCGTATATTGAAACCAACCCCGGATCAACAATCATTCAAGGCTGTTGAAGGAAACAATGATGATGGGCTGCACTCTTTAACAAATTTTATATTTGTTTGAATGCTTGTAAGAGGGGTTTCAGATCTGGATTAAGGCCATGGATAGGAGTTGATGGTTGTCACTTGAAAGAGAGTTTAGGTGGAGTACTTCTCACCGCAAGAGTGAGGATTCTCACAATGTTGATGGGGGGGTACATAATTCATTTTCATGTCGAAACACAGTTGGCATGGAACCTAACAATGATCCATATATTCTATCATATGCGAAGAGTTTTGGTTGAGATTGAGAGAGAATGGGGAGTGGTTCTTGGAACTCTTGTCGAGCAATTGAAGGAGGATTTCATGCCACAAGTGGTGATCGGGAGGGTAAGTTCATTTTCATGTCGGACAAGCAAAAAAGGTCTGATCTCTGCATTTGAGAGGGTGCCCGGTGTTGAGAATAGATTTTGTGTCAAAGGCATTTGCATGGGAACATGAAGAGGGTTGGATCTGAGAGGGGAGGTGATGAGTTTAGAAAACTATTAAGGGAGGATTTGATGGTTTTAAATCTTTGACCACAACCTCTTTTCATAAAGCAAATGAGAAGGATAGGGAGAAAGATATAAGATGCCTTTTAGAGTGGCTTGTATATTTCACATTTGATAAGCCCCATGAAGACAATGGGTCAAGATCACACTTCTCTCCCGGAATCTAAGTGTGACACACTAGTGAACAACATGTGTGAGGTGTACAATGCATGCATTATGGAAGCAAGAGTCAAGCCAATTCTCACAATGTTGAGTTGGGGATTTGGGAGTACATAATGACAAGAATTCAAGTCAAGAAACATGATGTGAGATCAAATGGGAAGGGGAAAGGTATGTGGCAAGATCCAAAAAAGTGATAAGAATGTGTTGTCTTATTTTTCATCGAGTGTTTGTTGAATGAGGAATATATGTGGAGGCATCAAGAGTTTTTTGCATTTTATTTTTTTTATGTTCATTACAAAAGAAAATCATCGCCCAGAATTTTGTTATTATGAAGTATCAAAACAATGGATTTGATGGTACAAGGTATGTTGTTGACAAGAAGGGACATATTTGTGGAGGGTTGTAGGGAATGGGATGTCGATGGAATCCCATGCAAGCATCTTATCGAAGTGCAATATGTTCTCAAGGGAAGATGTAGAGGATTTTGTACACAAAATTTGTTACCTTATATTTTGAGGTGTACAATGAGGTATATTCTCACTGTTCCTCCCATGAATGGTGAGGAGTTATGGAAGATAATCTAGTCTTTATTTAAAAAAATTACATTCCCCCCTACCACCTAACTTTGCAAAAGAGGAAATTTTTGTTAGGCCTAAGAGAAAGATGGGGGAAGGATTTGTAATTGGTGAAGCTAATTTTAGAAGTTGAACAATCAAGGAGATGGTGGTCAAACTATGCATAGGCAGAAATTTTACAAAGTCAAATGTTCATTTTGTCATGAAACCGGGTCATAACAAGAAGGGTCAGAAACGAGGAAGATTGCCGAGGCTATGATAAATTGAGGAAGAGAATAATGAAAATAAAATAATTGATCAACATGAAGAAATAACTCAATGAGATGACATTCCACCAATGACTCAAGGAGTTGATGAACCTATTATTGTAAGTTCTCACTCATTAATTTCAATGTATTTTGGAATAGAATGAGAATGCAATTTTATCTATATATTTTCTCTAAACCAAAAAATATATAAAAAAAATGATAAACTTGTACATGCATTTGTGGGAGGAGGTTCCTTCCCATTTGGAATTTGAAAAAGGGCCACCACAAGGAAAGGGAGGGCAAAATTAGCTATTGTCTCAAAAAAGAAGAAGAAGAATGCAAATTCCTCAATTGGAGATTCTTCAAGGAGTGCAAAGAGAGGATGTATGATTATGTCAACTTTTTATATGTTTTTTTTTCATTGTATTTCTTTTTATGTTCATTACTAATCCATTGGGTATATAGGGTATATTTTAATTACATCATTTGCTCCCCAATTAAAAATTTTTTATTGGAGGAGGACCATCACGGAGGGTTGACAATGTAAGAGTGTTTTTCTTGTTTTTAGGTATCATAGATTCATATTTTCATATAATAACATGTTCTTATTGTTCTTGTTTCAATTATAGGTTCCAACATAGTTCGCTACTTTTACTCCCAATAGTTACATTGGAGGAGATGTGGAGGGTCCATCTGTGGGAGGTTCAACATCAAAGCACTTTTGTTGGTGATGGGGATGGAACGAAAGTGTCACAACAATTGGGGGTAAGAAGTTTGTCACTGATAACTTGTGTTCACGTAATACATTGGCCTCACAAAAAAACGCCATGTCAAACAAAAGGAAAGGTAAAAAAAAGTAGATGAGGGTTGGGGTAGGTTAGGATAGTTTTTTTTGTCTTTTAAGCCACTACAATCTCATTGTCTTTTATAATATAACAAATCAAAAAAAAACTCAACTTTTGTGCTTATAATGGTATCGATTGTGGTGGCTTAAGAATGGTGGTATGTTTGGCTTATATTTTGCTCTTTTGCTTTGGTGATTTGCTATTAATGGGGTTCGAAAATTTTGGAGCAATTAGGGCTAGGTGCTTTTAGATTTGAATTTAGTGTTGAATGTGTTGTGCTTATTTTTTCATGAATGTGTTGTGTTGAATGTGTGAATATATGTGGATGTATATATAGGAGAGGGGAAAATCTAGGTTTTGGTGGGAAAAAACTTGATTTTTCCCACCTATTTTTGACAAATTTTAGTCTTATGGGACTGAAATCTTGATATTAAAAGATATAATTACAAGGCGTCCAAATTTTGTTATTGGCTTAATTTTAGCTCCAAAAACAATGGAGGGAAGAAATGGAACATATGGGACCAAATGTGCAAGTGGGCCCGGACAAGTTAATTGGTTAATTTTGTGTTAATTATGTTTCATAACGTATGGGACTAAAATTGCAAATTGTTGGAAGGTGGTTAAGCCTTAATTGAAGATTAATTATGTCCCATAACTTATGGACCACATTTTTGTATTAAATTCAAATGATTGATTTAACATAAATTTTAAACGGCGGGACCACATTTGAAAATTATAATTCTTGTGGGACTACATTGGTAGAGATGGTACCAAATTGAAAACATGGCATGGTTGGTGGGACCAAAAGTGCAAAAAACTCTTTATTTCTTAAATTTAAGCTCAAGTCCAATTTCTTTAAATCCCCCCCTCCCCCAAATTTATTTTGTAAAGTTTAAAATTTTAAGTTGTAATTGTAATTACTAATTCGATATAGTTCACTTTGTAATTTGTAAATTTGTAATAGTTCAATTAATTTGTAATAGTAGATTACTAGCTTATTTTAAGTTAGAATTACTAATTTGTAATAGTTCAATTACTTTGTAATAGCTACTAATTTATAATAGTTCAATTATTAATGTAATCTTCAATTTAAATTCTCATATTAACAATAACAATGTCCAATTTCATGATCTATCTATACATTCCTTCAAATTTTAGATCCAAAAAATTAAGAAACACAAGAAAAAAATATATGAAAAAAAAAAAGAAAAAAAAAATAAAATCGTTTAATTCGTACCCGAATCGAATCGAGAACGGTTCGAGAACAATTGTCATGGATTTTTCGAAGGCAAACCAAGTATTTTTTAATTGGATGAGTTCGTGGGTTTTGGTTCCCTCTCCTGAATTTTGGAACCAATTGGATAATTTTGAATTAGATTCAGTTTATTTAATTTTTTAAATAAATCCCGGATTTTTATTTATTTTGTTTAATTTGTTGCCAAAAAAATGTGGGTACTTCAATGCAATTATATGTTTAAATAATGTCTAATGGTTAGGTCTAGTATGCATTCATTTGTAGGGCAAAATTTCCCGCGGAATGACGAAAGAAGGCGGAACTCGAATGCATTCATAGTGCATTTTAGAAGCACGACCTATCAAATTTGAAATTTTAAACGTTTTAATCATGGCAACTTGTTATGCTGAAAAATACGACTTATTTACACATAAAAGTGCAACTTTTAATATGGGGAACATAGTTGCAATTGAAATTTTCATATATTTAAAATAGTTGCATGTTTTTCTATTTTGTATAGTTGACGCTTCTAAAATGAACTATGAGTGAGGTGGAGGATTAAACGGTTAAAAATCAAACGGTGCAATTTAGAAAGTGCACATGAGACCCTATTCTAATGTTATGTATAATTTTAATATTTTTATTATTAATAATATATTATTAAATAATAATATTTTTATTTTATTTTATTAAAATATTATTAAGAATTTGCTTTAATTTACATTTTTCGAGATATAGTATTATTATTAAAAAAACTATATTATTTATATATTTTAATATTATTATATTTAATAAGATTATTATTATTGGAGTTGGTTATTATTTTTATTTTTATTAAATAATTTTTTTAATAAAATAATATTATTATTAAATTATTATTGTTGTGTTGGGTAGAAGGTAATATTATGAAATGAATGATAATATTTTTTGTGGGAAAAAATTCCATTCATCAAAATATGGAATATATAAACTCATGGGGTATGTAAGGAATCACAATTCCTTTATTTTTAGGAATGACCATTCCTAATGGAATTATGATTCCTTCCAAAAATACATACCAATCAATGTATTTGGAATAGATTTAGGAATGATCATTCAATTTCATATCTATTCCAACATACCAATCACACCCTAAGATTTTCCCAAGTGTTTCATCTTTGAAGAGAGCTCATTTACTAAGCCTAGAATCTGTTAAATATCCAAAAACTTAGTAAGAGATATTCTAGCCTTTTGCATTTGTTCTTATTGTAAAAGGATATCTCACCTTAGTTGGAAACCAACCAAAACTCAAACCCTTTTGTTAGGTAGTTTGTGTGTGATTGTTGGAGATTGTGAAAGTTGTAAAGAGTTAGTAAGTTGTAGTTGAGTTCAGCCTGAAAGCTCTAGAGAAAAAGTTAATAAGTTGTTTGAGACAGTTTGATAACTTGTGTGAGTTGAGTTAGTAATTGTAGTTCAGCCTGAAAACTCAAAGAAGAAAGTTAGTAAGCTGTAGAAGATCAGTCTGAAAGCTTTAGTAGTAGTAGTAGTGATTTAAGAAATTTCTCTGAAGATCAGAGAGAGTGGATGTAGGAGCTTGGTTCCAAATCCTATGAAAAGTGGATGGCCGATTTGGGATCAAGCAAAATCGAACCACTATAATCTGGTTGGTGTTATTTGCTTTTCAACTTTTGCATATTTACCTATTGCATATTTCGCCTTTTTAGACAACAAAAAGCATATTGAAGTTTTTCGATATTATTGCCAATCGTTGGAATCAATCCACCGAACTTGCATTAAATATGCTTTTACTCAAGATTTATTTGGGATTTTCAGAACAAATTAACCATGTGGATGCTTTAAATACTGATTGAATTTTCATACAAAAAAGATATTTTCAACAAAGTAAAAATGAGTATAAACTTAGGGCCTTACACAAAAGTTTCCGCACCTAAGAAAGCTAGTGTGGAAAGATAAAGAGATCTTACCAAGGTTGAGGTCCAAACAAACTCACTTGGTTTGTCTTGACCAAAAGATTATTAAGATAGTTATCGTGGATTGGTATTGCTAAAGATTCTCATGACAAGAATTTAGTGGGCGTTGTTTCTTAACCTTTGATCGTTTAAAAGCTAACATATTGGGATCAAGATAAAGACTTAGAAAAAATTCCGGGTTATCAGAGGATTCAATACTTTTTATCTTTTTGAAATATTATTGATGTGATTAACTTAGAAGGGGTTAGAATCCATCTATCCAATTTGTTTAAGGGGAGGTTCATAAGTGCTTCTTTAAGTGGAATTAGTTTTTCGGTATGGATAAATGTTGCGTTTCGGGATAATTAGCGGAAAGCTATTTGAATTGGTTTGATCAACAAGGTTTTAAAAGTTGAAAAATCATTATACACATGTATTTCCCCCCCCCCCATTTCCCCCATATATTCAAGATCCATTATCTCAATCTTAGACATTAACTTAGCCCAAACAAAGCGAATAACCCTCTAAAAGGTAATTAAAATGCTTCTATAACTAAAAATTTTGAAAATTATGGATAAAGAAGGAGGAAAGATTCTTTTGGATTTTGGATGGAATATTCTTGGAATACAAGATTATCTCATTAAATTCAAGAAATCTCCAAGAGTCAACAAGGTTTTAAAAGTTGAAAAAAATCATTATACACGAAAGATGTATTCATCCACCCCCCCATACTTGAAATGGTATATTTGTGAGATTCGTTTACCCCGGGACCAACATGAACTAATAGAAGAAATCATGCAATTGAACAATGAAAACCCACTAACCTAATCAAACAATTAAGAAAATGATTTTACAAATATCACATCATCTAGAAGCACTAAGTGTTTAGCTCATGATTTTACAATCCAAAATCAAATGATATAAATTAGAAAGTAAACATCACAAAATTAATTAATGAAAAATACAAGAAATAAAGAAAAGAATAAACCCTAGACATCCTATGGGAGGATCCTTCACTTTATTCTTGGACCCAAACTCCTTTTCTCTTCCCCAAGTAGACACCCCACCTAATGGGTGGAAGTGTGGGTAGAGACTCTCAAAACCTAACCCTAATTTTTCTCAAATGAAAATGTGAAAAATGTCGAATTCTTTCTTCTGAATGAAATGTGCCGCTGCTGCCCCCCTGTTTCTTATAAATGCTCTTTACTGCTAAACATGGGCTTGGAAATAAAAATTAATTGAGCCCACCTACTTGATTGGTTGCTTCAAAAAAAAATGTTGCGGCTGACATGTTGTTCCCAATTTATTAATTTGTCTACTAATTTCACTTGCAATTGGGCCGACACATTTGCTCTTTTCCTTTTCTCCTTTGGGCCGTGAGTTGGGCTTCATGAGTTGCTTTAAAATTATGTGGCCCAATTTCACTTTCTTCTCGGTTTTTGTTCGATTGACCTCACAAATAAAATAGGCACGTGTTTGCTCCAATTATCCTCAATTTCCTACAAAATAACAAACACTAAATTTCTCGACAATTAAGCATAAGTAGTCAATTTTCGTGTAAATAATGCATGAAATCCTATTGAATTAAACATGTAAAACACAAGAATTTCGAGCAATTTTCACACTAAGCATCCAACAAGACGATATTGGAATGTTATTAAACATATTTTTCACTATCTCCAAGGAACAGTTGATCTTGACCTATTTTATTCAAATAAATCTCAACCTGAATTGCTTGGTTATGCTGATGTTGGGTATTTATCCAGACCCACATAAAACAAGGTCTCAAACTGGATATGTATTCACATGTGGTGGTACAACCATTTCCTGGTGATCTACAAAGCAAACATTTGCTGATTCATGAGGCCAGTCGGGAATGTGTTTGGTTGAGGTCAATGATCAATTATATTCTAATGAGCTGTGGATTGTCTCATGACAATGAAAACCCTCCAACTTTATTATATGAAGATAATTCAGCTTGTATAGCTCAACTAAAATGAGGATACATTAAAGGAGATAAAACCAAACATATTTCACCAAAATTCTTCTTTACTCATGAGTTGCAAAAGAATGGTGAAATCGATGTGCAACAAATCTGCTCAAGTGACAATTTAGCATATTTATTTACCAAGCCATTACTGACTGCAACATTTGAGAAGTTGGTGAAGCGTATCGGAATGCGTCGATTAAAATATCTCAAATGATGTTTGAATCAGGGGGAGAATAAATAAACTAAATAATATATGTACTCTTTTTCTTCTTCACTAGGTTTTTTTTCCCACTGGGTTTTTCCTAGTAAAGTTTTTAACGAGACATATTATTTATGTAATGACGGACATCCAAGGGGGAGTATTATGATATAATATAAATATTTGTATGTCCTTTCATTTTCTATTAGATTATTCTAGTGGATGTCATCTATGAAATGTTTATGATAGATTATTATAGGAGCATCTCTTGCTCCCTATAAAAAGGTGGTATGTCACTTCATTTTGTATCCATGAAAAGAAATAAAAGTATTTTCCCTTTCTCCCTATATTTTCTACTTTGTCCACTTTTCATACTCCATAAAAGTATTAGTTTCACAACATAAAAGTATTAGTTTCACAACATACAAGTATTAGTTTCACAACATAACTTGTACAGAGATGTGAAACACAACAAATGGGTGATTGTGAGTCAAAGACTAATATTATAGAAGAATTATAAATGTTATCTCATAAGAGAATTCGAGCTTATAGAGAAAAATTCGAACTTGTATAGCATGACATGGGTGATTGTGAGTCAAAGACTAATACTATGAAAGATTATAAGTTTAATCTTATCAAAAACCTCGAACTTATAGAGTGGTGCATGTGAAATCAATTCATTAATATTAATTGTCTAGTAGCTCACGAGCTATTTATAATCAAAATCGATTCGAATTTAATAGGCAACTTCTTGTTTAGTACTTCTTGAGTCAATAAGTTCACGTATCTAATTGAGGTGAAATAGTTAATTTTATTCTACCAATTATATTATTTTGATCGAATTTTTAAAAAAATAATTCAAGGTTTGAGTTCACAGAGGGAGTGACGAGTCAAGGTAACTAAAAGAAAAAGTTGGAATTGCATTTCAACCATTGAGCTTTCCAATTGAGTCTAGTACGTTTAAATCCGACAATACTCAACTCAGCTCATTTACACCACGTGACTTTCATAAAAGACTTTGGACATTCTTTTTCTTAATGTTTCACTCTTGAATTACATTATATCAATGAAATTATACCATGTGAAATGCAGTTGGGGTTAGATTACCAATTCCATTCATGTATCTGTACCCTATAAGTATTAAGATATAGTACTAGACTTAAAAAAAAGATGGAGGAAATGAGATTTGAACACACTCTCAAACTACACATTTAATTAAAACTCATCCACGCTATATTATTAGATATATAAACTTCTAAAGGGTAATACTCATAGCAGGGTCTTGCAAATGCTACACCTAAGTATATTTAGATGTAGTATTATTTGTCCTCTACACCCATACACACACACATCAGCTATATGTATTTCAGCAGATGTAGCATCTACGTACAAAGCCATTATTACGGAGTTTGTTAACTAATATTCTTGACCTCGTGGCTTTATCATGGCTAGCAAAGGATGAAGCTTATGAGTCGTTAGGCACAAAGTGTCGACATTTGCTTCTTCTCCATCCTTGAGTCTCCACTCAAACTCTTGTACTAATCGACCAATCGCTACGCAAGAAATTGTCGTTGCTTGGAGAGCTCCTGCACAAACTCTCTTTCCCCCACCAAAGGTCATTGTCCTGTGTAACTCCATCGTATCATCATTCTCGTTGAGAAACCTCTCGGGATTCCATTCCTCTGGCCTATCCCACACTTTCACGTCCATGTTACATCCGTAAATGTTTATAGTTATCTGCAACAACAATTCATTATCATTAACTTGTACCTGAAAACCTTATTTACTAGGCAAATACTTCTATGCACCAGTTACACCGTGCAACTCAAGTGCATTTTTTAATTGTATTAGTCGTTTTACTAAAATGTATTAGTTGGTCAGTATTAATTGTTTTCAGTTTAAAGTATTAGTTGTTTTCACTGAACAGTATTATTTGTACAACTGGTGCACCCAAGTGTGATTCCATTTCCTATATAACGGTGATAATTACATTACCTCAGTGCCTTCTGGGATACTATATCCTCCCAACTGTGTATCTTCGTGTGCATAACGTAGTGGGGCTATTGGGACGGGACTGTGCTTTCTCAATGTTTCATGGAAAATAGCAGACAAGTATGGAAGTTCGCACAATTTCTCCTCCCTAAGTTTCTCAGATCCACAGGCTTTTTGGATTTCCATCAACAATTTGTTCTGTTCCATAAAAATAAAACGACATTTTATTTAGATTGGCACAAATGTAAATAAGGAAATTAGGAATAAAAATCAAGATCACCTGTCTTTTTTGGATCTTTAGAAAGTTCATAGAAGGCCCATTCTGTGGATACTAATGTAGTGTCCGATGCTTCAATAATTTCTTCCCATACAAGCATAAGTACTTGATCTTCCGATAATGTGTTTGCTTCGGATAACAAATAATCAAGATAACAGTTGACTTCCTATCACACACTCAATCATTAATTCACACTATATTTTAAAAAGAAGTGAAATTAAGGAAACTCTTGGAAGTCGAGGATAACTTGCCAGAAGCAATGCGCTTTGTCTGCTGCTCGATTAGGGCCATCATCACAGCCTTCCTTTGAAAATGCATTTTCTGAATTTTATTTTGGAAGCTTTTGTTAGGAAGCCATTTGAGATATGGAAAAAAATCTCTCCAATCAACCTCAATGGCACCTTCCATAGGGTCAACTACTAAAATCTTGAATATCTCGTTTCGTGACAAGGTGGCACCAAGTTCCTTCACATAAATGGATTTCAAATCTTCTCCAATAGCCTGTGAATCAAACAATATGTATGTTAAATTTCATATTTTAGTAAGCAAGCAAAGATTTATTTTTACTTTTTCATAAGAAGTGGATCGACTCACTTGTTTCAGTGCTAAACCGAAAAGCTCCGACTAAAATATTTTCCTGAAGTTTACAGCTTCTGAAGGATGCATCTTCACATGAGCATGAAATTGTTCACATATGTTATTTATCATCAAGTCCCTGTGAGGTCGGTTTCGTTTCTGCAATAAGTAGCAAGATTAGTATTATCAAGTGAAGAGCAAGCTAGCTTCTAAGGCATTCTGGAAGCGCAAACCTGAGCAATAGGTCCGAGAACACTTGTGTGTAAATGTCGTTTTACTCCCTTGTAAAATTCATTATAATCGGACATTGCCACGATACTTTTATCAGATGTGAGAATCTTTAAAGCATTTGATAGCTTTCGTGTTGAGATTGATTAGTATTTCGTCACCATAGCCTATAGCAAGACGAAACAATGCTAAGCACATATATTTATCGAAAATTCACCATCAATGCTGAATGCTGATACTACGTATAATTAATGCTCAAGGAAAATTCAGAAGATTGACAAAATTAAACTACAGAACAATAAATATGTATGCCCTGCTATTTATGAGCACCCCTACATTAAAATTCAAGATTCAATCAAGCATTTAAGTGACAAGAGGAAGAATATTAACCTCTTTGGCAACATCATTGGAGTTAAGAACAACCATCTTGTTTGAACCAGCCCATATAGAATATATGGGACCATAAGTCTCAGCCCATTTTGTGAAAGTCTTGTGGGGTTTCTTCTCTTTCAGTTGCAGCAAATTTCCAATCATTGGTAACCCTGCTACTTCTGCATCAAAACCACACTTGTTTAATTTTTTAAATATTTATATAATTAATGGGCTTAAACCTAAACTTATAAGCAAGTTCTTTATCAATGCTACCAAAAACAAACAAGGCTAACAAATCTAATAAGGTTGTGTTTGGATGGAGGGATTTGAGCCTGTGGATTTTAAATTCACTGTCCAAATTCATTCCACTTGTTTGGGTAAAAAAACAAATAAAGGGATTTACAAATCTAGATTTTCAAATTGATGGATTTCAAATAATTAGATTTGAGCCTAGTGGGGGAGTTCTGAATACTCCGCATGTCGTGTCATTTGAAATTCTCATTCTTCTCCGCATACACAATATACTCATTACTCAGTCTTCTCTCTCTCCCTCCCCTCTCTCTATAAAATCTATATTCGTATTAATTTTTACCAAACAATTGATTTCAAATATATGGATTTGACAAGGCATGTAAAAAAAAAAAAAGTTAAAGCTTCTTCTATGAGGAATCAGGTCAAAGTTTAATTAAATTAATGTAGTATCTAACCTAGCTCCCTCGTTCTAGAAAAAATCGGAGTCCACAAAATGCTATTAGAGTTTTCTTAACTGAACATAAGATCTGCGCTTAACTAAAACAATGAATGCACCAAAAAACCACACAAAGTAATCCACAACGATTCAGAAATTTTAAAATTCGAGAAAAAATGTACAGAGATTTTAAAATTCGAGGAAGAAGGTACCAGGTGGAGAAGGATAGGCGGAAGATCTCTTATTCCGATCCTGTACATACTGTTTGATGAAAAACAGAGTGATTCCACCAATAGCCACCGCCGGCATTCCCACGGCGGCGGCCGGCGGCAAAGCTTGAAGACTCATTAGAGTATCCATGGATCGCCACGCTAATACTTTAACAGTTTACACCAGGGAGAAGTATTAGAACTCTTTATAAAGGATTTTTTCACTCTTTGGGGGTTATGGAATGGTGTGTGCAATTATTATTCCATAGAGGCACCTGCAATATGCTGAATTGGAAAACGCCAAAAATGTGTGTTGATTTTTGGTTAAAAAAGGTGTCGCGAGTAAATGACACTTTTGGTCCCACAGGACACGCCCCTCACGATTTTGGTCTCCAACCTTACATTTTTTGTCCCAAAGCCGAAAATTTTTACACATTTGGTCCCGCCGTCAATTTTTCCTTCAACTCCGTTAACACTTTTGGTCCCATAGGATTTCCAGTCAACAGAAGCGCGTGAGAGCTTATTTGGAGGGAAAAAATGACACTTTTGGTCCCATAGGATTTTTTACTCAATTTTTTCATCAAATTTTCCAGAATTTCTAGAGGGAAAAGGTAATTTTCTGGAGGGAATTTTTTTGCCTTTGTGGAGGGAAAAAATGGTGTCATATACACCTATATATATATGTTGCAAAACACTAACTCACTCATTCATACATAGCAACAAAACTTTAAAAAACAAGCATGAGTAAAGATGGAGCTTCATCATCCTCCACAACACAAAAATGGGCACATCACCTTGTCTGCTATTGTGGCAAACCTACTGTCACTTATGTGTCTCAAAGGCCAAGAAGCAAAGGTAGGTTGTCCCATACATGTGTTGACTCCCTAAGTGGTGGCTGCAAATTCTTTGTTTGGGCAGATGAACATGAAGTGGCTGAGCAAGGCAAGTTTCCTAGAATGATAAGGAGAATTGATAGCCTAATTGCTGAAAATTTGGACCTAACTCAAAAGCTAAAAGATGCAGCTCATGGGGAAAGAAATGCAATTGAAATGAACCAATTGTCTAAAAACCAAATCCATCAGAATAAACCCATAGTCTAATTATTCCCCTTCTTCACTTGTCAAAATCTTATCAATAAGAATTAACATGATTCAATAACAACAAAATCAAACCCAACAAAAAATGGCATTAAATTCCTCATAAATTCATCAAGAGTGACACAAATAAGACCCACAATTATAGCCATCAACAGTCAATAAGAAATTTGCACAATTAAATAGAAGTAAAAATGAAAGAATCATACTACATTATATTACATTATACCTCCACTCTGTTACCTGTGGACTCTGTTATCAGGATATATCTGTAGAGATTGAGAGCTGATAAAACCTGCAGGACGAACAAACCATAAGACATGGATTATTCAATTGCAAGAAAGTTTGGTCAGCATTAACAACCAAACTATTATGGCATCTTTGAGACAACTGTACACAAGCATGCATATGAATTTCACCAAATTCCGAAGGTCATAATCCTTGTTTTATTTACATAAAGAAAAGTGCTGGGTTAGAAATACAGGTTATATATTTATTAATAAATTAGTACATAAACTGACAACAATTACTACATTAATTTTGAAGATTATGAATTATTTATAACCGGTTTAGAAATTATGAGCAATCTAGCAACACAAAAGAATTCCCTAGGGTTTGAGCAGTTTAGCAACACAAAAGAATTCCCAGACATTCAGAAACACCCTCCTTGTACCAATGACTGAACCCAAATTCCCAAATTGAAATTAACGAACAGAAAAACGAGAATGCAAGGTAAACAGCCTGCTGTGGCATTTCAAAACCGGGTGAATATAAGTCGCCATTAAACCACTTCATCAATTGAAATCCTAATTCAGATGAATAACTGCACAAAACACCAGGCAATTGAACACAAAAAAAAAAAGCATAACTTCGAAAAACAGCAAACATATAATCGTTCTCCTCCTCAAGTTTAGCACACTTGGAAGAAGAAATCTTAAAATTCAAATTGAATTCGACATTAATATATCCAAAACCACATTCATAACCAGTTCGTCCAAAATTGAAATTAAAGTAGACAAGAGAAGAGTAATTACTGGGAGAGTTCAGAGGGGGAGAGAACATTGGAGGCACGAAGGCTAGAGCAGAGCCAATCGAGTATGGAATGGCCACTCGAAGCTATCAAGGTCCAGCGACCCGTGGCCTTCGTAGCCCAATTCAGCCAACAACCCGCATAGCTGCGCTCCGCTCATCCGAAAATGCCGGTTGGGGCTTCAGATCCGGGCGCGGGCGCGATCCACTCTCGGATTCGAGCTCCAATTTTGTAGCCAGAAGATGAACGCAGGCGGTGGCGGCGCGGCAAAGGCGAATGTAGGCGGCGTAGATGGAGTCGAGTTTGGGCATTAGGAATTACGTCATCAGATTTTGGGCGATTAGAAATACATTTTTGTTATTATTATTTTTTTATTTATTTATTAACGTTGACTGATGGGCGCGTGACAAGGACGCGCGAATTTCCGTCAATTTTTGACGGATTTTCCAGTCGCGGGACCAAATGTGTAAAAAAATTCTGCTTTGGGACAAAAAAATGTAAGGTTTAGGACCAAAATCGTGAGAGAAGCGTGTCCTGTAGGACCAAAAGTGTAAAAAACTCAGGTGTCGCTCTCACAGGCTCTGATATAACTAAAAAGGAAGACGACAAGGGTGGTGTGTGAGAGGCCATTGATAAAGCATAAAGGTCAGTGGGGAAAAGTAGGGGTGGGCGTTTGGTTGGTTCGATTTTGGGTTATTTTTCAACCGAACCGAACAAATCAAATTACGCAAATTTAAACCAAAACCGAACCGAAATGGTGAGTAACTAAACTGAACCGAACCAAATAAGAAATTTGGTTTGTTTGGTTTATTCGGTTTTAACCGAAAATTAACCTGAAATTCACAATTTAATGATTTCCCAAATAAATTTTCAGCATTTCTAACTCTAAGATCAAATGCAAATACAACAAGTAGTTTCATAACAAAAGACCACACAAGTCGCAAATTAGAATCTCATTACAAATTTTTCCATAACTTAAAAAATTCAATAAAAATGCTAAAATTCTTGTAAACCCATGAAACTCCTTCAATAATATCAACAAGTGGGGCAATAAATGTATTTAATATTTTTTTTATTATTATTATATATATATATATATATGTAGTTTGGTTGGTTCGGTTTATTTGGTTATTTTAAAATTATAATCGAACCGAATCAATTAAACTGAATATTTTAAAAATTAAAATTGAACCGACCAAAAAAACTGAACCAATTAAACCAAAAATTATTGGTTCGGTTCGGAAATTCGGTTTTTTCGATTTTGTGCCCACCCCTAGGGAAAAGGATCGCAATCCGCATGCTGGACAAAATGCAGCAGTGTTTGGAAATTGGTATATCTATCTTTTCTAATTTAGGGAAAGGAATGATATGATCGGTTCAATTTTCAGTGTTTCACTTTGTGTTTCATACTGTGAATTTATGACATGTGGAAAATAAAAAATTATCCAATGGACCACTATAATTCTGGGTCAATTTGTTAAAAATTCAGGAAGTTAAATAGATTTGAAACTTGAAAAATGACACAGAGGAATGTAATTGGTTTTACTGTGAAACATAACATAATTTGAGCAAAAAAAATTAATATTTAAAAAAAAATGGATATTGATTTGCACTCATCTCACTATGTTTTAAAAGTGGAAGCCGACGTTGAACCGGAGAACCTTAGTTCGGTCGGACCGGGTCCGACTTTATTGAAACGATTAAGTCAGTATGATGTCATAATTACATAATATATATAAAAATTATAAATAATAAATATCATCTACATTTTCCCTATGTAATAGTATATACTATAAATAAGTTATCATAAATGTTAATAAAGATGCATTCAAAATTGTAATTTAAAGTTCAATTTTAACAATATAAATCAAATCTGATATTCTAAAAGATTTGATTGATTTAATCCTGATATTTTAAAAGATTTGATTGATCTAATCCTCATATTCTAATTAAGGTTTCCATAAAAAAATTCCTAACTTTATATTTTTTTCTCAAATACAGCAACTCGCCGAGTCGATCCGTCCGCAGTTGGACGGACCCGATTTTACAATTATGGACCTGTTTGCATGTGCTTTGGGGGTGGCCGGTCCAATGCTTTCGAGTCGTTCGATTGGTTTATCAATTAGCGGTTCGACCGGTTATACCGGCCGATCCGACCCGCTTTTTAAAACACAGATCTCATGTATGAAATCATCTCATGTACGAAATCATCTCATACTAATTTTATCTACCTCTTATTTAATTTGAAGTATTAAAATTATGATTTATTTTACTGTGACAGCATAACACAAAAGGTCTTACCTTTCCTTGTTATTAAACAAGTATATTTTGTTCTTTCGAAAACATTTACCCATTAGTTTAATGGGTATACATATCCTGTTCAAATCTTTCAATAGTCAGGGTTTGAAATCGTGTCACATGTCGTCGTACTCTATCATACTAACTTGTTACCTGTTGTACTAATATATTATTTTATATTATTTTTAAATTATATTTTACAATTTACTATCTTACCCTCTATACTTAAAAACAATTTTTATATTGTATTTTGTTATTTACAATCTTACCCTTTCTTAAAATAAATAAAAAAATATATCATTTAAACATGGACCCACCATAAATTCGATTTAATTTTTTAAAACGGGTAACACCGTCAAAAGGAGCCGAATTGACCCTGTATACATAAATATAGTATTATCTATTACTCCATTTAATTATTTCTTCTAGGTTAAATACGTTTTCTAATTTCTGATATTTCATTTCAATCAGTGGCGGAGGGAGAGGGGTGCAATTGTACCCCCAAAATGAAATGTACCCCTCTTTATATCTTGTATTAAAAAAATAAAATTGTATTTTATTATGTATAATTAGGAAAAAAATATTTAAATGTATCCCTAATTTTTAAATTCTACTCAAATGTATCCCCAACTATCGAATCCGGGATCCGCCACTGATTTCAATTTTCAGTTTTCTCATGTTGCCTCCCTAGATCTTCCTTCTTAGTCTTGGCCTCTAATTCGCCTGCGATCGCTGTCTCTCGCCGGCTCTCCATCCTTTTGTTGATACAAAGGTAATCCCCCCTTCTTTCCTCCATTACATCTTCACCGATCTTATTCCTTTTTTGTGAACCAATACAACATGCTCTATTGATATTATATATATATATATATATACGACTCACGATCGATATTCTTTTCTACTGTAATTATTTAATAAGTTAATATGAAATGTGGCGTGATATGTATAACTTTCTTCAACCTATTCGGTGGTTGATGCATAAGCTCTGCCTTGTACTTTTATAACCTAGAATTATATTTCCAGTTAGCTAGTATTACACTAGGTTAAAGAATGCTGATGGCAACCCCTTTTTTATTTATTTATTAGTATTGCCTAAACTTCAGTTATTTATGTCATACCTAGGGTGAACGGTACGGCATACAGAAAATTTTCTCGCCATACCGTTATCGTACCGAAATTTTCGATACCAAAAAATGTCATACCGTTGTCGTACCGAAATTTGATATACCGAAATTTCGGCATACCGAAAACTTCGATATGTCAATATTACATACCGATACCGTACCGATATTTCGGTATATACCGAAATACCGAAAAAATTTCAGTATGCCGGAAATTATTCCGGTATGCCAGAAATTTTTTCGGTATATCGGAAATTATTTCGGTATACCAAAATTTTCTATATTTTCATACCGTTATCGTACAGAATTTTTTGGTACGGTACAATACCGTATGGTAAATTTCGGTATACCGAAAATTTCGATAAAATCGATATTTTTCGGTACGGTAAGGGCGGTATACCGGTATTTTTAGTATTTCCTCCACCCCTAGTCATACCAGATATACACCTGAAGTAGGTCACGACTGATCGAGTAATGCATATTCTTGTTCTTTATATTTTATTTATTATACATAAATTGTTATTTAAGTAATATATACTAGTTAGCATAGTAAATACTCCCTCCATCCCAGAAGACTTAGCATAGTTGACTTTTACACACGCTTTTGTGAGCGAGTTTTGTATTAGTAATTGAAATGATAAAATGACTTTTAAGGAGGGGTATGATAGATAAGCCCATATATATTCTATCATACCGTTCGTTAAAAGTTACTTTATCATTTCAATTACTAATACAAAACTCGCTCACATAAACGCGTGTAAAAGTCGACTATGTTAAGTCTTCTGGGACAGAGAGAGTATTTAATTTGTCCAATGACGTATATGTGCAGTATTTCAAAGTTCTTTAGAATTAGTTAATTATTGATCTATGTACAAGTGTTATTATGTATTTTCACTGTATGACGGAACATAATGTGAGAATGACACTTTAATATTTTGAAATGTTAGATATTAATTCGTGATTAGTTTGTGAATCATCTTACCATTTTGAAAGGGGTAGATATATTAATTTGTGCTTAGTTTGTGAATCATCTCACCATTTTGAGAGAAGTAGATATTAATTTGTGTTTAGTTTGTGAACTATCTCACCCTTCGTCATCTTCTTTTCTCTTGATTATTCTGCTATTATAATATATACTTACTAATTACTATTTGAGAATGGAAAAAAACTTTGAAAATCTTGACTACACCACGGCAGAAGTGGGCAGACCATGATTTCGTGTTCTTTTGTCATTGTATAATTATTTTGGTATTAGTTGGGAATGAGTTTTTATTTTGAAAAACTTTAACTTATTTCTCCTTATAAAATAGTGATATATTTTAATTCAGAGATGCTCTACTTTACGTGATCATTTTATTTTTCTGCTAAAACTATTATCTTCAGTTCTTTGATACTAGTTGATTTCCTACAGTAGCATCAAGCATTTCTAATATCAACTATATCTTTGTGTTTAATTATGGTTGAATTATTAAATTAGGTTATTTTTATTTGAGGAATTGATTTGCCCCAAATTGAATTTAATTTCGATATTTATGACTAAGACCTTAATTATTTGTCTGGAACTTTTACTAATCCATTTCAGTGCCTTTTTTTTTATATATTTTCATTGAACAATCTTTGTACACTTTGTACGGATTAATTTGCAGGCGTGTAGGATTGTGCGTTGGGCGATTTATGCTCATATCCTAATAGCAGTTGACTGAATTGAAGCATTTTTTCTTCCTTGAGGTTGAATGAAGTTGAGAAGAAGTCGGGGTACAGACATTTGTGATAGATAAGCCCATATTGTGTCGTAGGGCTTGAAATCGTTAAAAATTGTAATAATGACATAAGTATCGTTATAACAGAACACTTATTATTACAGACATTTGTGACTATATATATTTTTTCCTTAATTTCACGCGTTCTACTAGTTCTACTAATATATATAATCGTTTCCATTATTATAATTAAATATATATATATATATATTATTTAATTATAATAGCTCTTTTCCTTTAAATATATAAATAAAATTATAATAGCTCTTTTCGTGCCTAATTATATCTCTTTAACTATGATGACAATAATTACACAAACTCTCCAGCGAAACTTGTTCATATTATGAAATTTATATCATTATAATTATAAATTTATACTCTACTTTTATTAACTAATACTTAACATTTAATACTATTATCTCAGTTTGCAAATATAATAGTATCAGTTGATAAATGTTGATATATTAATTTATAAATGTAGTAATATAAATTTTATACTATGAACAAGTTTTATCAGAGATCTACTCCAATAATTAATATTTAATATATTAATACTTATAACGAATTGGTATGCATTCAATTTTCCAATCCAACCAGAAATTCTATTTCTTATTCATACAACTAAACAATTCAACTATATTTTAAACAAAACAAGATCACCAAACATTGAGCAAGAATCTTTAGTTGCTAATAAAATCATACAAAATATAGAGTTAAAGAGTGTAATTGAAAATATTTTAAGAAAACAAAGGGGCATAGAGCAAGATATATAATCTGCTATGCTTCTCTGGAGGTGATATTCAGGTACGTAGGCCAAATACTGCAATGCCAAGAGAGAACAACTTCTATTGGTGATCTACCTTTGCTCTGCAACAATATAATTTTTTCTGCTAAATAGTGGAAAACTTAATTACACATCTCTTGACCAACATTCCATCAAAAGAATCAACAAAAGGAGGCATAGGGCAATGTAAATTCAATAATAGAAAAATAAATTGGTTTGCAACAAAAGGAGGCACAGGGCACAAACCTTTCCTCAGCCACACTGCAAAAGGCTGATCTAAAAACAATATAACTGATCATATTTCGCCCAATCAAAGTTGATCTAATTCTAATCTGAAAAATCATATTTCGTCTAATAAAAATAGCAAAGCAAACCAAAGTGTCTACGTGGCATCAGAATAAGTGTTCACAAAAAATGTTTATACATCCTTCTCTACGAAATTCTTGTGCTAGGTATCTTCTCTTGTAGTAGATGAACTTGAACCAACATGTGACCTTATTCTCCCGGGGTATCTTCACACAATTAAGTCAAAAATTAGGCATCATGGATAATTCAAAATTTTACAAAACCACAATATTAATGCATACCTTCCTGTATATATTTTCAGTCTCCGCTCCCACATGCATACCAAATTATTTTTATTGACTAAACAATTAACAAATAACACAATTAAATAAATAGACACCACAAGGCATATTAACATCAATCAGTATATAACAACACAATTAATCTTAACACTGCTCTATCCCTTGCACGTGATGCGGATGCAGATGCATCATTTGTTTGAGCAGACTATGGTGTTTTAGAAAACGAATTATGCGATGCACGTGGTCTTCCTACACGCAAAGTACTTCCGTCCACACGTGGTTTTCCTCTCTTGCGCTATCAATAAATAACATAATTCAGTATACTCATTTACTTTAGAAAGCTAAAAATTAAATATACTCACGAGACAATAAGATTACAAGAGGCAAAACTTCAAGGTGAAAGAATTTCGTCTCATCTAAAACTCCGAACTTGTAGAGAGGTGGATATTAATTCGTTTATTTAATTTCCCTCAACAAAAGACTATTCAGATATAGCAAATCAACCTTGGCAATGTCCAAAACTTAAATTCTAAAAATTAACTATGTACACAAGAAATTTATAATGAGCAATTAAGCAAATATTAAATCTTTTCCATCCAAAATAATCCCTTGAGTTAAGAGCAACAAAAACCAAGACTCCGCTAGATATTTGGATCTGCCCCGCCTGTTTTTCCAAATGTACAATACATATGACAATTACGAAGCAAATATGAAACTTTAAAGATCAGAAGATGTGGTGCAAATTATCGATCCTATAAGTTATAATCTGCTCTCAAATTAAGTCAAAATATTCATTCACAAGAACATGTCTAGTAATCTTCACAAAATTAAAATGCTAACTAATTGCCTTATGGCTACTGGAACTTGAACATCTATCCAACCATTGAAGGGCCGCGACAGCGAGAGAGTGTGTTAGACTAAGAGACCAATAGAGAAAGAGGTGACGATGGGTGCTTCTGCCGGCGACGCCGCATCCGAATTCAGAAGATGGGTTGGAGAAGAAGAAGAAGACAATGAAAGAAATAATATATTTTGATAATTTAAAATTGAAAAAGAGATATAGGTTGAATATATTTTCCTAATTGGAAATTATACCAGGACAAATTCGTAACTTTATAATTATATTTTAAAAAGTTTAATTTTTTTTATAAAAGTATGACAGTACGATATAAATCAATAGTTAGTATGATGCAAAACGATGGTTAGTACGATGAATAATACAACAAGTAACAAGTCATTAATTTTAAGCCTTTTGATTTTAGATCTAATGGCTTATATTAATTGACTATTGTCAGTCAGTACGACACCCTGATTGTTGTAAGAAACACTCTAGTTATACAAATCCTGTTCAAATCTTTCTGCAGAATAAAAAAAAAGGCTCTAGGATAAATATAATCGTATCGTACCAATAATTGGACATAAAAATTATAAGTAATATTCCCCGAATATAATAAAGAAATATTTTATCATTTTGTGGGTAAAAGAAATTCGCGGGTAAAAATCAAAATCAGATTGAATATTATAGGTACTATCCCTAGCACGTAACCCGTTTATTATGTAGGATTCAAAATAATTTTTATATTATTAATTTTAAATTAAATATTTAATTAATTTGATTAATTCAATTACAAACATAATTTTTATATTTTAATATTATACGTTCATATTTTTATTTACTTTTTATTCTAAATTATTTTTTTCATTAAATTAGATGTCATACTCCTTTTAAATTTACATATTATTTACATAATGCATGTTGTTTTGATATTTTTACTCCTTATTTTCTCATATATATACCCCCAATGATTACTTTTCATGATTATTAAAAATTTTAATTTTTCTATAAATATGATGAACGAATAATGTTTCCAACCAATAATAATTACTCCTTTCGTCCACCAATCTTATGCTTGATGCTTTTGGCACAAGTTTTAAGAAAAATGTAGATAAAGTAGATAAAGTAAGGGTATTATGGAAAGATTGTGAGATTTATTTATTAATAAAGTGATTGGTTGTGAGTGAAAGTACAATGACATTTGAAGTAATTAAATGATGGTTGAGGGATAAAGATAAAGTGATTTTTTTTCCATAAATGGAGTGTGCATAAGATTGGTGGACGGATGGAGTATTATTTTTAGAATAAAAAATGAATTAAAATATGTCCATACAATATTATAAGTAAATAATTACGTCTATAATCAATAAAGGGTGATTCAGCATTAATACATTAGGGATAAATGGAAAGTAAATATCAAAATTAAATAATAAATGACTAAGATTAAAAAATTAATAATTAAAATTAATATTAATGTCATAAATAATTTCTCATGTAAATTCGAGGAGATTTAAAATAAAATCACCATATAGATAGGAGTGGTTCACCTTTAGTAGATAAGAGATTATTTGTTGTCAACTCTATCTATTTATTAAATTTATTTCGTCCACTAAATATGTTTTATATTTTCATAAAAATAAACATTTTATATTATACAAAGTCATATATATATATATATATATATATATATATATATATATATATATATATTAAAGTGCACCGTATAATTTAAGTGCATTTTTTTAAAAATATGTAACTTATTTCATTAAAATATGCAATTTATTTACATTAGAACATGCAATTTATATGGATAGGGGTGGTTCACCTTTAGTAGATAAGATATTATTTGTTGTCAACTCTATCTATTTACCTTTTTTTTTATCGGAAACTCTATCTATTTACTAAATTTATTTCGTCCACTAAATATGTTTTTATATTTTCATAAAAATAAACATTTTATATTATACAAAGTCTTGTATATATATAAAGTGCACCGTATAATTCAAATGCATTTTTTTAAAATATGTAACTTATTTCATTAAAATATGCAACTTGTTTACATTAGAACATGCAATTTATATGAATAGGGGTGGTTCACCTTTAGTAGATAAGAGATTATTTGTTGTCAACTCTATCTATTTACTAAATTTATTTCGTCCACTAAATATGTTTTTATATTTTCATAAAAATAAACATTTTATATTATACAAAGTCTTGTATATATATAAAGTGCACCGTATAATTCAAGTGCATTTTTTTAAAAATATGTAACTTATTTCATTAAAATATGCAACTTGTTTACATTAGAACATGCAATTTATATGGATAGGGGTGGTTCACCTTTAGTAGATAAGAGATTATTTGTTGTCAACTCTATCTATTTACTAAATTTATTTAGATCCACTAAATATGTTTTTATATTTTCATAAAAATAAACATTTTATATTATACAAAGTCTTGTATATATATAAAGTGCACCGTATAATTCAAGTGCATTTTTTTAAAATATGTAACTTATTTCATTAAAATATGCAACTTGTTTACATTAGAACATGCAATTTATTTTAATGAATAATATTTGCATGTTTAAAAAATACACTAGAGTGGTACGATGCATCTAATGCACATGAGAGTACTATTATTTTTATCCACCGATCATCGCTTTATTATTAAAATTATCGTTGAATTTTACACAAACAAACACTTTATTTTTAAATTAATCTCACAATATCCTTACATTATCTAATTTATTAATTTCTTTTTATATAGAGTAGGTCTCAAGTGCATCCAGATGTACCGTGTACTCATAGTGCATTTCAGAACCGTTTAACTTGCAATACTGAAAGATGCAACTTGTTTACACTAAACCGTGCAACTATTTTTTTTCATATTAATAGTTGCATGATTCAGTGTAAATAAGTTGCATATTTTAATATAACAAGTTATACAATTCTAAAATGCATTATAAGTGCACGGTGCACTTGAATGCATACAAGACTTAGAAAACGCTTGGTTTGTCGAGAGGAATTGGAATGGAAATGAGTTTGATAGTAGTGAGGAATGATAATGGATATGATCTTAATTGTTGTGTTGTTTGGTTGATAAACATAAATGACTATCATTACCATAGAAATTGTTTGGTTTAAATAAAATATTTAGTAATAGAAATTAAAATAAATTGATTTTTTTGAAATAAAAAATATATTACTTATAAATTATTAAATGTAACTTAATAATATCTATTAATTTGAAGGTATAAAAATAAAATTTATATATGAATTTTATGAAGATTTAACTTCATTCCTCTCAAAAAGTAGAAAAATAGATCTATGACTTTCATTCCTCACTTTTTGGATTTAAAAATACTATTCATGGAATCAAACCCCTACACCAAACATCTTATTTTCATTACATTCAAATTCCTCAATTTCAAAGCCTCTAACCAAACATCCCCTTAGCCTTTTAGATATTAGTTACTAGAGTAATTGCAATAGGGTATAAAAAACTGATGTGTACTAGCAACCTAATACAAAACTATTATTCAACACAAATTTAACCCCAATATACCCCTACCGATCAAATCATACTTCCAATAAAATAATTAATTTCAGATTCATCTCCCCTTCACCATCTCTCTCTCGTCTCATTTTTCTCTCTCTGCATTGTCCCTCTTCTCTCTACACACACCTCCTCTTAAAATCTGCACACACACACCTCCTCTGGCGGCGGGGATGGCGGAGTCGATGGGGGTGGTGGCGGTGGTGGAGGGGTTTCACGTTTTTTGCGGAGGTGGGGAATACATCTAGGATCTAGTGGCGGCGAGGGTGGCAGAGGCGAAGGGGGTGGTGGCGGTGGAGGAGGGGTTTAACGTCTTTAGCGGCGATGGGGTAATATATCTAGGTTTTCTGGTGGTGCCGCGGGGGATGGCGGTGCGCCATGAACTGCGCGGCGGCGGCAAAATCGGTGCACCATGAACTGTTTGGGGGCCGAGTCGAGCAGATATGCGAGAGGGTGGGGCGGATCTGTTGGCGGTGGCGGCAATAACACACCCATCGCCTGAAAAAAGCGGTCGCCTGAAACAAATCTGTTTGGCGGTGGCGGCGAAGGATGAGATACTTCCACGGTTGCGGTAATTGAAATGCATACTAGCTCAATAATTGGGAGTTAACTTTGAAACAGACCTGTTCTCACTTCTCTAAGCAATCATCTCACTTAGTCATAGATATAATATCCAAGAATGAGATACCAAACACACAAACCCGATACTTCCACAGTTCCGCCATATTAAAACAGATCTGTTTGGCGAATCAATTTTTATTTCCAGGATTTTTGTTGTGTTTATATTTTTTTGGATTTGTTACTGGATTTTATTTGTATATACCATGTTTTGCAATTTTGTGGGATTTGTATATGTTAAAAAAAATGTTTATATGCAATTTTTTAAGAATGATTTGTTGGAAGAATGAGGGGAGGATTCTTTGAGCCCATATATAATTTGGGGAGAATGCTTAAGATATTTTCTGGGCACACATATGCAATGTGGAGATGTAATTGATTAAGGGTATACACAATATTTTATGTGTGCAATGTATTTTAGTGTATATGTAATTATTTAAGTGTATATGCAATGTTTTAGTGTTGAGAAATACGGGATGCCCGGATCTATTCGAGGTGTATTTAAATACATATTTAAATTATTAAATTAATTAACGTAATATTAATCAATCCTAAATTAATTCAACATAATAATTAAATAAAGAATAATAATATACAGACATTTAATTCACGTAAATCCTAAGACGTCGAATCTAGTGAGCTATTTAAATTACATACCTCTTGTAGAGACAACCGTTGAGATTTATGGATCAACATAAAGTGCCTTCTCAAATATATCTCACGCCCACTTAACGTAATCCGTTGAAAAGGATTCTAACGAATGATTTTAATAAAGGAGAAAAGTAAAAAATATTTTTCACCACCTTTGTGGATTTTAATTTTTCCATGAAACGAAAGTTGGGGATGAAAAATTCATCCCCTATTTATAATAAGGGGGCCGATTTTTTCTCTAGAAAAATAAGGAGAAAATCTTTTTTCGATCTCCAAGAAATCTTGAATATATCTCATATATATTATTTTTCCATAATTAATTTTTTCACAAAAATACCACTTCCCTTTATTACAAGATTTCGAAAAATACAAGGAAACAAGAATCAAGATTTGATTTTTGAATTTATGGGATAATCTTCAATTCCAAAGAATACTTATCTTTTTCCATAAATCTTTTCAAGAAAAATCTTTCTCTTTCTTTTTTCCTACAATTTTCGAAAAAATGAGGAATAATTAGCAATAATATTTTTTTCTCATTTTCATTAATCGACTTTAATTGGAAATTTATTTGAGGCTTTTAAGAGAATTAATATCGACCACCAATGAGTATGAAACTTTAATATTAAGCCAAAATATTATTCAAGCCTCATTAATATTAATTTACTCCACTATAAAATTAATATTGAACTATCCATCTTAATCCATATTACGATGCTACAATAATATGGCTCCGATTATTATTTCCCATGTTTAAGATTATTAGTCCACTAATTAATTAAGCCTAACGAAAAAGCTTTTATATTAATTAATATATTTATCCTCGAGTAAAAGACAACTCAACATTATTATCCATACCTGGAAATAAATTTCCACTTGCAAGATTTGGAGATGATAAAGTTCTTCCGAATTTCACCAAGGGACAAATCAAGCAAGACACACTTGCATTACCGATTCTCCATATTAAATCTTAAAGAATCACCGTAACTAATAATATTGTCCAAGATATAAGGATCAAATCATGCACGTTGATTTTCTTCCCATCATAAGTCAAAAAGAATAGTTATTAATTTCACACCATCCTATTTAAGGAAATCCGAGATTAAGAAATAACGCATTAATCAAGTCTAATTCTTCTATATTCAAGATCAAGAATTTATCCTCCTATAGGTCTTATTCAAAGACATCATAATGCACTAAAGTGTAATCTCTGGTCAATCGAATCTTACACTTCAACCTTTCACGATGGATTGTTCATTTTCATCTAGGTTGTGAATTTGTACTTAGTTACGACGGCGAATCGTTAATTTGATCTTCTCGTGATCCCAGATCACCAAATTAACTACAACGCAACACGCATTATTTATTGAATGTATGAGTAAATATATATATAACATTCAATCATATTTAATGCAACAAAGGTAAATAATTTATTTCAAGAATAAATAAGAAATTAAGTTTGGTTATACAAAAAAAAAAATATACTTTTCAAAGATAACCCCAACATTTAGTATATAAAGACATTTTAAAGTATATTCAATGATCAATTATATTCTAAAAAGAGTTGTGGATTATCTCATGACAATGAAAACTCTCCAACTTTATTATATATGAAGATAATACAAACTTTGTATATAGCTCAACTAAAATGAGGATACATTAAAGGAGATAGAACCAAACATATATTTCACCAAAATTACTCAAGAGTTGCAAAAGAATGGTGAAATCGATGTGCAACAAATCCGCTCAAAAGTGACAATTTAGCAGATTTATTTGCCAAACCATTACCTACTGCAACATTTGAGAAGTTTGAAGCGTATCAGATTCGAATGCCGATTAAAAATATCTCAAATGATGTTTGAATCGGGGAGAATAAACTAAATAATATATGTACTCTTTTTCTCATTCACTAAGTTTTTTTTCCCACTAGGTTTTTCTTAGTAAGGTTTTTAACGAGACATATTTTTTATGTAATGACTGACATCCAAGGTGGGGTATTATGAAATAATATAAATATTTGTATGTCCTTTCATTTTCTATTAGATTATTCTAGTAGATGTCATCTATGAAATGTTTATGATAGATTATTATAGGAGCATCTCTTGTTCCCTATAAAAATGTGGTATGCCACTTCATTTTGTGTTGGGATATTTTAGTTTTGATAAATTATGCCAAAACATTATCAACTCAGATTTTTTGAAGGCTAATCTACGATAACAAGTCGAGGGAACGAGAGAACAAATTGAGTGAACTCACTAAATCAGACGAGGTCAAGTAGACGAGGCCGACGAGATCGATGAGTAGGATGAGTTCCGAGTAAACCGACGAAATGTAATGCGGAAGAAACATAATCGATTTTTGAAGAAGAAATGTCGATGCAAAGGTCGATGCAGCTTTGCGACGAAACCGACCGATGTCACCACTGTGATGTAGACGACCGATAGTTGTTGAACAGTAAAGAAATTGACCGATGTACGGACTGGGATGCGAATGACCAGATGTACCGACCAGATGAAATGACCGATTATTAGTCGACCGACCGATGTTGTCGACTAAAAATTGAACCGATGTCATTGACCAGACGCGAAATGGACCGATGTCAATGGACCAGATTCACTTGACCAGATGTCACGACCGATAAATAGAAGCCGATCCGATCCGCTCACCGATCGATCAGAGACCGTAAATCACAGACCAGATTTTACATTGCATCAAAAACAAGCAGACCAGATTTTACAGACGAGATTGCAGATCGTAAATGCGATACCGATCAAACGCAATTTAATCAAGAGTCGAATAAAGAATAAGACAAGTCTAAATCGATCCGTTAGACACATAAAAGAAACCGCCAATAAGAAGACAACACACATATTGATGTGACATAAAGCCATAAAGGAAAAGTGCAAAAGGACAAAAGAAAAGTCGAAGTTATTAAGATGGATTTCAATATTACTTTCCAACGTAATATTTAAATCCACACTATAAATACATTGCACTATCTTCAAAAAGAAGATAATCGAGGATCCGCAAAGTGAAATTAAAGCCAAATATTCAAGCAACTCCATTCAAGAACACAGAGCATTAAATATCCAAATTTACCCAAGAGTGTTCTTCATCAGATCTAACAAAAATGCAATATCATAGTTTAGAGAGATTTTCCCAACCTTAACATGAGAGGCTAAACAAATGTGCGGAAAATCTCAACCTAGTTGAAAACCAAACAAACCTTACCCAAATCGGTTAAGTTTGTAGGTGAGTGTGAACTCGGTAAACATCTAGCAATCCCGAAAAGGGAGGGTAGTAATCTGAGTGAGGGTGATAAGTCCCGTTTGAGTGTGAACTCAGTAAACATCGGCCGGGTGTTGGACTAACACATTAAACTAAGTCCAAGTTGGTTAAGTTGGTGCCCTCGATGATAGGAAGAGTGGATGTAGGAGTTGGACTCAACCACTATAAAATCGTGTGTTCTTTACTGCTTTATGTTCTTACTTGTCATATGCATTTGACTATAAGCAAAACACACATCGTTCTTAAAAGCAAAAAAAAATTAGAATCACTCTGCCCTCACCCTTGTTTTATATGCATCGAAATTTATGTTTGCTTCCGCACGTGCAAAATGGGTTTTCAAACAGGGACCAACAATTGGTATCAGAGCTGGAGTTCAAAAGATCACATTTTTTAATGTGACCATCTAAACTGATCTTTGAAAATAAAAACCCGATCTCTGTAAAATGCATATATTTTAATGTTTTGGTGTCATTATCAAAAAGGGGGAAATTGTTGGGATATTTTAGTTTTGATAAATTATGCCAAAACATTATCAACTTGTATTTTTGAAGCTAATCTACAGATAACAAGTTGAGGGGGAACGAGAGAACAAATTGAGGGGGAACTCACGAAATCAGACGAAGATGATCGAGATAAGACGAGGCTGCAGACGAGGCTGATCGAGATCAGATGAGTAGGATGAGTTCCGAGTAAACTGATGAGTGAACAAGAAGAAACATACTGATTTTTGAAGAAGAAATGTCGATGCGAATCTTGATGTAGTTTGGTGATCTGGTGACCAGATCTTGACCGATGTTCTTGACCAACAGTGTACCGACCGATATTGTCGACCGGATCAACCGACCGATGTCTTGACCAGATGCTGGTGACCGATGTTGTCGACCGATGTGTCCGAATCAGATGCAAACCGACCGATGTCACGACGAAGAAGTTGACGATGTCACGACCAGATCAGAGACAAGAAATCAACAGACCAGATTTTCTGATAGACTGTAAACTGCAGACAGATTTTGATGCACCAGATTACGAAATCGTAAATCAAGATACCATCAAGTGACTAGAATCGGGAAGAGTCGAACAAGAATAAGACTAGTTAAATCAGATCCGTTAGACACCTAAAGCGGTTTTGGCCAATAAGAAGACAACACACATATTGATGTGACATAAAGTTCGCAAGGAAAAGTGCGAAAAAGGACAAAGAAAGTTTGGAAGTTATTAGTATGGATTTGAATATTACTTTCCAACGGTAATATTTAAATCCACACTATAAATACATTGCACTATCTTCAAAAGAAGATAATGGAGGATCTGCAAAGTGAAATTAAAGCCAAATATTCAAGCAACTCCATTCAAGAACACAGAGCATTAAATATTCAAATTTACCCAAGAGTGTTCTTCATTGTATCTAAGCAAAAATGCAATATCATAAGCTTAGAGAGATTTTCCCAACCTTAGCATAGAGGCTAAACAAATGTAAGGGAAAATCTCAACCTAGTTGGAAACCAAACAAACCTTACCCAAATCAGTCGGTTAAGTTTGTAGGTGAGTGTGAACTCGGTAAACATCTAGCAATCCCGATAGGGAGGGTAAGCAATCCCGTGAGGGTGATAAGTCCCGTTTGCGTGTGAACTCGGTAAACATCTGTTGGGTGTTGGACTAACACATTAAACTAAGTCCAGTTGGTAAAGTTGGTGCCCCTGATGATAGGGAAGAGTTGATGTAGGAGTTGGACTCCGAACCACTATAAAATCGTGTGTTCTTTACTGCTTTATGTTCTTACTTGTCATATGCATTTGATTATAAGAAAACACACATCGTTCTTAAAAGCAAAAAAAAATTGGAATCACTCTGCCCTCACCCCTGTTTTATATGCATCGAAATTTATGTTTGCTTCCGCACGCGCAAAATGGGTTTTTAAACAGGGACCAACATTTTGTATCCATGAAAAGAAATAAAAGTATTTTCCCTTTCTCCCTATATTTTCTACTTTGCCTACTTTTCATACTCCATAAAAGTATTAGTTTCACAACATAAAAATATTAGTTTTCACAAGACATGGGTGATTGTGAGTCAAAGACTAATATTATAAAAGAATTATAAATGTTATCTCATAAAAGAATTCGAGCTTATAGAGAAAAGTCCAAACTTGTACAGCATGACATGGGTGATTGTGAGTCGAAGACTAATACTATGAAAGATTATAAGTTTAATCTTATCAAAAACCTCGAACTTATAGAGTAGTGCATGTGAAATCAATTCATTAATATTAATTATCTAGTAGCTCACGAGCTACTTATAATCAAAATCAATTTGAATTTAATAGACAACTTCTTGTTTAGTACTTCTTGAGTCAATAAGTTCACGTATCTAATTGAGGTTAAATAGTTAATTTTATTCTACCAATTATATTATTTTGATCGAGTTTTTAAAAAAATAATTCAAGGTTTGAGTTCACTGAGGAGTGACGAGTCAAGATAATAAAATAAAAGTTGGGGTCGCATTTCAACCGTTGAGCTTTCCAATTGAGTCTAGTACATATAAATCTGACAATACTCGACTCAGCTCATTTACACCACGTGACTTTCATAAAAGACTTTGGATATTCTTTTTCTTAATGTTTCACTCTGTTAGTATTAGTGTCCTAGAGACAATCCTTTGTAAGGACATAATACTAAGATGATATTAAGTTTATATTTAATATTATTGTTTATTTAATATTAAATGTTTGGCATCATACGTATTCGAATATCATGGTTGATTGTTTGCATATATTCTTATTTGTGTTCCCCTGAATCACTATTGTCATTGAGTGAGTGATAATTCAGATGACCTAAGCATGATTCTCAAATAGCCCCGATCAAGGAACATCAAGAATGGGATATTGATGATGCAATGGAGATTGGTGTGCGATCTGCATCATACTCTTAGAGAGTGTAGTAAGATCTCACTTGCTACGAGATACTAGGTATCTCATGATGGATGCACAGATACCTTAGAGGGTATCGATATACCCATCCGAGAAACCGTTTGATGTAATTCCACAATACATGTGTCTACGGGTGTCTCGGTTAGTGGGAGTGACGTGATACTCCTTTGACTTGAGGTCAATACGCACGACATGTGTGGAGTGATGAACTTTGACCATGACCGATGCTTGCACCCTTCCATGGGTAGATATGGCTTGGATTTGGTTCATCACAAAATGCATGTGCGTGGTAGTTGAGCCAAGAATAGGATTCATTCCTCAATGTGGATTTAGAGAGAATACTCGTCTTCTCGTCATAATTGGATCTAAGTCGTCGACCGACACGCATCAGCTCAAACTTTGTGGCTAAGTGTGATTTACTTGATCAATTAGTGATTGGAGATAATATGATTAAGTTATTTGAATAGACACTTCATCAAGTTCAAGACTTAATCGAGTATTCGTGAATGAAAGAAAGATATCACGATAACCTACATATTGCAGGTAGTTGCAGATTCTTCGCAAAGTATCTCGTATATTGAGATTGTCTGATTTATTGTCTAGGGTTCAATGAAGACCGTTAGTTTGACTAACCGCTCGGTATACGAGGGCCTATGGGTCACACAACAAGTAACAATTGTTTATAGATTAGAGCTGGTGATTAAATATCATATTGGAGATGAATATTTAATTTATGGAGAAATTAATAATATACTCCCTCCGTCCCATAAAAGCGTGCACACCTACTTTATTATCGAGTTTTTGTGAGCGAATTGTTTATTAGTATTTCAAATGATAAAGTGATTTTTAAAGAGGGGTATTATAGATCTACCTCTCATCTATTGCATGCAATTTTAAAAATTATTTTATCATTTCAAATACTAATAAAAAACTCGCTCGCAAAAACACGTGAAAACAGTAAACGTGCACGTTTCTTTAGGACGGAGTTAGTATTAATTTGGAATTAATTATTATTAATTAATTAATTTGGAATTAATTAAAGTTGTTTAATTAAATTAGATTTAATTAAATAAGATTTCCCAACAATAATATATATGGAATATTATTGTAGGATTTTATATATAGGGAAATAAAGTCTCTACAGATTTATTTCTAATATGGGACTTTGTCTATATGGAAATTAAATCTCTACAGATTTATTTCTTGTTTTTGGGCCTGCTTGAGAATTAAGCTAGGTCTCCACTATATATACTAGTTTATGGAAAATCCTAAAAACAGAAGATAATACAAAAGTATTACTTCTCCATAAAACCTAGATTTAGGATTTTCAAAGCAAATCCATCTCGTGGTTCAAGGTTGGCGAGAATCGCAGATCTGCGGAGCAATTGTTACGTGGAGACCATAGTTGAAGAATCATGTCTCGAATCCTGCTACGAATTCTTGTAAGTATTCTTTACGTATCCTGTCAATCAATTATGCAATTACGTGTTCGTTCTTGGTGAACTGATTATTCCACTGCACATGTTTTACGTGAATTACGTGCCTATAAATTCCAACACACTCTTGAATTACATTATATCAATGAAAATATACCATGTGAAATGCAGTTGGGATTAGATTAATAACAGAGAAGTTTAATACAAATTAGTAGTGCAGTTACCAATTCCATTCATGTATATGTACCCTATAAGTATTAAGATATAGTACTAGCCTTGAAAAAAAAAAGATGGAGGAAATGAGATTTGAACACACTCTCAAACTACTTAAAACTCATCAACGCCATATTATTAGATATATAAACTTCTAAAGGGTAATACTCATAGCAGGGTCTTGCAAATGCTACACCTAAGTATATTTAGATGTAATATTATTTGTCCTCTACAACCATACACACACATCAGCTAGATGTATTTCAGTAGATGTAGCATCTACGTACAAAGCCATTATTATGGAGTTTGATAACTAATATTCTTGACCTCGCGGCTTTATCATGGCTAGCAAAGATGACTTATGAGTCATTAGGCCCAAAGTGTCGACATTTGCTTCTTCTCTATCCCTGAGTCTCCACTCAAACTCTTGTACTAATCGACCAATCGCTAAGCAAGAAATTACCGTTGCTTGGAGAGCTCCTGCACAAACTCTCTTTTGTTGGGATTATACTGGAAAGTATGCCTTTACTTTGTATAATCAGACTGAATTTCGGACTTATTTACTGAAATAAATTGTTTATCACTGATGCTTTAAATATTATCGGATGTTACATATATTTACTGCATAACTGTTCAATAAATAGTACGTGTTACATTGTAGTTAATTTAGTGACACCAGATCACAGAAGATTAAATTAACAGTCCCTTGTAACTAAAAGTACAACATTCACAACCTAGATGGAAATGAACAATCCATCGTGAAAGGTTGAAGTGTAAGGATCAGATTGGTTTGTCTTGACCAAGAGATTACACTAGTGCATGTCTAGTGCATCAAGAGGACCCTCTGAGGAGGACAAATTCTTGTAATCGAACTAGGAAGAATTAGACCTCAGTGGTTAGTTATTTCTTAATCTTCGTCCCTTAAATAGGATTGCGTGTGGTTAGTGACTATTACTTTGACTTATTACGGGTAGAGAATCAAGGAGATTCAATACTTTATATCTTGGGCAATATTATTGGTCACATGCGATTGTTAAGAATTAATACAGAGAATCGTGTGCAAGCACGCTTTGTTCGACGGCCCCCTTGGGAGGTTCATAAGTTTTATCATACCAAATCTTGCAAGTGGAACTAGTTTGGGGTATGAGTAATAATGTTGAACCGTTCCTTTGCTTAAGGATAAAAGATATTAATTAATGGAAAGCTATTTCAATTGGCTTGAATTAATTAATGGGCTAGATAATCTTAAACACGGGAAATAATAACCGGGAGCCATATTGACTGTAATATGGGTTAAGATGGATAGTTCAATATTAATTATGTAGTGTGATTAATTAATATTTATGGGCTTGAATAATATTGTGGCTCAATATTGATAATTCAAGATCCATTGGAAGGTCCAATCTTAATTCTCCTAAAGGCCCCCCAAGTAGCCCAACATAAAGTCCAATAACCAAAAAAAGGTGTTTAAAAATAAAATAAATTCTTGTTGCTATTTTTCCTAAGAATTTCGAAAAATATGAATAAAAAGGGGAGAAAGATTTTCTTTGAATTTTGTTATGGAATGAAGATATGTATTCTTGGAATACAAGATTATCTCATTAAATTCAAAAAATCTCCCACTTGGTTATTCATATGGGAATTTTCGAAAATTTTAAAATATAAAGGGAAAGAAAGATTTTCTTGATTTTCTTGAAAAGATATTATGGAAGATATGTATTTCTTGGAATACAAGTATATCTCATAAATTCAAGAAGATCCAAATCTTGGTTTCTTGTTCCTATTATTTTCGAAATATTCCATAACAAATAAGAGAGTGGGATTTTATGGAATATTTTAATTATGGAGAAAAGAATATATGAAATATATTCAAGATTTCTTGGAGATCAAGAAAAGATTTTTTCCTCCCTATTCCATATGAAAAATCGGCCACTACCCTCTATAAATAGGGGATGAATGTTTCATTCCCAAGTACAATTCCATGTGCTGGAAAAATTAGTAAATCCACAAAGGTGGTGCAACAAATTTTATTTTCCCTTTTGTTAATTGTTCGCGAGTTTCCTTCCACCGGATTGACGAGCAAGAACTAGGGGAATACTTGGGAAGGCTTTTTGGTGTGTTTAATCGACGAGACCATTGCCACTCCAAGAGGTTAGTTCACGTAAACCCGTAGCAATTCTGTATGCGTAGGATTTATGTGAACTGTTTATATGCATGATTTGTTGTTGAATTATTATTTGAATTAATATAGGATTAATTCATGCTAGTTATAATTGTTAGAATTAAATTTGTATTTAAATATTCATCCCGAATAGATCCGGGCAATTAATTACCCAACATCTTTCCCCCACCAAAGGCCATTGTCCTGTGTAACTCCATCGTATCATCTTTGCCGTTGAGAAACCTCTCGGGATTCCATTCCTCTGGCCTATCCCACACTTTCCCGTCCATGTTACATCCGTATATGTTTATAGCTATCTGCAACAACAATTTATTGTCATTAACTTGTACCTGAAAACCTTATTTACTAAGCAAATTATATGCACCAGTTGGACGGACCGTGCAAATTATTTCTGATTGCAGACCGGACCGCGGCGGTTGGCGAGGCGGACGGGCGGGCGATGGTAAGCGCCACATGGACGCCGTGCTATCGAGATCTTTTGGGCAAGGCGAGCGGGCGATGCCTTATCGGATGCGATGCAGCTGTCGCTTAACCGGCTCTTTGCCGTCGAGGCGTCCGAGGCACGGCAGGCGGTAGTGCTTCGTCGAGGCGAGGAGAGGCGAGATCGACCGAAAGGGGCAAATTTTGGATGGGCGTGCATCATTATGAGCTACTTGGCATGGCATTTCGAGATGGAGTTTATTTCGAGATGATCGAGTGGGAGAAATTCAAGACGGCGTTTCTTCAAAATCAAGCCAAGAAAAATCAAACCATGACAATTGGATAATTTGTGCCCAATATGTTTATTTTTCCGCTTTGCTTGATTTATTGTTGTGATTTCTTGTGCTTTATTTAATTTGTTTAAATCTGTTTGCATAAGAATTGCCCAATGAAAAATCTCACCTTCAAAAATTACTAAGTATGTTTAAATAATTAATTGACAATTTTATTCCAGATAATAAAATTGAATTAATTTTGACCTCCATGTTTTATTTATTTGTGAATTCTTTTGGAGAAATTCCCCCCACGGGACGGTCAAAAGATAACTTTCACATGAATAAATTCCAGATGGATGATTGTGGATTACTACTAGTGGCGATGTTGATCCTCCCCAATAATAATTCTGTATTTAATCATGGTTATTACTTAGGTATAAAATTGATATGCATATACTTCCCCGAAGTCCCTGTCAATTTTATATTGGTCAAGTGGGAGCCAACTATTAATCTGGATATTAAAGGTTTGTAACTGTTCTTGTTTGTAACCTGCTTGAATGTGTTTAAATAATGACCCACCCCACGTGGCTTATTTAAACTGTTTTGAGATGTTGGCTGAGGCATGTTCATATATTTTTTGAGATTTTAATATGAAACATGTGATCGAACCTTGTGATATATTTGTGCTTATGCATGTTATTATTTATTTCAGTTCAACATATCGTAACTTTTTAATCCACTGCTATTATACTTAAAGTTAATAGAATAAGTATGGAAACTATATTGATTGGAAACGAAAAATTATAATTGTCCTAACTGCACAAAAGCACAAGTGGATTCTTGACACACCAAAATCAGATGAGCCAACTGACGAGTAAAAAATGCGAGACTCGTCAGATCACCTTGCAAGAGATGTCGTCGCTGAAAATGGTGGAGGGTAAACCCGTAAGGGATTACGTCCTCAAAATTGATGGCCAATCTGAACAAACTTGAAGTTCGAAAAGATTATAATAACGGAGACTTCGGATGAATTTGGTACTTCACTCCGCCCAAAAGTTTTTGAGCAATTTTGCCTCGCTAGCTGATTTGTTGCAAGCTTTGGTCTCGGCAGAGATGTTGATGGGGCACCAAACTCAAGCTTTTGACAAGCAGGGTCGTCTTCATCTTCTAGGCAAAGGATGGCAAGAAGAAGAAGGTGAACAAAGGCCATAAGCAATCAGACTCAACTGTTGCCAAGGGCAATGATAAGATGACGAATGCTGGTGGTGTCAAGGAAAATCCAAAGAGGAAGTGATTAAGATGCGGTGAAAGAGGACAATGGAGTTTTGCTGTTCCAACCCCAAAAAGGGCCGGAAAGAAAAGGTAATTCTCACGCACTAATTGTTGAAACTTGTTTTAGCGATATACTTCTCATTCGTGGGGTAGTTGATCACGGGATCCACTAATCATGTTTGCTTTCGGGTTCAAACCGACCGACAATTTAGTGGCGGTGAGATCCTTATCACACTCGGGCGATGCATGAGTGTGGTGGCATTTAAGCAGTGGGAGAAGTGCACATGTTTTTTTGGAGGACAAAATTTTAATTTTAAGAGATGTTCTTTATGTTCCCAGTTTTAGAAAGAATTCACTTTCAGTTTCTCAAAACTCTGTTAATGGATACTTAGTTTCTTCTAATAAAATGACATCATTTCTTGAAATGATGAGTGTATCTGTTATGGGACATTGATGGAAAATCTCTATACAATTAATCGTGCACACCACTCACGAAATGCATCCTATAACACATCAACTGTTTCCGATAAAAGAAAACGTAAACGAGACACTTCTATGGCATCTAAGATTGGGACATATTAATCCAAAGAGGATCCAAAGGTTGGTGAAAGAAACAGAACTCTTTTGGAAATGGTTAGATCTATGATGAGTTATGCGGATCTTTCCAAGTCGTTCTGGGGTCATGCCTTGGAAATAGCGGCTTACATTCTGAACTTGGTGCCATCCAAATCGGTTCCCAAAACTCCCAAAGAATTGTGGACCGGGCAAGCCGGTTTGAGACACATGAAAATTTGGGGTGTCCGCCTACGTGTTGGACAAGGAAGCCGTAAAATTGGATCCTCGATCGTAATTAAGGTTGTTTGTAGGAAACCCCGAGGAACAAAAAGGGTGTATGTTCTATGGTCCCAAGATCAAAAGGTGGTAATAAGCACCCACTTTAGATTTTTGGAAGAAGACTACATGAACAAAAAAAGAAGACAGTGAGATTACCTTAAATGAGCTAAGAGGGCTAACCTCATTGCTAAACTGTACAAAGATGACATACCAAACGACACACTTTCACAACCGAACCTCTCGTCAGTAGTGGGAGGGTTGTGAGACAACCGAGAGATTCTTGGGGATAGGAGAGTCCTCGGACTTGATTCTAGGACAAGACTTAATCGAGATCCATGGACATATGACGAGGCAATCCAAGACAAGGATGCGGTTTCTTGGCAAACAACAATGAAAGTCGAAATGGGTTCTATGGATCATAACAGAGTGTGGGAGCTAGTCGAACCACTTAATGGGGTCAAACCAATTGGTTGCAAGTGGGTATACAAGAGAAAAAGAGGACCGGACGGGAAGGTGGAAACCTTCAAGGCAAAGCTTGTGGCAAAAGGTTATACTCAGAAAGAAGGGATCGACTATGAGGAAACTTTTTCGCCTGTAACAATGCTCAAGTCCATCCGAATTCTCTTGTCGATTGCTGCACATCTCGACTTTTAAATCTGGCAAATGGATGTCAAGACGGCTTTCCTTAACGGAAGTCTTGATGAAGAAATCTATATGCAACAACCCCAAGGCTTCATTGAAAAAGGTCAAGAACACCTAGTTTGTAAGCTCAAGAAGTCCATTTACGGACTCAAACAAGCATCCAGAGCTTGGAACCAATGTTTTGATCATGTTATAAAGTCTTATGGGTTTGATCAAAACGAGTTCAAAAGTTGTGTGTACAAAAAGCGTGTCGGAACTGCATTGATATTCTTAGTACTATACGTAGACGACATTCTGGTCATCGGGAACGATGTAAAGGTGTTATCAGACGTAAGGGCATGGCTTTCAAAACAGTTTGATATGAAGGACTTAGGGGAAGCCGGGCACATCCTTGGGATCAAGATCACTTGAGATCGCAAGAAAAGGATGATAGGCTTATCGCAAGCTTCATACATAGACACTGTCTTGAAACGATTCAGCATGCAGGATTCCAAGAAAGGCTTCATACCTTTCAGACATGGAATCCATCTATCCAAGGAAATGTGCCCTAAGACACAAAAGGAGATAGATGACATGAAAGGCATTCCTTATGCTTCAATTGTCGGAAGCCTTATGTATGCAATGTTGTGTACGAGACCGGGTATCTGCTTTGCCATTGGCATGGTGGCAAGATATCAAAGTAACCCGGGGAAGGAAAATTGAACAGCGATTAAAAACATTCAAGTATCCGAAAAGAACTTCGAGATAGAATGTTGGTTTATCGATCGAGATAGTTTAATCCCCATCGGCCACACGGACTCGAATTTCCAATCGACTTAGATTCGGAAAATCTACCTCGGTAGTGTGTTTTTGCATGGGGGAGGAGCCATGACATGGAGCAAATTAGCGAAATGCATCGCAGATTCTACCGTGGAAGCCGAATATCTTGTTGCTTGCGAGGCAAATGAAAAGCGGTTTGGCTCAAGAACTTCCTAGTGGACTTGGACGTAGTTCGAATTTGCCCAACACAATCATCATTTATTGTGACAATGCCGAGCAATTTGCAAATTCAAAGGAACCAAGAGCCCACAAGGCCAAAGAAACACATTGAAAGGAAATACCATCTTATACGAGAAATCGTTAAGAGAGGAGATATAGAGGTGGGTAAAGATCGCATCGAGAAGACAACCTAGTTGATCAATTCACAAAGGGTCCGCCTCGAGAATACATTCGAGAGACATGTGAAAGGAATGGGTGTCAAGGCAGTTTGTCAATCTTTGAGTATAAGTGGGAGATATTATTAGGTTCGTGTAGGTGACATTACATGTCACGTATTAGAACCTGCACGAGACATGTCAGAGTATACTTAAAAGCAGACTTTGAGTATAAGTGGGAGATTGTTGGGAAATATTTGGGAAAGTATGCTTTTACTTTGTATAATCAAAACCCGAATTTCGGACTTATTTCTTGAAATAAATTATTTATCAACGATGCTTTAAATATCATTGAATGTTACATATATTTACTGCATAACTGTTCAATAAATAATACGTGTTACATTGTAGTTAATTTAGTGATACCAGATCACAGAAGATTAAATTAACAGTTCCTTGTAACCAAAAGTACACCATTCACGACCTAGATGGAAATGAACAATCCATCGTGAAAGGTTGAAGTGTAAGGCTCAGATTGGTTTGTCTTGACCAAGAGATTACACTAGTGCATGACTGATGCACTGAAGAGGACCTACAGGAGGACAAATGCTTCAGAACTGAACAAGGAAGAATTAGACCTCAGTGGTTCGTTACTTCTTAATCTTCGTTCCTTAAATAGGATCGCGTGTGGTTAGTAATTATTGCTTTGACTTATTACGGGTAGAGAATCAACGAGATTCAATACTTTATATCTTGGACAATATTATTGGTCACATGCGATTGCTAAGATTTAATACGAAGAACCGTGTGCAAGTACGCTTGTTTGATTTGCCCCCTTGGGAGGTTCATAAGATTTATCATACCAAATCTTGCAAGTGGAACTAGTTTCCGGTATGGATAATAATGTTGAACCCTTCCTTAACCAAGGACAAAAGATATTAATTAATGGAAAGCTATTTCAGTGGCTTGAATTAATTAATGGGCTAGATAATCTTAAACACGGGAAATAATAATCGGGAGCCATATTGACTGTAATATGGGTTAAGATGGATAGTGCAATATTAATTATGTAGTGGGATTAATTAATATTTATGGGCTTGAATAATATTGTGGCTCAATATTGATAATTCAAGATCCATTGGAAGGTCCAATCTTAATTCTCCTAAAGGCCCCCCAAGTAGCCCAACATAAAGTTCAATAACTGAAAAATGTGTTTAAAAATAAAATAGATTTTGTTGCTTATTTTTCTTCATTTTTTTTTCGAAAAAATATGAATAAAAGGGGAGAAAGATTTTCTTTGAATTTTGTTATGGAATGAAGATATGTATTCTTGGAATACAAGATTATCTCATTAAATTCAAGAAATATCCCACTTGGTTATTTATATTGTGATTTTCGAAATTTTTGAAATAAAAGGTAAAGAAAGATTTTCTTGAAAAGATATTATGGAAGATATGTATTTCTTGAAATACAAGTATATCTCATAAATTCAAGAAGATCCAAATCTTGGTTTCTTGTTCCTATTATTTTCGAAATATTCCATAACAAGATGAGGTGGGATTTTTATGGGATATTTTAATTATGGAAAAAGAATATATGAGATATATTCAAGATTTCTTGGAAATCAAGAAAAGATTTTCCCACATTGTTTTTCCCCAAAATTTTAGACCACCACCCCATCTATAAATAGGGGGATGATTCTTTCATTCCCAATACAATTCCATGTCTTTGGAAAAATTAGTAAATCCACAAAAGGTGGTGCAACAAATTTTTATTTTTCCTTTGTTAATTGTTCATGAGTTTCCTTCCACCGGATTGACGAAAGCAAGGACTAGGGAATACTTGGGAAGGCTTTTTTGGTGTGTTTAATAGAGCGAGACCATTGCCACTAAGAGGTTAGTTCACGTAAACCCGTAGCAATTAATTCCGCATCGTGGGATTTATGGAACCATTTATATGCATGATTTGTTGTTGAATTATTATTTGAATTAATATAGGATTAATTCATGCTAGTAATAATTGTTAGAATTAAATTTGTATTTAAATATTCATCCCGAATAGATCCGTGCAATTAATTCCCCAATGACCCCGTATGCCTCTTGATGGATCGATCAAGGAGATACACTTGTATAATATTTGGGAGCGAGTGCCAATGAATCCATGAAACGTGTAATCTTGACTTCACGTCGATGATTTGAGACACATTCATGAAGGTGTTGAGTCTGCTTTAAATTATACAAAGTCTTGAAGAAATGTTTTTAACAAAAAGACCGCATGATCAATCGGTTTAAAAAACGACAACGCGGGCTAGGTTAAAAATGGTTGAGGGAACACCGTAAGGAGCATGTTCTCGAGAATAAAATGACATTTTGATAAACTTGCTTTATCTCGGTACTAAGTATTGTGATGAGGCTCAAATCGAATTTCTTTTCCTAACTCTTCCAAGGTGTTTTGATGAGTTTTATTTGTAGTTTTGTGATGAAGCGATCACATGTTTACTATGGACACTCTACAAGAAGCCTTGGAGATAATAGAGAAGCATTTAGGAAAGAAAGAGGCGAAGCATTGGTGACAAAAGTCTTTTCTCAAGATCTAAGGCTAATGGAAGGCAAGACTCAAGAAAAGGAAAAGGGTCGGATCCAAGCAAACTCATCACTAAGAAAAAGTAAGAGAAAGACTGACTAGTTGGATGGGTGTCAAGAAAGTACCAAAAGGAAAATGCTTCAAATGCGGTGAAAAAAGGACATTGGAGGTCGACTGTTCAATCCCAAAAGGAATGGAAAGAAAGGTAATTCTCGCTATTTAGTTGTTGAAACTTGCTTAGCGGCAGTATGCCTCCCATTTATGGGTGGTGGATCTGGGATCCATCGATCATGTTTGTTTCACTTTTGAGGGTTCAAGCGGACCTCGACAACTTAGTGGGAGTGAGATCCTCATCACATTGGGCGATGCCAGTGAGAAAGTGGCAAATTAAGCTTTGATGGGAGAAGTGCACCTGTCTTTTTGATGATGAGTTTTAATTTTAAGAGATGTACTTTACGTTCGAATTTTAGAAAGAATTTAATTTCGATTTCTAAACTTTACCTTGATGGATATTAGGTTACTTTTGATAAAGTTGTTACAATTTCTCTTTATGATAAATTTATCTGTCGTCATGGAACGTTGTCAAGTAATCTCTATACAATTAATCGTGCACACCACTCACTTAAATGCATCCTATAACACATCAACTATTTTCGATAAAAGAAAACGTTCATCGACGTGAAACTAAACACTTCTATGGCATCTAAGATTGGGACATATTAATCTAAAAAGAGGATCCAAAGGTTGGTGAAAGGCGGTTCACTAGAGTTTCTCCAAGTTGAACCAATTCAACTCCGCGAATCATGTTTGGAGGGTAAAATGACCAAGAGGGCATTGAACCAAGGGAATAGAGCCAAAGTAGTGTTAGAAATCATTCACACAGGGCGTATGTGGTCCAATGTCAACTAAAGCAAAGAGGAGGTTATGAGTATTTCGTCACTTTTATTGATGACTACTCAAAGGTGCGGTTATATTTTTCTTATGAAGCATAAAATCGAGACCTTTGAGAAATTCAAAGAATTTAAGGCTCAGCAGAGAATCATAGGGAAAAACGTATCAACTCTCTACGATCCGATCGTGGAGGCGAAAGTACCTCAAATGATGAGTTTTGAACTACTTGTCGATGAAGGGATTGTATCGGCTAATTGCACCGGAACCCCTCAACAAAATGGGGTTGCAGAGCGAAGAAACATAACTCTTTTAGAAATGGTTAGATCAATGATGTGTTATCGCGGATCTTCCCAAGTCGATTAGGGGTCATGCCTTGGAAACAAATGGCTTACATTTCGAACTTGGTGCCATCCAAATCGGTTCCCAAAACTTCCAAAGAATTGTGGATCTAGGCAAGCCTAGTTTGAGACACATGAGAATTTGGGGGTGTCGAGGCCTACGTGTTGGACAAGGAAGCCGGAAATTGAATCCTCGATCGTAATTAAGGTTGTTTATAGGATACGAGGGAACAAAAAGGGTGTACGTTCTATGGTCCTCAAGATCAAAAGGTGGTAATAAACACCCACTTTAGATTTTGGAAGAAGACTATATGAAGCAGAAGAAGACCTGTAGTGAGATTACCTTAAGTGAGCTAAAGGGGCTAACTCGATTACTAACTCGTGACAAGATGATATACCAAACGACACACTTTTTACAACTTGAACCTCGTCAGTAGTGGGAGGGTTGTCGAGAAATTTTAGAGAGATTCATGGGGATAGGAGAGTCCCCGGACTTGATTCGGGACAAGACAAATCCAGACCCATGGACATATGATGAGGCAATCCAAGACAAGGATGCGGTTTCTTGGCAAAAGGCAATGAAAGCAAAAATGGGTTCTATGGATCATAACAGAGTGTGGGAGCTAGTCGAACCACTTAATCGGGTCAAACCCATTGGTTGCAAGTGGGTATACAAGAGAAAGAGGGACCAGGACGGGAAGGTGGAAACCTTCAAGGCAAGGCTTAATGGGCGTAAAGGTTATACTTAAAGAAGGGATCGACTATGAGGAAACCTTTTCACCCAGAGCAATGCTCAAGTCCATCCGGATTCTCTTGTCGATTCACAAGATCTCGATTTTTAATCGGCAAATGGATGTCAAGACGACTTTTCCTTAACGGAAGTCTTGATGAAGAAATCTATATGCAACAACTCCAAGGCTTCATTGAAAAGGCCAAGAACACCTAGTTTGTAAGCTCATGAAGTCCATTTTACGGACACAAACAGCATCCGAGCTTGGAACCAATGTTTTGATCATGTTATAAAATCTTATGGGTTTGATCAAAACGAGTTGAAAAGTTGTGTGTACAAAAAGCGTGTCGAATCTGCATTGGTATTCTTAGTACTATACGTAGATGACATTACGCTCATCGGAACGATATAAAGGTGTTATCGGGCGTAAGGGCACGGCTTTCAAAAGCAGTTTGATATGAAGGACTTAGGGAAGCCGGGCACAACCTTGGGATCAAGATCACTCGAGATCGCAAGAAAAGGATGATAGGTTTATCGCAAGCTTCATATATAGACACCGCTCTTGAAACGATTGAAAGATGCAGAGATTCCAAGAAAGGCTTCGTACCTTTCGGGCATGGAATCCATCTATCGAGGAAATGTGCCCTAAGACAAAAAAGGAGATAGATGACATGAAAGTCATTCCTTATGCTTCGCCATCGGAAGCCTTATGTATGCAATCTTTGGTACGAGACCCGGATATACGCTATCGATTGGCATGGTGGCAATATATCAAAGTAACCGGGAAGGAACATTCGACGGCAGATAAAAAACATTCAAGTATCTGAAAATAACTCGAGATAGAATGTTGATTTATCGATCGGATAGTCAATCCCCATCGGCCTACGGACTCGGATTTCCAATCGGACTTAGATTCGTAAAAATCTACCTCCCAGTAGTGTGTTTTGCATGGGGAGGAGCCATGACATGGAGAAGCGTTAGCGTAAATGCATCGCAGATTCTACCATGGAAGCGAATGTAGCCGCTATGCGTGGAAGCGAAAAAAGCGGTTCGACTCAAGAACTTCCTAGTGGACTTGGACGTAGTTCGATTTGCCAAGACAATCATCATTTATTGTGACAATGCCGGAGCAGTTGCAAATTCAAGGGAACCAAGAGCCCACAAGGCAAGCAAACACATTGAAAGGAAATACCATCTTATACGAGAAATTGTTAAGAGAGGAGATATAGAGGTGGCAAAGATCGCGTCAGAAGACAACCTAGCCGATCCATTCACAAAGGGGCCTCGGGTTACATTCGAGAGACATGTGAAAGGAATGGGTGTCAAGACCATTGCTAATGGCTTGAAAGTATAAGTAGGAGACATTATTAGGTTCGTGTAGGTGACATTAGTTGTCATAAAGATACACGAGACATGTTGTAGTATACTTAAAAGCAGACTTTGAGTATAAGTGGGAGATTGTTGGGATTATACTGGAAAGTATGCTTTTACTTTGTATAATCAGACATAATTTTGGACTTATTTACTGAAATAAATTGTTTATCACTGATGCTTTAAATATCATCGAATGTTACATATATTTACTGCATAACTGTTCAATAAATAGTACGTGTTACATTGTAGTTAATTTAGTGATACCAGATCACATAAGATTAAATTAACAGTCCCTTGTAACTAAAATTACAACATTCACGACCTAGATGGAAATGAACAATCCATCGTGAAAGGTTGAAGTGTAAGGCTCAAATTGGTTTGTCTTGACCAAGAGATTACACTAGTGCATGTCTAGTGCACTGAAGAGGACCTACAGGAGGACAAATTCTTCAGAACTGAACTAGGAAGAATTAGACCTCAGTGGTTAGTTTTTTCTTAATCTTCGTCCCTTAAATAGGATTGCGTGTGGTTAGTGACTATTGCTTTGACTTATTACGGGTAGAGAATCAAGGAGATTCAATACTTTATATCTTGGGCAATATTATTGGTCACATGTGATTGCTAAGATTTAATACGGAGAATCGTGTGCAAGTACGCTTGTTCGATTTGCCCCTTGGTAGGTTCATAAGTTTTATCATACCAAATCTTGCAAGTGGAACTAGTTTCCGATATGGATAATAATGTTGAACCGTTCCTTTACCAAGGATAAAAGATATTAATTAATGGAAAACTATTTCAGTGGCTTGAATTAGTTAATGGGCTAGATAATCTTAAACACGGGAAATAATAACCGGGAGCCATATTAACTGTAATATGAGTTAAGATGGATAGTGCAATATTAATTATGTAGTGGGATTAATTAATATTTATGTGCTTGAATAATATTGTGGCTCAATATTGATAATTCAAGGTCCATTGGAAGGTCCAATCTTAATTCTCCTAAAGGCCCCCCAAGTAGCCCAACATAAAGTCCAATAACTGAAAAGTGTGTTTAAAAATAAAATAAATTCTTGTTGCTATTTTTCCTAAGAATTTCAAAAAATATGAATAAAAAGTGGAGAAAGATTTTCTTTGAATTTTGTTATGGAATGAAGATATGTATTCTTGGAATACAAGATTATCTCATTAAATTCAAGAAATATCCCACTTGGTTATTTATATTGTGATTTTCAAAATTTTTGAAATAAAAGGGAAAGAAAGATTTTCTTGAAAAGATATTATGGAAGATATGTATTTCTTGGAATACAAGTATATCTCATAAATTCAAGAAGATCCAAATCTTGGTTTCTTGTTCCTATTATTTTCGAAATATTCCATAACAAATAAGAGAGGGATTTTATGGAATATTTTAATTATGGAGAAAAGAATATATGAGATATATTCAAGATTTCTTGGAGATCAAGAAAAGATTTTTTCCTCCCTATTCCATATGAAAAAAATCGGCCACTACCCTCTATAAATAGGGGATGAATGTTTCATTCCCAAGTACAATTCCATGTGCTGGAAAAATTAGTAAATCCACAAAGGTGGTGCAACAAATTTTATTTTCCCTTTTGTTAATTGTTCGCGAGTTTCCTTCCACCGGATTAACGAGCAAGGACTAGGGAATACTTGAGAAGGCTTTTTGGTGTGTTTAATCGACGAGACCATTGCCACTCCAAGAGGTTAGTTCACGTAAACCCGTAGCAATTCCGCATGTGTAGGAATTATGTGAACTGTTTATATGCATGATTTGTTGTTGAATTATTATTTGAATTAATATAGGATTAATTCATGCTAGTAATAATTGTTAGAATTAAATTTGTATTTAAATATTCATCCCGAATAGATCCGGACAATTAATTACCCAACATCTTTCCCCCACCAAAGGCCATTGTCCTGTGTAACTCCATCGTATCATCTTTGCCGTTGAGAAACCTCTCGGGATTCCATTCCTCTGGCCTATCCCACACTTTCCCGTCCATGTTACATCCGTATATGTTTATAGCTATCTGCAACAACAATTTATTGTCATTAACTTGTACCTGAAAACCTTATTTACTAAGCAAATTAGTAATTATTGCTTTGACTTATAATAAGAAGAGAATCACTGCGACTTCGATACCCTATATCTTGGGCAATAATATTAATTACATGATAGTTGTTAAATTAATACAGAGAATCGTGTGCTTGGAGAGTCTTGCATGATTAGTCCCCTTGGTGGGCTCAGAACCTTTATCATACCAAATCTTGCAAGTGGAATTAATTTTCCGGTATGGATAATAATGTTGAGTTGTCCTTACTCCAAGGATAAAGATATTAATTAATATAAAGCTTTTCAGTGGCTTAATTAATTAATGGACAAAATAATCTTAAACACGGGAAATAATAATCGGGAGCCATATTACCGTAATATGGGTTGAGATGGATAGTGCAATATTAATTATATAGTGGAATTAATTAATATTAATGGGCTGAATTATATTGTGGCTCAATATTAGAATTTAGAAGCCCATTAGGAGGTCCATCTTAATTCTCCTAAAGGCCCCTCAAGTAGCCCAATTTAAGTCCATTAAATAAAAAGTGCATAAAATAAATTAAATATCTTGTTGCTATTTTTCCTTGCATTTTTTGAAAATAATTAAAGAAAAGGGGAGAAGGATTTTCTTGAAAATATTTTATGGAAAGGAGATAAGTATTCTTGGAATACAAGATTATCCCATAAATTCAAGAAATCTCCCACTTTGCCTCCTTAATTGGAATTTTAAAAAATTAGGGGAATAAGAAGGAAGAAAAGATTTTCTTGATTTTCTTGGAAAGATTTTATGGAAAAAGATATGTATTCTTTGGAATACAAGAATATCTCATAAATTCAAGAAAGATCCAATCTTGAAAATCCCTACTTATTATTTTCAAAATTTATCACCAAATGCATAAAGGGGTAGTTGAGCAAGAATATGATTCATTCCTCAATGTGGATTTAGAGAGAATACTAATCTTCTCGTCATAATTGGATCTAAGTCATTACCCGCCAAGCATCAATTTCGGACTTTGTGGCTAAGTGTGATTTACTTGATCAATTAGTGATTGGAGATAATATGATTAAGTTATTTGAATAGACACTACATCAAGTTCAAGACTTAATCGAGTATTCGTGAATGAAAGGAAGATATCACGATAACCTACATATTGCAGGTAGTTGCAGATTCTTAGCAACGTACCTCGTATATTTGTTGGGGTTATACTAGAAAGTATGCTTTTACTTTGTATAACCGCATGAATTCGACTTATTTCTTTGAAATAAATTATTTATCCTTTGTTGCTTTTAAATATCATTGAATGTTACATATATTTACTGCATAATTGTTCAATAATTAGTACATGTTACATTGTAGTTAATTTAGTGATGCCAGATCACAGAAGATTAAACTAACAGTCCCTTGTAACTAAAAGTACAGAATTCACAACCTAGATGGAAATGAACAATCCATCGTGAAAGGTTGAAGTGTAAGGCTCAGATTGGCTTGTCTTGACCAAGAGATTACACTAGTGCATTATGTTGCACTGAAGAGGACCTACAAGAGGATAAATTCTTCAGTACCGAATATAGAAGAATTAGACCTCAGTGGTTAGTTATTTCTTAATCTCCGTTCCTTAAATAGGATCATGTGGAATTAATAACTATTGTTTTGACTTACGATGGGTAGAGAATCAATGTGATTCAATACCTTGTATCTTGGACAATATTATTAGTTACATGACGATTGCTAAGATTTAATACGGAGAATCGGTGTGCAAGTGTGTTTTGTTTGATTTGTCCCCTTGGGAGGCTCAGAAGTTTATCATACAAAATCTTGCAAGTGGAATTAGTTTTTCGGTATGGATAATAATGTTGAGCCGTTCTTGAACCAAGGAAAAAGATATTAATTACAGTGAAGCTATTTCAGTGGCTGAAATTAATTAATGGACTGGATAATCTTAAACGCGTGAAATAATAATCGGGAGCCATATTAACAATAATATGGGTTAAGATGGATAGTACAATATTAATTATGTAGTAAGATTAATTAATATTTATGGGCTTGAATAATATTGTGGCTCAATATTGGAAATTCAAGGTCCATTAGAAGGTCCAATCTTAATTCTCCTAAAGGCCCCTCAAGTAGCCCAAATATAAAGTCCAATAACTGAAAAATGTGTTTAAAATTAAATAAAATATTGTTGCCTATTTTTCCTAAATTTTCGAAAAAAAATAAATAAAGAGGGAGAAAGATTTTCTTTGAATTTTGTTATGGAATGAGGATAAGTATTCTTGGAATACAAGTTTATCTCATTAAATTCAAGAAATCTACCACTTGGTTATTTGTTTAGGTAATTTTCGAAAATAATGAGTGAAATTAAGGAAGGAAAGATTTTCTTGGAAAGATATTATGGAAGATATGTACTCTTGGAATACAAAATATCTCATAAATTCAAGAAGATCCCAATCTTGGAAATCTTGCCTTAATTTTCGAAAAAGACCATAACAAGAGGAGGTGAGATTTTTGTGGAATATTTTAAATATGGAGAAAAGAATATATGAGATATATTCAAGATTTCTTGGAGACCAAGAAAAAGATTTCCCCATCTTATTCCTCATGAAATTTTCTACCACCACCACCCCTTAGTATAAATAGGGGATGAATTTTTCATCCCCATGCAATTCCATGTGTTGGAAAAATTAGAAATCCACAAAGGTGGTGCAACATAATTTTATTTTTCCTTTTGTCAATTGTTCATGAGCATCCTTCCACGGATTGTTGAACAAGGGCGAGGAATACTTGAGAATGCTCTTTGGGTTTGTTCGTGTGAAGCAGGATATCCATCTTCTCAGCGGTTGTCACCCGAGAGGTTAGTTCACGTAAACTCTTAACTATTCGCATGCATATGATTTATGTGATAAATTTATATGCATGATTTGTTGTTGAATTATTATTTGAATTAATATAGGATTAATTCATGCTAGTAATAATTGTTAGAATTAAATTTGTATTTAAATATTCATCCTGAATAGATCCGGGAAATAATTCCCCAACAACTGGTATCAGAGCCTTGGTTTTTTTCGCTCGAATTTTAAATTGTAATTTAATTCGTTTTATCATTGAATTTGAAATTGGATAGTAGAATTGCTAGATCTTTTTTGCAGGTATCCAATTGTCATGGTATTTCATGAATGTTTATTTATGCATCCATATAAATTGTGGTTTTTAATTCGATTCGTTCGAATTCATTTTGCCTCGTGAGAAAATCCACGAGTAGATTAGGATTTGTTTGATTTGATCATTGTAATAAACTAGTCTAGATCTAGGTTTATTTATTTTTTGTAAATAAATTGTAACCGGACGAGAAACGAAGACGAAGAATTAAAGACGAGGCGACCAAGCGTTGTGCGGGACGTCGAGCCAAAGCACGAGGTGCTTGGGCGGTCAGCGTATGGGCAGCGCCGAGAGGTGTTTCGGCCACGCGGCATGGGAAGCCTAAGGCGTGGAAAGCACGGTGGAGCTGGGGTTGCGATGGCGGCGAAGACGGACACGCCGGATGAGCTGACGCTAACGGGGGAGCCAGTTACTGGCGCGGCAGCGCAGCAGCGGCGACGGGCCGAGGGGTCGCCAAGGAAATGCGGGCGGAAATGGCGGACGAATCCGAGCACGGGCGGAGGTGGATCCGCGCACGCCGAGCCGCCGAAAGCGGCGATGGGGGATGGCCGACGCTTCGGGCGCGCACGCGATACGTGTTCCGGTTGAAGCTACGCTAATGCCGACATCGCTCCGGACTAGATGGAGGACGATTTAAAGAACATGCCTTTCGAGACGAACGATGAGTGCTACGAAGATGATTTTTCTCAAGATCAAGACATGTCAAAAATTAACCATGACAATTGGATATATGTGCCCAATATGTTTAATTTTTTGTTTTGAGGTTTGCTTTATTTTTTTTGGTGCTTATTTAATTTGTTTAAATATGCGATGCATGAGAAATTGTTGTGGAAAAATCTCACTTTCGAAAATTACTAAGTATGTTTTGAAAATAATTAATTGACAATTTTATTCCGGATAATAAATTGAATTAATTTTGACATCCATGATTTATTTATTTGTGAATTCTTTTGGAGAAATTCCCCCCACGGGACGGCCAAAAGATGGTTTTCACATGAATAAATTCCGAAGGGATGATTGTGGATTATTATTAGTGGCGACGATGACCCTCCCCATGAGGCTCGTTCAAAGCGAAATAGTAATTCTGTATTTAATCATGGTTATTACTTAGGTATAAAATTGATATGCATATACTTCCTCGAAGTCCCTGTCAATTTTATATTGGTCAAGTTTGAGACAACTATTAATCTGGACATTAAAGGTTTGTAACTTTTCCTGTTTGTAACATGCTTGAATGTGTTTAAATAATGACCCACCCCACGTGGCTTAATTAAACTTTTTTGAGATGTTGGCTGATGTATGTTCATATTTTTTTGAGATTTTAATATGAATCATGTGATCGAATTATGTGATAATTTTGTGCTTATACAATTGTTATTTATTTTAATTCAGATGTCGCAACCTTTTAATCCACTGTTCAATATACTTAAAGACAATTTACTTACTGGTGAAAACTTCGTTGATTGGAATCGAAAACTCACTATTGTCCTCATTGCACAACATCATAACTGGGTTCTTACTGTCCCAAAACCCGAAAAGCCTTCTGATGAGTCCAGCAAAATGGATAAGAAAGATTATGCTGACTGGGAGCGGTCAAATGAGATGGCTAAGTGCACCATGTTGGCTTCTATGTCAGATGTGTTGCAACATCAGCATCAAAACTTTGAAACTGCTGCAGACATCATGACAAGTCTTAAAGCAATGTTCCAACATCAGAACCATGTGGCTCGTCAGATCACCATGAGGGATATGCTCTCTATGAAAATGGTGGAGGGAACGCCCGTAAGGGAGCACGTTCTCCAGATGATGGCTCACCTCAATAAGCTTGAGGTGCTTTGCTGAATATGACATCGAGACCCAAATCAATTTCATACTCCATTCTCTGCCGAATAGTTTTGAAGCAGTTCAATTCGAACTACCAAATGAACAATCAAAAGTTCAAGTTACCTGATTTGTTGCAAGATTTGGTCTCGCCAGAGGGGATATTGGGGCAACAAAGCCAAGCCTTGGTGACAAAAGGTCCTTCTTCTTCTTCTAGGCAAAGAGGTGGTAAGAACAAGAAAAAGGCAAAAGGCCAAAAGCAAGTGAACTCAAGTGTTGCCAAGGGCAAATGAGGGTTGAAGGGAGATGGAGAAGTAAAGAAGCCAACTAAGGGGAGATGTTTTAAGCTTTGTGAGAAAGGACATTGGAGGTCGACTGTTCCAAACCCAAGTGGATTGGAAAGAAAGGTAATTCTCGCGTTACTAGTTGTTGAAACTTGTTTAGGCGTATGCTACCCATTTATGAGTGGTGGATCTGAGGATTCACCGATCATGTTTGTTTCACTTTTGCTGGGGTTCAAGCGGACCAAAACTTAGTGGGAGTGAGATCCTCATCACACCGGGCGATCTTCTGAGTGACATCTGAGGCGATGGGAGAAATGGGTTGTCTTTTGAAGACAAAGTTTTAATTTTGAGAGATGTTCTTTACGTTCCCAGTTTTAGAAAGAATTTAATTTCAGTTTCTAAACTTTTTCTTTGATGGATATTCGGTTACTTTTAATAAAGTTGTTACCATTACTCTTAATAATGAGTTTATCGTCATGGAACATTGTCGAATAATCTCTACACAATTAATTGTGCACATCACTCACTTAAATGCATCCTATAACACACATCGATGTTTTTAGTAATAAAATAAAACGTTCATCAGATGTGAACGAAACACTTCTATGGCATCTGAGACTAGGTCATATTAATCCAAAAAGGATCCAAAGTTAGTCCAGGATGGTTCATTGGAGTCTCTCCGAGTCGAACCATTTCCAACTTGCGAATCATGTTTGGAGGGTAAAATGACCAAGAGGGCATTCTGGCCGAGGGAATAGAGCCAAAGAAGTGTTGGAAATCGTCACACCGATGTATGTGGTCCAATGTCAATCAAAGAAAGAGGAGGTTATGAGTATTTCGTTACCTTTATCGATGATTACTCAAGATATGGATACGTTTACCTTATGAAGCATAAATCTAAGACCTTTGATAAATTCAAGGAATTTAAGGCTCAAGCAGAGAATCATAGGGAGAAACGTATCAAGTGTCTACGATCTGATCGTGGAGGCGAATACCTCAGCGATGAATTTTTGAACTACTTGTCGATGAAGGATTGATATCGATTGATCAGACCGGAACCCCTCAACAAAACGGGGTTGTAGAATGAAGAAACAAAACTCTTTTAGAAATGGTCAGATCGATGATGAGTTATGCGGATCTACCCAAGTCGTTTTGGGGTCACGCCTTGAAAACAGTGGCTTACATTCTAAACTTGGTGCCATCCAAATCGGTTCCTAAAACTCCTAAAGAATTGTGGACCGGGCGCAAGCCTAGTTTAAGACACATGAAAATTTGGGGGTGTCCCAAGATAACGTGTTGGACAAGGAAACAAGTTGGATCCACGATCGGAATTAAGGTTGTTTATAGGGTACCCCGAAGGAACGAAAGGGTGCATGTTCTATGGTCCCGAGGATAAAAAGGTGGTAATCAGTACGCACTTTAGATTCTTGGAAGAAGACTATATGAATGATAAAAAGCCCAGAAGTGAGATTACCTTAGATGAGCTAAGGGGGCTTATCTCAATTCCAACAGTACAAGTTGACATACCAAACGACACACTTACACAACCAGAACCTCATCGTAGTGGGAGGGTCGTTAGACAACCCGAGAGATTCATGGGGATAGGAGAGTCGTCAGACTTGGTACCCGGTGAAAATGAATCGGACCCATGGACTTACAATGAGGCAATCCAAGACTAGGATGCGAGTTCTTAGCAAACGACAATGGAAGCTTTAGATGGGTTCTATGGATCATAATAAGGTGTGGGAGCTAGTCGAACCACTTAACGGGTCAAGCCCATTGGGTGCAAGTGGGTATACAAGAGAAAAAGAGGACCGGACGGGAAGGTAGAAACCTTCAAGGCTAGACTTGTGGCAAAAGGATATACTCAGAAAGAAGGGATCGACTATGAGGAGACCTTTTCACCTGTAGTTATGCTCAAGTCCATCCGTATTCTCTTGTCGATAGTTGCGCATCTCGATTTTGAGATCTGACATATGGATGTCAAGACAGCTTTCCTCAACGGAAGTCTTGAAGAAGAAATCTATATGCAACAACCCGAAGGCTTCATTGAAAAAGGCCAAGAAAATCTAGTTTGAAAGCTCAAGAAATCCATTTATGGACTGAAGCAAGCGTCGCGTGCTTGGAACCAATATTTTGATCAGGTTATAAAGTCTTACGGGTTTGATCAAAACGAGTTCGAAAGTTGTGTGTATAAGAAGCGTGTCGAAACTGCATTGATATTCTTAGTACTATACGTAGACGATATTCTGGTCATCGGAAATGATGTAAAGGTATTGTCGGACGTAAGGGCATGGCTATCAAAACAGTTTGATATGAAGGACTTAGGGGAAGCCGGTCACATCTTTGGGATCAAAATCACTCGAGATCGTAAGAAAATGATGATAGGTTTATCGCAAGCTTCATACATAGATACTGTCTTGAAGCGATTCTGCATGCAAGATTCCAAGAAAGGTTTTGTATCTTTCAGACATGGAATACATCTATCTAAAGAAATGTGCCCGAAGACGCAAAAGGAGATAGATGACATGAAGGCGTTCCTTATGCTTTTTTGTCGGAAGCCTCATGTATGCTTTATCTTTGTGCGAGGCCGATATCTCGCTTTGTCGTTGGAATGGTAGCAAGATATCAGAGTAATTCGGGGAAAGAACATTGGACTGCAGTTAAAAACATTCTGAAGTATCTGAAGAGAACTCGAGATAGAATATTGGTTTATCAGTTAGACAGTCTGGTTCCCATCGGTTACAAGGACTCGAATTTCTAACCAGACTTAGATTCCAAAAAATCTACCTCGGGTAGTGTGTTTTGCATGGGGGGAGGAGCCATGACATGGAGAAGTGTTAAGCAGAAATGCATAGCAGATTCTACCATGGAAGGCAAGTATGTAGCTGCTTGTGAAGCAGCGAAGGAAGCGGTTTGGCTCAAGAACTTTCTAGTGGACTTGGACGTAGTTCTGAATTTTCCCAGCACAATCACGGTCTATTGTGATAATGCCAGAGCAGTTGCAAATTCAAGGAAACCAAGAGCCCACAAGGCCAACAAACACATCGAAAGAAAATACCATCTTATACGAGAAATCGTTAAGAGAGGAGATATAGAGGTGGCAAAGATCGCGTCAGAGGACAACCTAGCAGATCCATTCACAAAGGGTCTGCCTCAGATTACATTCGAGAGACATGTGGAAGGAATGGGTGTCAAGACCGTTGCCAATCTGCTTTGAGTATAAGTGGGAGAGATATTACTAGGTTCGTGTAGGTGACATTAGATGTCACATAGATTCCACACGAGATATGATGTAGTATACTTAAAACCAGACTTTGAGTATAAGTGGGAGATTGTTGGGGTTATACTGGAAAGTATGCTTTTTGTAGGTCCCGAAAAACCCGATTTAAAACTCGTAAAATCTCAATGGGAGGTGACTTTAAAATTTTTGCTTCGAATGTGTTATGCAGATTTGCTAAAGTATGTATGACAGTTAATATTAAAGCAAATAAGAACACACGTATTTTTATAGTGGTTCGGACAACTCGTCCTACATCCACTCTTCCCTTCATGGGGCACCAACTTAACCAACAGATGTTTACCGAGTTCTCACTCAAACGGGACTTATCACCCTCTAAGAGATCGCCTACCCTCCCTTTCAGGATTGCATAGATGTTTATCGAGTTCTCACTCAAACAAGACTTATCTCCCTCACGGGATTGCCGATTAACTACCTTACTTAACCACTAATTCTCTCTCAAGAAAGGGTATAGGTTTGGAGTTATTTCCAACTAGGTGAGATTTTCTTACATTGTTTTAGCCTTTAAGCTAAGGTTGGGAAAATCTCTCTAAGCTTATGATATGACATTTTTGCTTAGATACAATGAAGAACACTCTTGGGTAAATTTGAATATTTAATGCTCTGTGTTCTTGAATGGAGTTGCTTGAATATTTGGCTTTAATTTCACTTTGCAGATCCTCCATTTCCTTCTTTTGAAGATAGTGCAATGTATTTATAGTGTGGATTTAAATATTACCGTTGGAGAGTAATATTCAAATCCATACTAATAGTCTTCCAGCTTTTCTTTGTCCTATTGCACTGTTGTTTGCAGCTTTATGTTACATCCATATATGTGTTGTTATCTTCTCATTTGTCAGCTGTTTTTGTGTGTAATCGGATCCGATCATTTCAGATTATTGTTCATCGCTTCGATTCGGGTCACCGATATCGTATCAAAATCACTCGTTCATCACCGCCGAAATCACTGTTCATCGATCCGATTTCTTGCTCACGATTCCCGATTTTCAAAGACGAAGTTTTACCAGATCGGCCGATCGCTTTTGCACATCGATTAACTTCGGAACTCATCCTTCTTATCTCGATCTCGATCGGTTTCGCTCTGCACTGGTTCGATCTCGTCGGCTGGGCTCGATTTCATGAGTTCCCTTAACTTGTTATCTATAGATTAACTTAAATAACACAAGTTGATAATGTTTTGGCATAATTCATCAAAACTAAAATATCCCAACACTTTTACTTTGTATAACCAGATTTAATTTTGGACTTATTTCTTTGAAATAAATTATTTATCCGTTATTTTTAAATATCATTGAATGTTACATATATTTCTTTGATAACTGCTCAATAATTAGTACATGTTACATTGTAGTTAATTTAGTGATACCAGATCACAGAAGATTAAATTAACAGTCCCTTGTAACTAAAAGTAAGGAATTCACAACCTAGATGGAAATGAACAATCCATCGTGAAAGGTTGAAGTGTAAGGCTGGGATTGACTTGTCTTGACCAAGAGATTACACTAGTGCATTATGTTGTTGAAGAGGACCTACAGGAGGATAAATTCTTGATCTTTGAATATAGAAGAATTAGACCTCAGTGGTTAGTTATTTCTTAATCTCCGTTCCTTAAATAGGATCGTGTGGAATTAATAATTATTGCTTTGACTTATGATGTGTAGAAAATCAATGTGATTCAATACCTTGTATCTTGGGCAATATTATTAGTTACATGACGATTGCTAAGATTTAATACGGAGAATCGGTGTGCAAGTGCGTCTTGTTTGATTTGTCCCCTTGGGAGGCTCAGAAGTTTTATCATACCAAATCTTGAAAGTGGAATTAGTTTTTTAGGTATGGATAATAATGTTGAGCCGTTCTCGAACGAGGAAAAAGATATTAATTAAAAGTGAAGCTATTTCAAAGGGTCAAATTAATTAATGGACTGGATGATCTTAAACGCGGGAAATAATAACTGGGAGCCATATTAACAGTAATATGGGTTAAGATGGATAGTGCAATATTAATTATGTAGTGGGAATAATTAATATTTATGGGCTTGAATAATATTGTGGCTCAATATTGGAAATTCAAGGTCCATTAGAAGGTTCAATCTTAATTCTCCTAAAGGCCCCTCAAGTAGCCCAAATATAAAGTCCAATAACTGAAAAAGATGTTTAAAATTAAATAAAATATTGTTGCCTATTTTTCCTAAATTTTAGAAAATAAATAAATAAAAAGGGAGACAGATTTTCTTTGAATTTTGTTATGGAATGAGGATAAGTATTCTTGGAATACAAATTTATCTCATTAAATTCAAGAAATCTCTCACTTGGTAATTTTTTAAGTAATTTTCGAAAATAATGAGTGAAATTAAGGAAGGAAATATTTTCTTGATTTTCTTGGAAAGATGTTATGGAAGATATGTATTCTTGGAATACAAGAATATCTCATAAATTCAAGAAGATCCCAATCTTGGAAATCTTGCCTTAATTTTCGAAAAAGACCATAACAAGAGGAGGTGGGATTTTTGTGGAATATTTTAAATATGGAGAAAAGAATATATGGGATATATTCAAGATTTCTTGGAGATCAAGAAAAAGATTTTCCCATCTTATTCCTCATGAAATTTTTGACCACCACCCCTTAGTATAAATAGGGGATGAATTTTTCATCCCCGTGCAATTCTGATAGGCCCAGTGGAAAACCCATTTTCTTGGCGTGAAGGAAGCAAACATTCGTGCGATGCATATTAAAAACAGGGTGAAGGAATGGTGATTCTGATTTTTTTGCGTTTAAGCTCATGTGTTGTGTTTTGCTTATAATCGAATGCATATGACAATATAAGAACATAAAGCAATTAAACAACACAACAATGTATAGTGGTTGGGAGACTCAAGCTCCTACATCCACTCTCCCTGTTCCTAGGAAATTCCTTCCAACCGGACTTATCACCCTCTCGGGTTCGCCTCTAGATATTTAACGAGCTCTCATCTCCAACGGGACTTATCACCCTCCACGGGGATTGTTTACTGAGATGTTTAATGAGTTCACACTCCAGCGGGACTTATCACCCTCACTCGGGATTGCCTACCCTCCCTTTCCGGGATTGCTAGATGTTTACCTAGTTCACACTCACCTACAAACTTAACCGACTGATTTGGGTTAGGTTTGTTTGGTTTCCAACTAGGTTGAGATTTTCCCTTACATTTGTTTAGCCTCAAAGCTAAGGTTGGGAAAATCTCTCTAAGCATAGGATATTACATTTGTGCTTAGATCTAGGGTAGAACACTCTTTGAATATATCGTGTATTTCTTTTCTCTCGTGTTCTATGGTGGGAATGCTAGATGATTTGGCTTGATGGATGTTTCACGATTTTTCCACATTTGATAATGAAGGAAGATCTTGTATTTATAGTGTGGATTTGAATGTTACCGTTGGATGGAGTCACATTCAAATCCATACTATCTATAGCTTCTTGCGGCTTTTCGGTGGTTGTCTTCCTCTCATTGGTCACGTCATTTGAATCTCTTGGATATAATCTTGAGGATCTTACGAGTCTCCAAGTTTTCCTCGATCCTCGGCTTCTTGAACTCGGGCTTCTTGGACTCGGGATTCTTGATTCGGGAGACTTCTCTTGATGGACCTTATGCGATCAAGTATCTCGACACTCGGTGGTGAGTTCGATTCTTTCGTCTTCGAGACAATCGACCCCTCGGTCACTAGCTTTTCATTTGCTTGATCATTAGCGTTAGATTACGATTCTCGGTGAATATGACAGGATGACTTCTCTGGATGACTTCTACCGGGATCCGTCGGCTCACATGATCGATCGATTATAGCATCGGTTGAGATATCGGTTTATACGCATCAGTTAATCATCGAGTTAGATATTAGGTTAGCATATCGGTTTAGCACATCCGATCTCAATCACGTCGATCTTGATCATCGCACATCTTCATATCGATCTCGATCCGTCGATTTCGATCGGTCTCATCCGCTCCTCTTCGATCCGCAACCTTTTCACGATCTTGGTCATCCGGGTCATCCGATCCGTCTTCGATCAGTCCGCCGGTCATCGATCTTTTGACCTTCCGATTCTTCCGATCGATTGGTTTAGCTTATCTTTTCTTTCGATTTTGCTCAAATTTCATCGCTTAACTCGGAACTCATCTTACTCCATCCGATCTCGATTATCTACTTCCTCGATTTCGTGAGTTCCCCTCAATTTATTCTCTCGTTCCCCCTCAACTTGTTATCTGTAAATTAGCTTCAATAACACAAGTTGATAATGTTTTGGCATAATTCATCAAAACTAAAATATCCCAACAAATTCCATGTGTTGGAAAAATTAGAAATCCACAAAGGTTGTGCAACATAATTTTATTTTTCCTTTTGTTAATTGTTCGCGGGCATCCTTCCACCGGATTGTTGAACAAGGACGAGGGAATACTTGAGAAGGCTCTTTGGGTTTGTTCGTGTGAACGGGATATCAATCTTCTCAACGGTTGTCACTCCGAGAGGTTAGTTCACGTAAACTCCTAGATATTCCGCATGCGTAGGATTTATGTGATAAATTTATATGCATGATTTGTTATTGAATTATTATTTGAATTAATATAGGATTAATTCATGCTCGTAATAATTGTTAGAATTAAATTTGTATTTACATATTCATTCCGAATAGATCCGGGCAAATAATTCCCCAACAATATTGAGATTGTCTGATTTATAGTCTATGGTTCAATTAAGACCGTTAGTTTGACTAACCGCTCGGTATACGAGGGCCTATGGGTCACACAACAAGTAATGATTGTTTCTGATTTATTTTGGTGATTAAATATCATATTGGATATGGATATTTAATTTATGGAGAAATTAATAATATATTAATTTGGAATTAATTATTATTAATTAATTAATTTGGAATTAATTATTATTAATTAATTAATTTGGAATTAATTAAAGTTATTTAATTAAATTAGATTTAATTAAATAAGATTTCCCAACAATAATATATATGGAATATTATTGTAGAATTTTTATATAGGAAATAAAAGTCTCTGATTTATTTCTAATATGGGACTTTGTCTATATGGAAATTAAATCCCTACATATTTATTTCTTGTTTTAAAGGTGTTTTGAGAATTAAGTCAGTCTCCACTTATATATATTAGTTCATAGGAATCATAAAACGCAAGATAATACAAAAAGTATTACTTATCCATAAAGCCTATATTTAGGATTTTCCTAGCAAATCCATCTCGTGGTTCAAGGCTGGCAGAATACTGCAGATCTGTGAGCAATTGTTACGTGGATACCATAGTTGAAGAATCCTGTTTCGAATCATGCTACTTAATTCTTGTAAGTATTCTTTACGTATCCCGGTCAATCAATTATGTAATTATGTGTTTTGTTGTTGGTGAACTGCTTATTCCGCTGCGCATGTTTTACGTAAAATATGTGCCTATAAATTCCAACAGTGGTATCAGAGCTTCAGACTCTTGATTTAATTGCTAATTGATTAATATTAAAAAGAATTTTTTAATATATGTGATTGGCGCGTGTCGAGTTTGACGTCAACCGCACCAATCGAATTGCTTGTTTAATTATTTGGGGTATATCGACTTGATGTATCTTGGTATTTGTGGGCGGTTTTATTTGATAAAACCACCCGCTTATCTTTCGCCCTTTTTTCGTCTTTCTCATCACCGCCTTGAAACCCTAAGTTGTCCCCCGACATCGGCATTACCTAGCTCACGACGGAGACCCGCGACGATCGCTAGGCGACGACCGAATGGACCCGCCGATCGCGTCGGGCGGCAAGGCATCCCATTCGCCGCCCTATTCGTCCCCGCTTCTCCGATTGGATTCACCATCGTTGCTAAATCTATGTCTCGGGTTCGATTCGGGCGAGACCATCGATGACTTTCGCGTTGCGTTCGTCAGGTCGAGGCCTCACTTTCACCGATTGAAGGGCGGTGGCATCCATTCTTCGATTCAATAAACATGGCGATTCAGCGGTCAACGCTGGCTTCCAGCGGGCGTGGTGAAATTGCCGCGCTCAAGGCTCGCGCGTCGATTTGACTTCGGTTTCGATTTGATCGTCATTGTGATGCCTATTTGTCCATTGACGTGGTGTTCGTCTCCGTTTTTTTTGGGCGGTTTTTCATTTTCGATGTTACGAATCCTCGCTAATTCGTTGATTTCCTATGTTCCAAAAATTGATGATTCTCGATTCTTGTTGATGAACGATGAAACCGGAATTGTTTTTGGGTTAGAAAATTTTGGGATTATCGAATTGTACAGATTGGATCTGTTTGGATGGGTGATGATGTGGAAGGGCTGTTTTGCAAATTCGATTTGAGACAGGCCCTTCCGTGTAATTTTGGAAATTGCACCTGAGTCCCCAATGATTAAACAAATTTAATTTGATAAGTTTTAATTTTTTAAATTAAAATTTAAAAGGTTGGACCTAAATTGAAATTAAATTGGATTTAATTTGTTAGAATTAATAAAATTTGGGTTTTAATAAAACGTATTAGTTGGACTAATGACGAATTTAATTAATTGGATTAATTAAAAACTAATATTAATAATGAATTTAATTATTAAACTTTATTTTAAAATTAGATTTTAAAATTCTGGTTAAGAGAATTAAATGAATTATTAATCCCCACTTGGTTAACGTGTTTTATATTCTGTTAACGCATTTTACGTCCGCATTATAATTGTTTGGGTAGGCGGCGCCCAATAATTGTCGGACAGTATTAATTATTTGGGTAGACGGCGCCCATATAAGTATTAGTCCGTATGAAATCATGTTTGGGTAGCCAACGCCCAATAATTGCTCAAATGTGATGTAGATTAACATGTTGGATCTCGATTAAGCAATTGCTACCCCGCCTTTAAAACGTTCCTCACTAAAATATGGTTTTCTCATTAATTTGATAAGATGTCTTCCATCAAAATTAAAAGAAAACCGGGGATTTCGTTCCAATGGGTATTTAAGATCAAAGTCTTTTGTTCGGATCTACATTCAACTGGACTTATATAGGGACACATGGTGTCGCCGCTTGATGGTTGTAAACCAACTTAACTTTGTTTCACCAGCCAAAGCAGGGAAATAAAGTTAAGGGACATCCGATTAAACTAAGTTTAGTCAACTAGGAATTGCAGTTTTTGCAATTGGTTTAGAGACCTACCATTTTTATTATTACAGTAATCAGCCAAAGCAGATATTGTAATAATAAGAACGTGGATCCTAGTCCATTACGATTTATATTAGATATAAATTCGCACTCTTCCGATTAGGTCGTTGAGTATGTGAAAATAATGGAGACAAAATAAACACAAAAGAAAGGCTATGTTTATTTTGATTGCTGAATATTGATCATAGGAATTGTGCGTTTAATTCCCATTTTTATTTTATTTCTCTTGGTTAGTTGAAATGTATAACTGTCATTGAGATGTGTTTTGGAAACAAACAAATTGGCTAGGCCAAATTTTCTGGACTGGCACCGAAATATGTGTTTGGTGCTAAGGCAAGAAAAGATTGAGTACGTGTTAGGCACGTCAATCCAGGTTATCCCTGAATCTGGTTCTCTGAGGCAGCCAAGTTTGACGTAGCAGCTCAGAAGAAGTATCAAGAGGATGCTTCCCAGGCTCAGTGTGTGAAGTTGCTCGGCATGATTCCCGATATACATAAGCAACGTGAGAAAATGGGTCCCTTCTAAATGCTCAAGCATCTGAAGGATCTCTTTGATTCTGAATCTCATTCTGAGATTTATGAAGCGATGAGATATCTCGCTCGAATCTTGGGTTAGCTAAAGAATGAAAGATTTTTACCTCATGTGCTAATAATGATAGGCCCTAATTGAGAAACTTGGTAATTTAGGCATTGAGCTAAAAGACCAACGTTTTTCATTTATGTTATCCTCCATCGTTCGGATTCATATTCTAGCTTCATTGTGAACTACAATATGAATAAGATGAATCGACCATGCGAACTTCATAACATGCTCTAGACTTTTGAGTTCCTTTATCACTAAGATGGTGTTCAAAAAGAAAGCCGAGCGGAGTAGACAAGGATGTGTTCCTCATCCAAGTAGAAAAAGAACCTAAAAGAAGGACTGTGAAGGTTCGTTCTTTGAAAGGAAGGCATTGGGTGCTTCTGGCACTAGAACATGTATGTTTGTTATTTAGATAAACATGTCCACTTATAGCGCTAACTGCTGGGTGTTAGATACCGGATGTGACTCACACATTCGTACGAGTGTGAAAAGCCTCATGTGTCTTAGGGCAATTAGGCCGGGTGAAGTCGTCTTACACGTGGAAATGGAGCAACAATTCTTCTTTGAGCGTGGGCACTTATGTTATAGACTTACCCTTTGTTTTTTTAGATGAGAACTTAATGATTGTCATTTCGTTCCTTCTATTACTCGCAACATTATTCCATTCCTATGTTAGATATTGAGGGTTTTTCCTTCCATTACAGTGATAATAATTGTCATTTCACGTTAAATGTTGTGGTTTATAGGAATGCCCATTGGTGAATGGCTTATACTTGTTGAATTGTGGATATAACATTCTTAATATACAACATAAAAGACTCAAGCTTAGTAATCAAGAAAACTCAACTTACTTGTGGCATTGTAGACTTGATCATGCAAACGAAAAAAGAATTGTAAGGATAAGAAAGTTAGACTACTTAACCCCATTCGATTTTGAGTCTTATGGAGATTGCGAATCTTATCTAATGGGCAAAATGATCAATAAACCCTTTTCTGGGAAAGGGATGCTTGTCAAATAAGTTCTAGAGTTGATCCATAACAATGTATGTGGACCATTGCCCACTCTAGCTAGGGGTCACTTCGGATACTTCATCACTTTTACTGACGATTTCTCGAGATACGAATATGTGTATCTTATGAGACACAAATCTGATTCTTTTGAGAAATTCATGGAGTACAAAGTTGAAGTAGAAATACCGTGGTAAAAGTATTAAGACTCTTCGATCGGATCGGGAGATGAATACCTTAAAGCCATGAATTCACTTATTATCCGGGTTGCATGGAATCAATCACAATGGACTTCTCGGAACACCCCAGATGAATGGAGTTTCCGAAAGGAGAAACCGAACCTTGTTAGACATGGTAAGGTTCATGATGAGATTTTCCTTTCTTCCAACATTCTTATGGGGTTAGGAACTCCAAACCTCAATCTACATTCTGAATAGGATTCCGTCTAAATCGGTTGAGCATACGCCATACGAGCTATGGTGTGGTAAGAAACTAACTTTTACACACATCAAGACATGGGGTTGCCTCGCGATTGTGAAAAAGATGTTGACCGATAAGTTGGAATCCAAAGGTGAAAAAGGTTACTTTGTGGGATATCCTGAAACTAAATGATATTACTTCTATATACCGAGAAATAAGCAAGAATTGTTTCTAGGTAGGCTCGTTCCTCAAGAAGACTATGTCTTTAAGGAATAAGGCCATAAAAAGGATAGAACTTGAAGAAATTCAAGAACCCTGCATTAACGAAGAGATCGATAATTTGTCAAAGCAACATGATAAAGAATCGTTGGGAGCATTCAACGACTCTCTCATGGTGGAAGTTTATCACTAGGTGATCCTCTTTTCGGCCCGATGGGAGGCGTAATTGAGTTGCATTGCCAAGAATAGCGAACTCCAAGTGGGCTGAATGAGAACAACATAGTTCAAGCTCCCACCCAAGAGGCATCTGAAAGTATTGCTCTTGATGACTCTCCGGTAGACGATGAGATCGCTGTACCACAAAATTTTCACGATCAGGATGTACAAACAAGACAACCACAACTCCGTAAGTCTACTAGGATTAAGTAATCCACCCACTAGATATTATGGCTTCCTCAGAGGAAGATGATAACGTGGAGATCCCTTTGAAAAGCATTTAACCTAGAACTTAAACCGAGGCAACATTAGATGTTGACTTTCGAAGCAACATGAAACCGTGAAATGAAGAGATGGACTTGATGTACACCAATCAAGTCTAGGACTTGGTTGAGTTGCCAAAAAGGAATTAAAACCCATAGGTTGTAAATGGGTCTTCAAGCGAAAGACCGATGCAAATGGCAAAAGTACAAACCTACAAAGCTAGGTTGATGGGAAGGGTTATAGTTAACAGCGAAAGGCATTGCTATGAAGAGACCTTCTCACCGCTTGCAAAGATCAATTCCATTTGAATTTTACTTGCGGTAGCAACACACTATGATTATGAGATTTGACAGATGGACGTCAAAACAACTTTTCTCAATGATAACATTGACAAGGAAACGTTTATGACTCAACCGGAGGGTTTCATATCTAAGCCAAAATCTAATCTTGTGTGCAAGCTTAATCGATCCATTTATGGATTGAAGCAAAGCTTCTAGGAGTTGGAATATCCGATTTGATGAAGCCATCAAATCTTTTGACTTCATCCAAAGTCGGAAGATCCTTGCGCTTATTTTAAAACGGCGAAAAGAATATTGTCTTTATAGTGGTATGTAGATGACATAACGATTATAGGAAACAATGTTCAGATATCGCGTCTATTAAAGATTGGTTATCAAAGACCTTCATGATGAAGGATATTGGTGAAGCCACCGCTACATCTTAGGGATCAAGATCTCTGAGGATAGATCCAAGAAGATGTTGGGGCTATCACCGATCCACCTATGTAGGCGAGGTGTTGAAGCATTTTGCGATGGAGAACTCTAAGAAAGAGGGTCTCTACCGAAGAAATCATGGGATAAAACTCAAAGAAGGATTGTCCTTCTAGTGAAGGCGATATCAAGCACATGAAAGATGTCCCATATGCATACGCAATTGGGGTCAATCATATATACGACTTACTTCAAGACCGGACCGATGTGGCCTCTGTTGTTAGCATCCTTTGGTAGATACCAGCGTAATCCTAATGAATCTCATTGGATTCTTTGTTAAGATCATTCCGCAAGTATCTTAGACTTAACCAAAGAATGTTTCTTTGTGGCGGCGGACAAATGTAATCTAGTAATAATCGTTAGTTCCGACGTTAAGTTTTTCAATCCGATCGTGATGATTACAAATCACAGCTTAGGTTATGTCTTCACTCAATGATGGGGCGGCCGTTGGAAAAGTTCCAAGCAATAGTCGATCGCAGATTCAACAACCAAACGAAAGTAGATTGTTGTATCGGAAGTTCTAAGGGCGAGGTTCGGATTTTATAGTTCTTGAGAGAACTAGGGGTAGATCCGAGTGCCGCTTGTCTAATAAAGTTGTATTGAGACAACGCTAGTGTGATTGCGTAAGCAAAGGAACCGAGATCAACAAATAGAAGCAAGCATGTACCCAAGCTTATCATTTGATCCGAGAGATCATAACGATAGGAGAAATAGAGTTAGAATGTGTTCCCACATAAGATAATTTCGCAGATCCTTTCACCAAAACACCGAAAGTGTTCATGTACACACCAAACATTTGATGGTTTAGAGGTTAGACATGTAGGTGATTATTTATAGTCCATGTGGGGAGATTGTTAGTATTAGTGTCCTGTAGACAATCCTTTGTAAGGACATAATACTAAGATGATATTCAGTTTATATTTAATATTTTTTTTATATAATATTAAATATTCGCATCATACTTATTCAATATCATGGTTGATTATTTGCTTATATTCTTATTTGTGTTCCCATGAATCACTGCTGTCATTGAGTGAGTGAGAACTCAGATGACCTAAGAATGATTCTCAAATAGCCCCGATCAAGGATCATCAAGAATGGGATATTGATGATGCAATGGAGATTGGTGTGCGATCTGCATCATACTCTTAGAGAGTGTAGTAAGATCTCACTTACTACGAGATACTAGGTATCTCATGATGGATGCACAGATACCTTAGAGGGTATCGGTATACCCATCCGAGAAACCATTTGATGTAATTCCACAATACATGTGTCTCTTTGGGTGTCTCGGTTAGTGGGCGAGCGACGTGATACTCCTTTTGACTTGAGGTCAATCCTTGCGACATGTGTGGAGTGATGAACTTTGACCATGACCAACGCTTGCACCCTTCCATGGGTAGATATGGATTGGACTGGGTTCATCACAAAATGTATGTGCGTGATAGTTGAGCCAAGAATATGATTCATTCCTCAATGTGGATTTAGAGAGAATACTCGTCTTCTCATCATAATTGGATCTAAGTCGTCGGCCGACGCGCATCAGCTCAGACTTTGTGGTTAAGTGTGATTTACTTGATCAATTAGTGATTGGAGATAATATGATTAAGTTATTTGAATAAACACTTCATCAAGTTCAAGACTTAATCGAGTATTCGTGAATGAAAGGAAGATATCACGATAGCCTACATATTGCAGGTAGTTGTAGATTCTTCGCAAAGTATCTCGTATTTTGAGATTGTCTAATTTATTGTCTAGGGTTCAATTAAGACCGTTAGTTTGACTAACCGCTCGGTATACGAGGGCTTATGGGTCACACAACAAGTAACAGTTCTTTACAGATTAGAGCTGGTGATTAAATATCATATTGGATATGGATATTTAATTTATGGAGAAACTAATAATATACTCCCTCCGTCCCATAAAAGTGTGCACACTTACTTTATTATCGAGTTTTTGTGAGCGAGTTGTTTATTAGTATTTCAAATGATAAAGTGATTATAAAGATGGGTATTATAGATCTACCTCTCATCTATTGCATGCATTTTTAAAAATTATTTTATCATTTCAAATACTAATAAAAAACCCGCCTTCAAAAAACACGGAAAACAAAAGAACGCAAGGCTTTTCTTTTGGGACCGAGGTAGTATTAATTTGAATTAATTATTATTAATTAATTAATTTAGAATTAATTAAAGTTATTTAATTAAATTAGATTTAATTAAATAAGATTTCCAACAATAATATATATGGAATATTATTGTAGGATTTATATATAGGAAATAAAGTCTCACAGATTTATTTCTAATATGGGACTTTGTCTATATGGAAATTAAATCTCTACAGATTTATTTCTTGTTTTGGGCCTGCTTAAGAATTAAGCCAGGTCTCCACTATATATACTAGTTCATGGGAAATCCTAAAAACACAAGATAATACAAAAGTATTACTTCTCCATAAAACCTAGATTTAGGATTTTCCTAGCAAATCCATCTCGTGGTTCAAGGCTGGCAGAATACTGCAGATCTGTGAGCAATTGTTACGTGGATACCATAGTTGAAGAGTCATATCTTGAATCCTGCTACGAATTCTTGTAAGTATTCTTTACGTATCCTGTCAATAAATTATGCAATTACGTGTTCGTTGTTGGTGAACTGCTTATTCCGCTGTGCATGTTTTACGTGAATTACATGCCTATAAATTCCAACACACTCTTGAATTACATTATATCAATGAAAATATACCATGTGAAATACAGTTGGGATTAGATTAAAAATAGAGAAGTTTAATACGAATTAGTAGTGCAGTTACCAATTCCATTCATTTATATGTACCCTATAAGTATTAAGATATAGTACTAGTCTTGAAAAAAAGAGAGATGGAGGAAATGAGATTTGAACACACTCTCAAACTACACATGTAATTAAAACTCATCAACGGCCATATTATTAGATATATAAACTTCTAAAGGGTAATACTCATAGCAGGTCTTGCAAATGCTACACCTAAGCATACTTAGATGTAGTATTATTTGTCCTCTACACCCATACACACACACATTAATAGATGTATTTCAAAGAGATGTAGCATCTACGCACAAAGCCATTATTATGGAGTTTGATAACTAATATTCTTGACCTCATGGCTTTTATCATGGCTAGCAAAGGATGACTTATGAGTCATTAGGCCCAAAAGTGTCGACATTTGCTTCTTCTCTATCCTCTAGTCTCCACTCAAACTCTTGTACTAATCGACCAATCACTACGCAAGAAATTGTGCGTTGCTTGGAGAACTCGCACAAACTCTTTCTTTCCCCACCAAAGGCCATTGTCCCATGAAACTCCATCATATCATCTTTTGCTGTTGAGAAACCTCTCGAATTCCATTCCTCCGCCTATCCCACACTTTCCCGGCCCATATTACATCCGTATGTGTTTATAGCTATCTGCAACAACAATTTATTGTCATTAACTTGTACATGAAAACCTTATTTACTAAGCAAATTATATGCACGGTTACGGACCGCGGCAATTCAAGTGCATTTTAATGGTATTAGTTATTTTACTAAAAGGTATTAGTTGTTTTCACCCAACAATATTAGTTGTGCATCGCTTGCACAAAGGCAAATCGGGTGCACCAAGTGTTACTCTATTTACTACTCCCTTCGTCCCCAACTCTTTGTTCACACCTATTTTTTTTCTGTTTTAGCTAACCCAGTTGTTTATTAGTATTTGAAATGATAAAGTGACTTTTAAGGAGATGTATGATAGATCTACATCTCTCTATTATATGTCTACCGAACGTCGAGAATTTATCAGGTTTGACGCCTATCGCAAATCGACAAAGGAAGCTTAACTCGTGTGTTTGAAAATCCTTTTTAAAATCAAATTTTGTGTTTTAATAAAGATGAGTGACTTGATGTGCAAACTAATCTAATATGATATATATGTTGTTTTTAATGCAATGATTAATATGACAAGTAAATCAAAGTATTAAAGACACACAAGTTTAAATTGGTTTGGAGAAACCCTCCTACATCAATTCTTCCCTATTAGCAGGAACTTCCTTATCGTGAGTCTTAGTTTACAGTGTTAGGCACACTATCAAACAATCAATCTTTATAAAGATCTCACACTATATTCTTATAGAGATCTATTACTCTATCCAAGGGTGTAGAAATTGAAAATCATTAGGGTTTTTCCGTCGCCTAGTATTTTGAATTCATAACCCGTCCATCAACATGGAGTTGGTCCGGTTATACGTGAAAGTATTTTTTACCAGATAACCTATGTATTAAACACTTATTTCTCAAAATAAATTATTTATCTTTGTTGTTTTAAATATGATTGAATGTTATATATATTTATTGCAAACCGTTCATAGAATAACACGCGGTTACCTTCAGAGTTAACGTGGTGATACCAGATCACAGAAGATCACGTTAACAGACCCTTGTAAACAAGTGCGTGTTTCACAACCTAGATAAATCCGAACGATCTATTGGTAGAAGTTGATGTGTAAGGGCTCGGGATTGACTAGTCTTGACCAAGAGTTTACACTAGTGCATTTGATGAGCTGAAGCGGACCTACAGAGAGGATAAACTCATTCGCACTGACTTATGGGATGAAGAGTTAGACCTCAGTGGTTGTTGATTTCTTAATCTCTTATAATAAGGACGTACAGGTACGATTAGTAATTATTGTTTTGACTTATAATGTGAAGAGAATTCGGGACCCGATACCTATATCCTCGGCAATAATATTAATTACATGACAATTGTTAATTAATGAGAGAATCGTGGTGCTTGGAGAGTCTTGTATGATTAGTCTCTTCGTGGGCTCGGAACCTTTATCATACCAAATCTTGCAAGTGGAATTAATTTTCCAAGTATGGATAATAATGTTGAGTTGTCCTTACTCCAAGGATAAAGATATTAATTAATATAAAAGCTTTTTAGGTGGCTTAATTAATTATTGGACAAAATAATCTTAAACACAGAAATAATAATCGGAGCCATATTCTTCATAATATGGGTTGAGATGGATAGTGCAATATTAATTATATAGTGAAATTAATTAATATTAACGGGTCAATTATATTGTGGCTCAATATTGGAATTCGAAGCCCATTGGGGAGGTCCATCTTAATTCTCCTAAAGGCCCCCAAATAGCCCAATTAAAGTTCATTAAATAAAAAGTGCATAAAATAAATTAAATATCTTGTTGCTATTTGTCCTTGCATTTTTCGAAAATAATTAAAGAAAAGGGGAGAAGGATTTTCTTGAAAATATTTTATGGAAAGGAGATAAGTATTCTTGGAATACAAGATTATCCCATAAATTCAAGAAAGCTCCCACTTTGCCTCCTTAATTGGAATATTAAAAAATTAGGGGAATAAGAAGGAAGAAAAGATTTTCTTGATTTTCTTGGAAAGATTTTATGGAAAAAGATATGTATTCTTTGGAATACAAAAATATCTCATAAATTCAAGAAAGATCCAATCTTGAAAATCCCTACTTATTATTTTCAAAATTTATGGAAAATAAGGGTGTGAGATTTTTGTGAAAAAAAAATACACATGGAAGAACAATATATGGGATATATTCAAGATTTCTTGAAGATCAAGAAAAGATCTTTCCTAACCCTAATTGTACCTAAATTTTCGTCCAACACCTCTATTATAAATAGGGGATGACACAATTCCATGTGCTGGAAATATTAGAAATCCACAAAGGTGGTGCAACAAATTATTTAATTTTCCTTTGTATTATAATTGTTCATTGGAGAACCTTCCACCAAGGTTGTTGAGTAAGGACTTGGGAATACTTGAGAAGGACTTTTGGTTGGTTGCCAGATATCTGATCCTGCCTGTCTCGGACCATCTCCAACGGGAATGCGTTCGTAAACTCCTAGAAATTCCGCATGCTAGAATCTTTTACGTGAATTATTGTTTGCATGTTGTTGTTGGATTGATTATTATTTGAATTCACGTAGGTAAATTCATGCTAGTAATAATCGTTAATTTAAATTTGTGTTTATGAGGTCATCTCGATAGATCGACAAAAAGTGTCCCAACAGGAGTATCATAAGATGATAATCTTTAATAAAGCACTTTTTTTGCAAATAAGTTTTGAGAATCATGGAAGAACAATAATCTTTTTTGTTGCTTAATTTTTTGCATAGCAAGGGTAGATATTTCAAAGATTGTGATATTATGGGGCGGCGTTGGGTTCGGAGCACTTTGTATATCTAGAGATCGCTTTTATACGCAGGATGAATATATATAGAAATTTTTATATTTATACTTTAAAATCAGAAAATTTTATCATTCCGCCCCCAAAATTTTATCGCCCTTACTCATTTAAAAAATCCCGCTCCTTGGGATTTAAATCCATGATTCATTCCTACTTTTATGGAGTCAGAATTTGATGGGCAAAATGAATGATTTGGAGAGTGAGAGATGACGATCCATTGATTCGATTAGAGAGCTTGGATCCTAGGTCTCCATTATAGGAGAATTAATTTGCAAAATGGAACTCCGCCAATGGTCAGCGGAAATATTAACGACTCGATAGGATTATTGTTGAAAAATTGTATCTTAGATGTTGAGGAGAAGAATAAACCCGACTTGCAGACATAAGTTCTTAAGGATTGTAAGTCGCCATAAGTGATGACGGAAGAGCGACTCGAGAACAAGACTCTTTTGAGCGTGAGGTCGTGGAAGTCGTGAGCCCTGTGTCATGTGTCGAGGTCGAGGCGTTTCCGCTGTGTAGTGCCGCCGCCGTGAGATCGCAGATCCGCCAACACTTGGAAAACACGCGATAAACCGCAAGATCCGCCCTCAAGTCCGATTCAGAATTGGCGTGCACTAAACGCGGCGACCTCGGGAGGGAGATAAAATTTTGCCGTACGGATTGAAGCCCACATTTATTGTACATTCCTTATGTAAATTCTCGCCGAGAGGCGAATCCTCATATAAATAAGCCACCATGGCCATACTAGAAGGAAGTTGGAACTTGGCTAGAATTTTTCAAGATTAAAACTTAGAAGATAGTAAGAATACTCCACGGTTTGGTTGGTTCGCAGGCGTAGTCTTTTCAAAAGACGAATCGGGTCAACAAACCCATCGGTTCTTTATCGCTTTTATGTTCAATAATTCATCGTTAAGAAACTTGTTTGCTGAATATTAAACCGGCACAACAATTGGTGTCAGTGGAAGCTTTTTCTTTGAATCAGGCGTTTTTTAGAAAGCCCACTTTCTTCCAAATTACTCTCACGATGGCGATCAACGAAAAGGTGTCGCCAGATCAAGCTAATGCCTGTGGATGGCACGAGGCCTCCAGCTCTCATCGCATTCGCGTCGCAACGGCCGCCACTCTCTCGACCGGGTAACCTCATCCGACACCGAGGATGAAAAACCATTATAGCCATCCTCGACAAAAGGCGCCTCACCCGGGCGTCCGGAGAATCAACCACCCATTAAAAAGACCGCCGCACGATGTCCGAACTTCTAAGGGTAAGCGCATCCTAATCGAAAAGAGATTCATCGACAGCTTAATCGGGCCTATGTCCCGGAAGCATACATTCATGCGAAACTAATCGGATCCTGGAAAGACCCAAGGGCTCGAATAATGTGTTCACCCGCCAAAAAACCAGTGGTACGAAAAGTGCCTTTAGAAATCGGGGATAGGCTCATTCTCAACCTCGACACTCTGAAAGCGAGGTTGAGTGTAACCTCGCCATGTCATCAACATGCACCATGACGAGTTGCCAAGAAACTCGGCCATCCACCATGGACAGGTGGCGCCTTCCCGACCTCACGCTCGCGACGCACGCTGGATTACCCGCGACTTTGTTCGGGCATTGCTTGCGGATTGAAGTTCAAGCGAGGATGATGGGGATGGACTCAACCCGCTATCCCGAGATCACCATTTCGCACGCTTAATCACTTTAGCACCTACCGGAGGAAGTCAACGCCTTGTTGGCAATAGATTGCTCTCGGCGGGAGCTCGGACGAGGATTCATGTTGGGGTATATCTCCTACATGGCATCTATGGGTGCAACCGACGCGTGACGAGATGTAGGCTCTTTTCATCGACTTTGGCGACCATGCTCATATGTGGTTCACCTCAACGCCCATGCTTTCGTGGACATTCACCCGATTCACCAGACTATTCTTTAATCATTTTCTCGACAATGGCTCGACCAGCGACCAAAAATACTGATGAATGCTTAGAAGGGTGACAATGAGTCCCATCGATCCTATATTAAAAGAATCGAGAAGCTCATTCTTGAAGTAGATCCTTAGGGATGAAGCAAAAATGCCGGGGTCGGTTGGCGCCCCTCGAAGGAACCATGATGGGGTGCATGACCGCCGACTATCCAACCAAATTCTACCGACTTCCTGGGAAACATTGGTGACACGACATTGCCAGAAGTTCGAGTCCCCGAGCTCCAACACAGAGAAGTCGGGGCACCAAAGTGGAGTTCCAAGGAAACGGAGCCACCAAAAGCTCCCAACAACTACAAGCCGCTCAAGAGTCAATTTCGGAAGTTGATGGATGTCCCAGGCATGACACCCATTCATGTTCACACGCAGATCAAGCGGCCTGGAGTTAGCTTCCCACCTCGCCCAATGAAGAATAAGAACAAAGGTAACTCATACAAGTTCTCGTAACTATTACCTACTGTGCAGCCACTTATACAAGTGAATGCAGGTTGCCTGAGGTTGTGGCGGGAGGACGGTTTATTGAATGAGTTCATCGTTTAATTAAACGGACAACGGCGAGATTTGAGAGATCGCTAATACCTAACCGTCTCTAAACGAGGAAAGATCTCTGGTTTCAAAGGTCTTCCAC